>VWPW01015935.1:1172-309600 GCA_013389825.1 Crypturellus undulatus | reverse complement strand
CCTTCCTTCCTTCCCTTCCTTCCTTCCTTCCTTCCCTTCCTTCCTTTTTTTCCCTTTCTGTCCAGTTGGATATAGCAACAACAATTATTCTCTTGTTCAGCCTAGTTTACACCTGATCACCAGTCTCATATCACACACAGGCCTTTTCATCTTTCCTTTAAACAGTCCCCTTTTTCATTCAGTCTGAAGATCAGGTTATCTAGATCTCTCTGGAGTCAGTCCAGTTGTTTCAGACTGTTCCTGAAGGGCTGCCAAAAAACATATATATACTTTGCAGAGGCCTTGTGAGTGCAGAATAGAGCAGATGGATCATTTGTCTGTGTAATATCTACATTTCTCATAACAGTATAACATTGGTGACTCACACAGTGCTTGTGCTCCACTGTAATCTATAGGTGTTTTGCCAAAGTACTGGTGTTAGTGCAGCTGAATTTTCCAAGGTGATTTCCTGTGCATAGCTGCTTATACATGCCCCAGTGCAGTGTCTTATATTCTCTGCACTAAATTATATATATTTTTCACACCAATTTGTCAAGATCATGTTAAATTCCTTGTACATATTCCTGAAATTCCTTCCAACTTTGACCTCATCTACAGATTTAATAACCACAGTCTCTGTTCTAAAGACCAGATATTAACGAAATTATGGAACAGAACTCTATTCAGGACAAGTTCTGCTGTAGCTAAACTGTTACATCCTTCTACTTTGACAGTGAAAATGTGTTCACTGCATATACTCTCATCCAGAAGGGTTCTTGTACTGTGATAGCACAGACATGTTCAGCCTATATTTTCTTCCAGCCATCCACAACCCAGAAGCCATTATTAGAGACCCAGTTTAATTTTAGTAACTATTAAACTACGTCAAGGTAACTGGTATTTTAAACAGCAATCAGATCACAATACTAATTGTCCAAGCATTTAAAAGTGCCTTTTTGATTCTACTACAATCCTAACACACAAAAGTATTATCCTTTGTAAAATTATTTCATACAAAAGGAAAGAAGATTAATTTCCTTTTTTTTCCCTCAAGAACAGTAAAGAGATGATTATTCATCTATTTCCTTTTATGTCTACAAAGGTGATACTTTTCATCAATATTATGATTGAGCTAATACCTTCAGAAGGAAGATCTACAGACTTGTGGGTCCTAAATAAGCTTGGGACTACACTACAAAGCAGGTAAAAATATATGGTAGGAAACTTATTCTTAATGAAATGTGGCTGGGGAAAATTGCTGCAAAATGGACTTCTTTCAGCTCCAAATGACATTTGCAACATTGCATTAAATAGGGAGGAATTTTTAATCCATGTAATTTTGTGTATCTAATTCTGTGTTTATTCCTTTTATGTATGTGTTCAATTGAAATTATTAGTGTCCTCATTAAATGTCATTAACATCTTCTTCTCACATCTCATTCTTGTAACTGTGTTTTTGTAAAAGTCAAGGATAAAATGGAAATAAAGCAGCAAAATAAATTCTTGATCAAGATAAGGGAACCAAATATACCTGAAGTAGAAACTTCATATCTCCAATCTCTAATTCCAAACTAATTTACAAAATCTTTGTCAGTAGAATGATGTATGCTTAAAAGTTAGTAATTTGGAAAACCATTATTTCATTTAGATTTTTCTCCATTTGCCATATCTGTTGTAGTGTCATGGAAGTGTAGGTCAAACAAAGAATCACTTAGAGCAACCTAACAACTGAAATTCTCTTTTTATAATCAGAACTTCAATATGTTATTTCAGCTAATAATAAATTAACAAAATAATTTTGGTTCCTTCAGAGGTCATCTGGTCATCCTCCTGCTGCTGTTCACACCAGAAGTAACAGGTAGATCAGATTGCTCAGGCTTTTTCCTGACAAGGTTTGAAAATTTTCAAGGATGAAGCTCCCATAGCCTTTCTGATAAACCTTTTCAAGGCCTGGTCACCTTCACTATGAAGTATTTTTCTGTGGGTGTATTGAGGAGCAGGGTCTCTGTGATGGTGAGCCATAGACTTTTATTTAGGGTTAAACACAAGTAATACAGCTTACGACCAGCACACGGAGCCCAGCAACCCAACCAGCCACTCAGCCAGGTGATCACGCCTTGACCATGCGCGAGGCGATCCAGTGAGCTGCCTGGTCATGCGCTGGCCGTATGGCTGCAGCTCCTGCTTCTCCTGCTCAGCCTCACCATCTGCCGAGAAGACACTCCCTGTCACCGGTCCCAGGCTGACTGCAACATATCCCCCTTTTTTGTTTTTTTGCCGTTATGGTTCTGGTGAGGATAATGAAGAAAGAGAGGAGGAGGCCTTTGCTAGTGCTGGTCAGACCCATCGCACAGGAATCCACTGCGGGCCTTGACCTGTGAAGACACAAGCATACCCTCACCCCCATGTTATCAGTGGTACTGCTTTTTCCCATCGGCCCATCCCCAGATCCCGCACTTCCACCATGTCTTTACCAGGTTGGGTTGGTTCTTTTCCACCAAAATGCTGCAGCATTGGCAGGGCCTTGGCCGCTTTCCTTATCCTCATGGTAGCAGAATTCATACTTTCACCAACCAAACCCCCCATGGAAGAAGTAGGAATCACTAAGAAACCTTTATAAGTTGATATGGGTTGTTCCCACAGTCAATAGTTGGTGGTTTCCAACTGGTTTATGGATGGAAGAAATTTCTCCTTTTTTGTTGAATGAATTTCTTCCTCCTTAATTCTTCTAAAAGGCATCTTCATCAATTCTTGCTGTTTCTCCAGCTGTTCCAGGTTATGGGGTTTAAGTGGTGATCCTGGTAGTGCCTGGCAAAAGATGTCATTCACAGGGGAAGCCTTGAACCTATATTTGGGATGGCTGCATAACAAATAGAGCTGTTAGTATAATCCTTCATATTCACAAGTTGTGATTTTGGCTACAGAGAGCATCTCATGCTTAGCTTCTGGATGGCAGATGTACATCACTATGCTTGATCAGGGTAGGTTTTGTCTCAAGTTACAAACTCTGCCATTTCCTATTTCTACGGGATAGTACAGGGTCATCTGCTCTTCTGTATTTTTTGTAAGTATCTCTTTTGCATTCTCTTTTAGATTTTCCTTTTCTTCTTTATCTGGTTCTGACAGTGGATTCTTTATCATCTTATTACCAAGACAGTATTCTTGGATGTTTGTTCCCTGACTGGTTTCTTTCTCTTCTTAAAAAGACGTTCCAGCAATTCTCCTGGAGCAGGGTGTTTTTAATCCTTCTCTTCTTCCTCATTGCCACTGGATATGAGCAGAAGGATATCCACAGTGGTCATGATGATGTAGTTATACAGAGAACCAACCCCTCCTGGGCAGGCTGAACTCGGTGCCAGGCAGCTCACCCTAAAGGGGGCGCTGTGACACAACCCACCTGCCGCCACACCAGGAGTACGCTGAGCAGCGCGCCTAGCGCCGCCACTGGCCCCTGCCGCCGGCCACATCTGTTGTCATCCTGCCCCATAGTATCACTCCGAGACCTTATCCCACGTTGGCGGGTCGTACACTGTGTGAGTATTTAGATGCAGTTCTTGCTCATGTGCCCATATCAAGTTGCGTTTCAAATCAGTTGCCCCTCGCACATTCTTCTGCTCCTGTGTCATGGAGTTTCCCATCGTTCTCAACTGCTTACCTCCATCTTGCAGGAGGCAACTGCCTGCGCACAGTTTCCTTTCAGCCTTTGTTCAGTCAAGCTATGCCTCGACAAGTATGTCTGTCGCCTATTTCAGTCCCTGTTCAGGCGCCATTTGTTGCAGTCCTTCTCAGCCCTTCTGTTCCTTCATTAGGCATGAACCCATAGTTCCCAGCTGCTTGCCTCTTTCAAGAAGTTTTTAGTGCATGCACAAAGGACACTCCTTTCAGATGATCCTTACGCGTCCTTTCAGCTTGAATCCCGGAGTTCATCTGGGTGGTGCAACCGAAGAGACACCTAGTGTTTTACCCCCACGTTGGTGCCATTTGTGGGCGTATTGAGGTGCAGAGTCTCTGCAATGGTGAGCCAAAGACCTTTATTTAAACACAAGGAATATAGCTTCCGACCCCAGAGTGGCTCCTGCCCTGCCCAGACAGCACGCAGAACCCAGCAATCCAGCCCACCGATCAGCCAGGTAATCATGCGCCGACCACGTGCGATACCATCCAATGAGCTGCCTGGTCATGCGCTGGCCATGTGGCTGCAGCTCCCGCCTCTCCTGCTTAGTGCCCCCATCTGCTGAGGAGACACTCCCTGTCACCGGCCCCAGGCTGACTACAACATTTCTCCTTTTATCTAGTTGTAATTCTCCTAATTGCAGCTCATGTCTCCTCTGTCTTGTGTGTTTGCTGGGCACCTTCAGAAATATTTCACAAGTGACAGTAGGAGAACGTGATTGGCAGTTGTTATGCAATCTCAATATAGAGATATAGGACGCCCGGTGTACAGGGGGGTCTGTGTGACCTCCCTGTGAACCTAGAGCCTTGCACATGCTCAGTCAGGCCTGCAGGCCTGACTGAGCCATGTAGCACGCCATCTGGAAGGCTCTAGAACCCAGAGGGAGGGGACCGGAGCAGTCTTCCTGGACCCCAGTTACCACCCCCTCAACAGAACCCACCTATCTGGGGCATCCGGAATTTACATACAACCTGTCACCGTTCTCCACGCCCTCCTACCAAGGTTATATAAGTGTCTGTTACGTTAATAAAATATGGGGGTTGACCCTGATTGCTGTGTGATCCTTTATTTGTCAACCGTCCATCGCTGTCGTCCTCCAGGTGACCTTGCGTACTTACCTTCCTGACCTGAAGAGAACTGTCTGAGGAGTGGATTCTAGGGTCCACAGAGCGGCGCTCCCTCCAGCCGTGCCGGTGCTCTGGTAGCTGCTGGCAGCGGGCCGTCCAATTTCACTACAAGTGACCTCTCTGAAGAAGGGTTTTCTCTGTAGCCATTTATAAGGTGTCTGAGAGCAAATGAATTGACCCACTGCCCGATCTAGACTTTTCTCTCCTCCAGACCAAAGCGCGCCCTTCTCCCAGACTCGCCTTGTGCATCATATGCATCTTCTCCTATGTGATTTCAGCCTGCTGTTTCAGGGAATGGCTGATTTCATTCTTGATTGGTGTGAAGGGAAAAGGAGTTAGAAAAGGTCTGCTTTTGCAGAATTATGGCCACAAGCCAGAGAACCATTTCAGAACACACATTTAATGATCAATTATTAAATATTCTGGCCTAGGTTTCCTTCATTTCTTGCATCCAACAGCTCATACTGACAGCTGTGTGGAGTTTTGCAACTTGACAGCAACGATCTGGTCTCTTAGAACCTACTTTGTTGTGCATATTTTTCGGACTTGGGAAATGTACACTGTGCCGAGGGAGGGATAAATCAATTAGTAGCTGAGTATGATGTACAGAAGGGGTTGTTCAACTAAGAATTTATTTGCTTTAAAAACAAAAATATTTCACAGACATGACTATTTGACTGCAAACTAATATGTTCTAAAAAAATCTCAGGATTATATCTAAAGCAGATTTCAAAGCCAGGATTTCAAGAATGTATAGATGCCTCTTCCTCTTGGGAGCTTAGGTTTTACTAAGCTAATTTATAGCCCAAATTCTTAGAAAAATTTAGACTGCCATTAAGCACCCTTATTTGATGGTTTAGGCACTTACATGCTTTAGGACTGCCTTGTGTGGATTTAATTGTATTTTAGCAATGTTTAGTCACAAGAATAAAGTATCAACTCTAAATAACACCATAGTAGTTTATTTCTAAGTATGGAATTATTGTTTTTAATAACACATTACACTTCATTTAGTATTGACAGCATCAATAAGACAGTTTGAGGGTTTTATTTATTTATTTATTTATGTTTTATTTACAAATTATTTGTTAGGAGTCACAGTTCATTGCCCTGTTTGTCTAGTAAGTAAATCTCTCTTCAGCAGAGATGGAAAATCTGTAATTCACACATCTGATCTTATTTCATTAATTGGATGACCTTTGTCCTCTCACATTCTTTATAGAACCATTTACTGATGCATCAAGGCCTTCTTAACATTTCTACTGAATGGCCTGTATCTGCTTGATTCTTGATTCCCTTTCTAGTGCAGAAGTGTATAGCACAGATATGAAATAAAATGCCTCAGAAATCCAGTTTTGGGCTGTTATGTTGTGTGGCCAGTAATAATTTGTTGTATTTATGCTCATTATTTTTACTTTATTTTACTTTTTAAATTCTTTTTATTTGAATGCCAGAGAATAATAAAAGCTAGTTTGAATGTTCAAAACCAAGGCTGACACAGAATTACATTCTCTTTTTCTAAGTTTGAGAACAATTCCTGCCTCATTTAGCACATGTGTATAATATTGAACTGGTCAAGATCAGAGTGGCTGAAGAAGGATACAACCTGCCTAGTTAAACTTGCAGAGAAGAGCTATCTCCTTTCCTGAGATTTTTAGGGGAGTGGAAGGGAGATATATTGTTTTATATTGGAAATTAAAAAAAAAAAAAAGATTTGAAATTTCTGCTCATGCTGAGCTTTAGATAAGTGAAAGACTTTTTCAGACCTTCCAGTTTAGTCACTTTAGTCACTTAGTTTCAGCGTGATATGACTATTTCCTGATGGGTTCAACAGACACCCATAAGAAGGGCGACTCAGAATCAATCTCATCTTCCTTTGGCCTAGAGCAAGGTTCTGTCAAACAACAATATATTTGTTTACTATAAAATTTTAGTTTCTATAGTTTGAGTATCTTTGCTCCAATTTTTCATACTGGAACTATTTTGCTTTTGTTGCAAATGTTTGATGTTGATATGAATGATACTGCATATTTTTATTTTGATTTTGCTTATGATTCAGGAAAACCTAAAAGGTCATTTGCAGTCTAACCATTAAGAAAAAAGACTAAAGTAATATTAGAAACATTGCAATCCAGACTTAGGAAAATTCTAACTGTGTCATACCTCTATGAATCTCCATACTATATTTAAAATATTAAATAGTCCAAAATCTGTTTTGTATTGCTTTGATTTTTAATTTAAGGTAGATGATAATGTAAAATAAAAGTTGAGAGAGAAATTTTGATACAAATATTCTGAAATGTAAATGTTTCTGAACAATGCTCATTATGAACACTCAAATTTAGTTTAGTTAACTGCTAACAATAGAAAGGAGCATAGGAAAGATTAGCAACAAATCAAATGTTATACTAAAAATTATCTCACTTTAATAAAAAGACAGAAAGGCTATTAGCTTTTAACATCCTGAAGAATTAAAACAAACTTTGGTCTTTTGGAGGCCTTAAAAGCAAGCTCAGAAATTAAGTTTTAGAAGATTCTTAAAAGTTAAAACACTGTATCTTTCATAATGGTATGCTGATTCTATTTGTCATGTACTTCCAGGAAAATCATTTCCATGAAATCTGTATGTGGTAATATACAACCAATCTTCCACTGTCAAACCACAAGAAAACTTGGTGAAATATTGCTATGATTTAATGAATTAGAGACTTCTAAGTGAACATTCGCTGAAATATATGAGAGTTGACAACGAACCCTCTGAATAGGAAAAATCAACAGTTGACAGAACAGACATGGCAAAATTTATTGAAAAACTGAAGAAAAAATTTTGACCATATATTCCCTATTTCACATATTTATTCTTTAAAACTTTATATATATGTGCATATAAATACTTCATCAGTAGATATGTAGTCATTGCAAAAAATATCGTGAAGATGAGAATCAGAAAGAAATCATTAAGACTTTGGAAAAAAAGTACTTCCATGTATTTTTGTGTAACTATACATATCATATTTTCAGTAAGGCCAGTTTTCAGGAATATAGCCTACAACCGCGGAGGACTGAAACCAGAACTGTTATACTAAAACATACCAAAGGTCCGAACTGCTAGCGTAAAAGGGATGAGCTTTGTACATGAGTAAATATGCATTCACAGAGAAAAAAATCAGTGAGTCAGTTAAAAAGGATTTTCTTTTACTGCTGCTACAAGATAGTGTTTCTGGATGTTAGTTATGTCTTGGTTTAAGCTTTGAATGAAGCTTTAAGGACAAATTTGAGCATTTCACGCCAGTTCACCTGCCAGTCCAAATCAATATCTACAAGCGTGAGAATGAAATGGTCTAATGAGTAATATTCCTTGCTGCTGTAGCCTTATTTCAGTTCTTGCGCTCAATGGATTTCATTGGATTTTAGGGTTGGCTGCCACTGCTCTATCATTTGAGCTCTTCTAGGGAATACTGAAAAAAATATTGGAAAGGTCATTGCTATAGTTTCCCTATAGTCATACTGCTCTGTGCAATAAAGTCTCAGATACTAAACTCAGACTTGCTAGCATGGCAGCTAATGAGACAGGATGAGAAAAAAGAGGTGAGTTTATCTTTGAAATGGCTTGAAGGACATTCTTTGTCTATTATTTTTTTTTCTAGAAAGACACTTTTGCATATCTGCAGTAACTAGCAAGTCTTCAGGTTTTAGACTGTGATCATCACAAGACACATTCATTGCTAGAGTAAAACCCTCCTGTTCTGGAGGAAAAATTCCAGAGTCCAGTTTGCTCACAGATACTTGATTTGGTGTTTAAACAAATGGCAAACAGAAATTGATCCTCTATCTTAAATAGCCATCTCAAGGCTGTACCTGTGGACTTAATGGGACTAGAACTAGAATTTGAACTGTCACAGAATCAAAGAAATCTTGGGTCTGCAAGGGATGTCTTGAGGTTGTCTGTTCCCACTTGCCTACTCAGGCAGCATCAGCTCAAGCTGGTTGCTCTCAACTGTGTCCTATTGGTTCTGAGTATTTCCAAGGCTGAAGTCTCTACAGCCTCTCCAGGCTACTTGTGTTCAGCCACCCTGAAAGTAGGGAAGTGTTTTCTTTTCTTCCAGTGGAATTTCCTGTGCTTCAGGTTGTGCCTGCTGCCTCTTATTCTGCTGCTGGACACTGCTGAGGAGAGTCTGTTCCCATCCTTCTTGTCACTCTTCTGTTAGATATTTATATATATTAATAAGATTCCCTACCTCTACCCCAAGCCTTCTTGTCTCCATGATGGGAAGTCCCAGCTCTTTCAGCCTTTTCTCATATGAGGGATACTCCAATCATCTTTGTCATTTTGCTGGACTGCCTCCACTAAGTGCATGAATCTTTTGTATGGGTGATCCCCAGGCTTGGAAGTAACACTCCAGGTGCTGAAGGATTGCTTTAGTTGAGTGGAGGGTAAGGACGACCCTCGTCCCTCATCCTGCTCTTGATAAAGTAAGACAAGATACCATTGCCCTTTGCTGCAAGAGTTCCTTGCTCTCTTACGTTGAATTCATTGCCCACCAGGATCAACTTTCTTCCAAAGTTAGCTTCTCCTAATGAGTCATAAATTAAAATGTAATGACATAAGTGTGCATAAAATCAGATAAGATGACTTAATGGTTCCTTTTGCCTTAAAGTCTATAAATCTGTGAATCCGTCTATCGAAACTGGAAACATGACTGGAAGAAACTATATTTTTCAAAGTTCAGATCACTGAAGCTGATCCCAAAGGAGGAAAGACATTTTATAGAGAAAGATAAAGTGGACAGATATAAACATAATTCACTTTTTCTGCTCTTGTTTTTTTCCCTTAAATGCATATAACCATGCTCAATTATCCTATTATTAGACTTATTTAGTAAAATACACAGGGGATGTGCAAACAAAGTTCCTTACTAAATTTGAACCTAAGCTCTGTTGACTTTACCCACTCTGAAAATATAGAAACCTAATATTAACTTGATATTGTAGGCCCCGAGAAATCAATATCTACGTATTTCCATCAAATAATCCTACATAACTGTGTAAATTTAATGTAGCATTCTGAATGTTGGAGTGGACTACTGATCTTATTCATGTTCTGTCAGAAAAAAAATGCAAATACTTCAGTCCTTCAGATTTAAAAGGGGGAAAATCCCTTTGAAGCTGATAGGACTGAGGACTGTTTATAAACATCAAGAATATATATATATATTTTTTGTCATAGATCTATTTAGAACACGAAAGTGGAGTGGCACAACGAATCTTCATTCTTTCACATTGAATGAATGGGAGGGAGGGAGTGAATGCATGGGGTGGGAAGAACTCCGAGCAGGAAAAATGAGGGCTGGGAGTGCTTTCGGGACCTGGATGTACACTCCTAAATAGGAGAAACACAAATTTCTCCCTATAACATCAAGTAGATACACACAGATTCACAGAGTCACAGAAAGGTTAAGGTTGGAAGGGACCTCTAGAGATCATCTAGTCCGACCCTTCTGCTCAAGCAGGGACAGCTAGAATACGTGGCACAGGGTGGTGTACATATAGCAGTAGAAGAGGAGAGTTGCTGGGCTTTGTGTAAACTGGGAATTACAGGAACAGTTTTGAGATGAAAATGAAAATTAGAAAGTTGGGACACTGATTGGATGGAGGACTGAGCTGAATTTATTAAAGAAAAATAAAGTTAGAACTCTATCACAAAGAAAACCCTCAAAGAATCATGTGTGGGAAATGAGCACATGATAGATTTTATTTGAATCAATAAAATAGGGTTGAAGGGGACCTACCTCAAATGTATGTGTACAAATGAGGAAATGTTGAGAAGCCAGTATGGTGGAAGAAGCTCTTATACCTTTACTGGGAAATCCGTACAAACAGATGCCTCTCTGAACTGCCTATATACTAACACATGCAGCATGGGATGGAAGCATGCAAGAGGAATTAGAGGTCTGTGTGCTGTTGCAAAGCAGTGAACACATTGGGATCACAGAGATGTGGTGGTATAGCTCATCTAGCTGGAGTGTTGCCATGGAGGGTCTTGGGAAGGACACTTCAGGGCACTAAGGAGAGAGAGTCACCATGCACTTCTGAGAGCTGCAGGAAAGCATGGAGCTCTGCCTGGGGATGGACAATGAGCCAGTTGAGAGCTTGTGGTTAGGATCAGCAGGGAAAGCTTTCTAGGCAATGCTGTGCTCAGTGTCTACAGACAACCTGATCACAAAAGAGAGATAGATGAGGCCTTCTTCAGACAAATGGAAGAGACAGTTCTGAGAAGGCTACTTTCTATCGTGTCTGAATGTTCTAAGTATTGGAGAAAGTTCCTGACAACTGGAGAAAGTCATTTACATATATCTGCAAAAAATAGGTAAAAAGTTCAACCCATGACACTACATGCTGCTCTGGATAGGCTGACATCTAGATGATGAAAAATTGTTTGGATGATTGGGTCTGGAGGGTAGTTAATCGATCACACTCTAACAGGAGTCAAGTGGATACTTCTGTCAAATGGAGTACCACTGTGACTTGTCCTGCTTAACATCTTTACCAATGCTCTGAAAGAGGTGATGGAGCACACTTTTGCAGATGATACCAAACTGAGGAGACGAGTTGACACGCTTATGGTCTTAGGCCAATAGGGACCTATGGGATCATGGCAGAGAACAAACTGAATGTGAGACAGTAGTGTGCCTTTAGATGGAGAACCAGGTTTTGGGGAGACTTAGAAGTCCCTATCACTTATAATATGTCATTGAGGAGCCATAACCAAGCTCTTGTCATCAATGGTGAAAGGGAGAGAGACCAACAGCACAAGCTGAAATGACAGGTGTTAAGCTGCATATAAGTAGAAACTCTTTCCCCATGAGGACCTGCAGGCAGTGGAGTAGGTGCCCTGTGAGGTTGTGCCTTGTCGGTTTTCAAGGTCCTACTGAGTACAGACCCAGGCAGCCTGGTCGTCCCTCAGAGTTGACCCTGCTTTGGTCAGAGAGGTGGCTTACTGACCTCCTGAGGTCCCCTTTAGACTACATTATCCTGCAATCCAGTTATTACAGGTGCAGCAATATATACAAGAGAAGGCAAAGTGTTTTTCCTTCTTTACAGATTCAAGTACTTCCTGCAGGATATACATCTTTTTCTTTGGAATATAAAGTAAAATCATTTTCATTCAATACATGAGAAGATTACAAATCAGTTTGCTACCAGCAAACATTTTCTTTTTACATTTTTATTTTTCACTTGTCATTTAAACTTATGCGAAGAAAAATGTTTGTTGAAATCTCATCTGGCAACATTTATAATATTAATTAGATTATAGAATATAAAACTCCCCTGAGAGTAACAGCAATAAAATCTGAAGCACAGTGACTTGGAGGTTGTTTCCTACATATTATCGATATTTTGAAGACAACAGATTTGCTTGCATTATGTCATTTCCCAACCAGCACAGCATGTTCCTTCAATACAAAAACACCCATTGGACTGTGCTGAAAATATTCCCTACTTAAATCTAAATCAGATACAAATAAGATCTCCTGAGTGTAGTAGGAACTTGAATGAAAGTTTCACCCTAAAAAATGCTAAAAGAGTTATGGCACCTCACTGAGTTATAGTGGGTAACAGTGGATAATATATCAGAAATCCAAGCAAAGCTGTAACAGAAACTAAAAGACTACTGAAGAGGGAAATCATATGTTCTCATAAACCATTCACCATACAATGTTAAGTGTTAGGTAGGAATACTAAGGTGACAAAGTCCTCCAAGTATTTGTCCAAGAAATTCAAGAATCAATGGGGACAACTGAAACTATATTCTGCCAAGAAGATCAATGTTAATATTCTCCTGGGCTTTACCCTCATGATTTGTACTCTATGGACTATAGGTTCTGTCTCTCACTGCATAACCTCACTAAACAAAGTGCATAACTGAAATAACATGCAAATCCTAAGCAAATTCCATGTCAAAGTAATAGTAAATTATTATAAATATTATGTAAATTTCAATCACTGACTGAGGTTGGTACTGAATGAGATGCCTAAATTCTGCCAAACTTATCTCCCGAGTCTGTAAAGAATTTCTGAGAGTGACAACATTATTTAAATTTATTTCAAAATATAAATCAATACAGAATCACTGGACTGAAGCTATTAAAAATACATTCCACTTAGCAGCACCTAATGTGTCATCATTAAAAAAAAAAGAAAAGAATGGAATAAAATTGACCTCCAAAAAGGGGATATGCTAATAACATTTTGACAGCAGCAGTCTGGGAAGTATCATCTCTGCAGAAAAAAATATATATATATAAAAGAGGCAAATGAATGATTTTGAGGACCAGGGCAAAGTAAATAAGATGAAAAACAGGCATACATAATGCAAAGTCATGCAGAACAGCAGATTGAAAAAAAAAATGTGTTAGGATCACAAGGGAACTGTGTATTCCCAGCACAATGCTGGTCTGGAAAACATAATTCTGAAGTAGTAATAGAAAACATACTTCCCATAGAAAAATAGAAAGACACATGCTACTGATGAGACTTCAGAAATAGTCTGCATATGATTGCAGTTGTATTTAAGAAGATTAGTATTTGGAATATAAAAAGATAAAAGGAAGGATTACTTGGATAATAAGGGTGATAAAACCCTGTAATTTACAATTGAGAATTAAAAATCTATCAGCCTACAAAAACAAAAGTTGAGAGGGGTACAATTAATATCCATAATTTCTTAATGGAAATGAGTTAGAGAAGGAAAACAGCAAACTAAAACAATTCAAGATATAAGGGAAACAAAGCTAATGAACAAAACCTAATAATATTCCTGTGACTAACTGAAAGATGAACAATTGAATGAGCTTCCTAACTTAGGGAGTCTTCATTGAGTGGAACAGGTACTTCATCAGATGGAATAGGTAAAATCTCTTGATTAAGTCATGTAAAGGATGTGAAGATCTCCAAAAGCAAACGATGTAAACTAGTAGCTTAATAAGTTTATTACAATTCAAGAACCTTTGAAATCTTTTTCTTGAGTGAATTTTAATTCATGGTTTCATTGTAAATTGTAATATGGGTTACTGATAAGAATATAAAAGGCATAATGTAATGTAAAAAGTTAAATAAAACTTGGAAACCTCCTTTTCTCTATATTTTTTGCTTTGTGCTTTTAATCCTGAACCCAACATTGTTGCTTCTTCTGCTTTCAGTCATGGTCTCCCAGGATTTATTCAGTTAAACTCCAACATGATTTCAAAGTGAGTGTTGACTGAATCCTCTTATCACATTCGTTGTCTTTTTTATTTTGATTTGTTTTGCTTTGTTTTGTTTCCCCAGAAGTGATCAAAGACAAATACAGTGTCTTGTTCTTAATAGCAATTAAATTTGTTCGTACTAATCAACTGAAATATTATTATCAAAAACTCATTTAGTGTTGACCTAGTCTTTTTCCATTAAAACCATGCAAAATTTAATACTAGCCTCAATGAGAAAGGAGTAAAACCAAGAAGGAGTGGTTTTGATAATCATACCTTTGAACTACTGCATAAAGGCAATTCATGAAATGTTCATCTGAATTCAAAATTTCAAGCAAAATATACAGTGAGTCTTTGGCTTCTACAATTGTAGAGATTTCATGAGAATTTAACATTTCTGATTTGGAAGCTATTTTTCAGCTACATTACTCAATCTCAAAATCAGAGCAGTGAATGCACATATTGGTCTGCTATTGAAGTGTGAAGGGCTGTAAAGGTTTTGTTTGAATCTTCTTTAATCCCTAACTTTTGCATTTCCTAAATCCAAAGAATACAAATGAAAGTGATATCTGCTGGGTTTTAACATAAATTAGCATATCATCTTTGATGAGACCTTGGGTTCAGAATATCACAGTACTGTCCAAGGTGCTGTATTGCAAAGGAAATACTTGGACTTGGACTGTGTTCTGTGGGTTTTGTTTTGGTTGTATCTCCCAAACAGCCTGTGATACATCTTTGCCTAGCAGAAATGATTGGTGTCTTGATCACATTCCTCATTTTTTTCTACCACTTTTTTTTTCTTGCTCCAAAATCAGATTCTAATCTCTCTGTTTTTATGTGCAAATAGTCCTGAATGTGTAAAATGCTTGTGTTCCATGCATTATCAGGAAATTCCCTGTATTTTCCTTTTCTCACTATATTTAAAATATATTGTGATATGTGAACAGTATAGCTTTATTATGGAAGCAAACATGTTCATTTACGTTTTAAATCACCTGACAAATATCATTATGAAAACTGTGTAAACAGTTGCTGCTAGAAATGCAAAAAAAAAAAAAAATCTGATATAGACTTCCTAAATGTTATTCTAATCGCATGAAGTGTGAGAAAACATTCACTTTGTTTTTATTATCAATTTAATAATGGTAAAGATGAGTGAATAGGGTTTGACTGTAGCTTAACTTTTTTTCAAAATAATTCTGAAGAGTGGTCATAGCACTTAAGTTACACTACACACCAAAAGCTAGAAATGAAGAAAATTTATATAGATGCCATAAGAAAGAAATTATAATGTTAGGTGACCAAACATATATCTGCTCTAGTCATTTTTTTATTTATTATATTATAAAGTCCTGAAAGAATCAAAGGTAAAAAATAATTATGCAACAGATCAGTTCAGCTTGAAGCTATGCAAAAATGTGAAAAACGTTATTTACCTTTGGCATGTATTTGGAATTCCTGAAAGCTTATATAAAGAATGTAATTGTGTTCATTTTTCTCAACACAGATTACTGTCCTGCATGCAGGAACTACAGATATTGAACAACATCTTAAGGCAGATACTTCCATGGATCAGGTTTGATGAAAATATGCCAGTTTACATTGATTTAGAATTTGTGACTCTAATTTCATACAGAGGATTCCTGACAGCATTGAAGCTAATGAATTTTTTAATCTGATCAGACTAGAAAGTATTCTTAGCCCTTATCAAGACATCCAAGTTTCCAATTTCTTTTGTTTTCTCGCCATACCAACAGGTGAAATGGTCTAGCCTATCAACTGCTGTCAGAGCATAACTCCAATTTTTGAATTATTCTGATAGGTCCACAAAAACATCTTACTGTAACTATCAGAGATCTGAGATTACATGAGGTGGGAAAGTGATCTTAATTTTTATGAAATAAAACATACAAGGATTAAGACCTTGGAGATTCTAATGATTGACTAATTTGTTAAAAAAAAGTATCTTCATTTTTATTTGCTATATACATGGTAATCACAAAACATAAAAAGAAGCATCAGAAATGTATTATTGCAATATATGCCTTCACTCAGAACAACTCAATAAAATTTTCATTTCTGTGCATATAGTAATTTTGATGTGATTCTGTAATTTTTTCAAAACACTGATAAGGTGCAAACTTTACACACCAAAAACACACTTGGAATGTTCTTCCAGATGTTCTATGAAGTGACTTGACTTGTTAACTGCTGTTAACAGTGGTTTATGCTGTGGTTTATGGTTGTTATTTCTAACTTCTGTATATAACTTCGTATAGAAAACACAGAAATCACAGAATAACAGAATGGTTGAGTTTAGAAGGGACCTCTGGAGATGATCTAGTCCAATCCCCCTGCTCAAGCAGGGTCACCTAGAGCACATTGCACAGGATCGTATCCAGACGGGTCTTAAATATCAACAAAGAAGGCTAATAATATAAGATTACACATAACCAGTGTGATGTGGAGGTGGGTGAGTAGGGTTAGAGTTGGTAGGTTTGGGGGGATGGTGTCCAAGATGCCAAAAGTCCTTAGAAAGAGTGGAAGGCACCATCCAGTGAGTGTTATGATCCTGTTACTTGTATTCTTTCTTGTCCTATTGGGCTGTGTACAGCGTAAATGGACTTGATTTTACAATATGGTAATTACATATTTTGGTGTGTTGGCTTTCCTCCCAAACTATAATTTCTCTTGCACAGTTTTCTCTCTCTTTTTTTTTTTTTTTTTGTTTTGTTTCCCCTTAGCACAGGGACACCAGGTCTTCAAAAAGTATTAACTTATCATCATACTCTTTCATTTTTTATTCCTTAAATTAAAAATACTGTATGTCATTGCACATCATGCATCGTGACAGCTTTGTCTTACGGGCCAAGTAAAACTTAATCTACAGCAGTGCATGATCTTCTTTCTAATGATGCCTATCCCTTACTGATGCACTAACACCAATAAAATGCTTGGTGTCATAGAGCTTTCCAAAATATATTTCTCTGTTACAAATCTATTTAGTTCTTTTGAAATAAGCAGGAGTCCTACATACACATACCTCAAAATGACCTATGAATGTGCTTATATTTAGAAAAATCCCTCAACATTCAGACTAATTCATCTTTTGTTACAACTGTCTAATGTTCCTGTGAAGAATTCCTATGAAAAATAGTCTTAAAAGTTGCCATTTTCTTTGTCCATATTGCATACTTTTTGCTGGACAGTTGTACTATTCTATACCGGTAGTATACTTTTCCTGTATATTTTCTAATGAACTTTATTGTGCAAGTTATCTACTGCAATTCACAGCTTGTGTGCTGCATTGCGATTTAATATGCAAGAAAACTAAAGACTAAAATTGATTATTAGAAGAACCTTTCAGAAAAGCCAATCTGCCTATGAGATTCCAGTTACTATTCAGAGCCAGGAGTCAGACAGCATTTGTTTAATTCGGTGAATATATTTTGACAACCTGTTTTTGCTTAATCTGGCTACAGTAGCTATTTACTGCTTGATTAAACATTAATTTCTTGCACTGGGCAGAGGACAGAAAAATCCATCCTATCTACCAGCTGGAATGCCCTGAATAATCAGTGTAGAAACCTCCTTAAGAATTCTATCCCAGAAATTTTTATTTCCTTTTATTTATTTATATTTTCAAATATAAAAAGAGTCTAGGATATCTAGGTCAGATAGATATATCTAAAATATAGCTACTTAAATTTTGTTAAACACCTCCTCTCTTGACACTGTAAAATGAAGATGATCTACCTGGAAGAAGACTGCTTTTAGAGTGAATAGTGGGAAATAGGCACTTTTTAAGATACAGTCCATCTGGCTATTTTAGACTTACATTTTGTGATTCTATCCTAGAAGGACTTATGTTCCCTTTGAATCTTAAAGGACTAGATCAATAACTCAGAAGGAATCACCTCAGATAAATCTTTCTTACTGCAAGGTACTTTGAAAGAAACTTTAAGGAGACTTAGTAGATTACATTCTGGTTATTGCAGAAAAACTGTAGAGAAGACATGATAGAAAAGGTGAGAGAAAGAAAGAGAGATAAAATGGAAAAGAGGCATTTAATGGTTTAGACTTGTTCAGTATAAAACAATCAATACCTTACTGTCCAGCCAGGTACAGGGGAAAAAAAAAGTTTTTCTATATAGCTAAATTTACCCAGTATCTCACTTCTTAGTATAAGAATAATCTGAAAGATTGTGTATGGTTATGCTACACTAATGAGGCTAAAAAAATTTTTGTAATTCATGTTAAAAACACATAATCCTCAAAACTACTTATCAGCACAGCTTTCAACAAGAATAATTCAGGAAATTAAAAGTTTTCACTCTTGTTGTTTAGTAAGGTTTTAGATATTTCAAGGATATATTAATCAATCCTGCTGACTTTTTTTTTAGGTTTGTATGTTCTCATATAACTTATGTTCTTACTAGCTCATACACTTCAAGGTCAATCTAAGTGCAAATTTTGTTGAAGAGTATACAATGAGCATATTGGACAACGAAGTAACATGACTTCTCAATGTAATGAATATTGGCTGGAATATGATGAGAAAGAAAAAGGAAAGTCAAGCATAGGTCACAGCTGGGAAGGCTTTCATTATTGCCTTCGAAATGCCTTAAACTGTGCATTTAAACACATGGAGACTCTACTAAAGGATATGACCAACCACATTTTCCAGTATGGATACTTTTATATACATTTTTATCACCTAGTTTATGTAACTAAGCTAAGCTGACACACTTGTGAGACATATCTGTGAACTCTTAGAAAACTACTGTGTAGATATAAATTAAGCATTTGAAAGTCAGGTGCCAGTTTTAAGTGGGTAAATATTAAATGCCTCTTTTGTAGGTCACCTTAAGTTGGGAGGCTAATTTCAGGACACCCTCAATACAGAGCAGAAGATCCTTTTAATGAAGCACTTCATGAGGGACTTTTCTTTCTGTGCTGTAGCTAAGACTAGCTCTCAAATTATGAATGCAGATTAGATGCTTAAAATTAGACTCTGAATAACTTCTTAAATGATTGTGCATACCAGAACTACCTGTACATTAGTTTTCAGCCCCTTAAAAGGATATGAATGAAACAGTATTCAAACAGCACTGAAAATCTGTCTCAATAAATAAAATGATTTAAAAATCTTAATTTGAGAGAAGGTGCATTTGGCTTTTATCCCAGTAATAACATTTCTTTTTCTTCCTGACAATATTAGAGCAGTTGGAATCCTCTAATCTTGTTTCTTCAGAGCTTTCAAGAACTTCAGTTTTTCATTGTCAACACCCAAGAACATCTATTTCTTGCCATATTTCTTTTTTTGTACTGGGAAAGACTCTTTGATAGAAATGTCATCTAAAGAAAAGAAATATGTATTGTAGATATGTCAGTTTATTTCTACCAGCTGAAAGTCAGACAAGGCTACCTCATATAACTCTCTCCTTTGGAAACTCTCTCATTGGTTACACACCTGATATTCATTGGTGGTGTTAGGTAAAGAAGAGCTGGAAGGAAAGCAAGAGAGGGTGTTACAAGGCTGTAGTAATTAGTAGTTCAAATAGTTCACATGCATAGACAGTATGGGAAGGGGAGTAGGGTTTGAGCACTACCAGGGAGCTCTGCAACAGGTACACAATATATTTGAGAACAAGAGGGGAAGGCTGCAGCATAGAGGTATGAAGGAGACAGGTGCCTGGGGGAGCTAAGAAAGGGAATCTGGGGATCTCCCTCTTCTGGAAGAGAGTTGGGGCAACAAGAGCAAAAAGTGGTTTGACAGTAATAATGCCCCCAATTTTTTATGTTTATGGTGCCCAGCACCCAGGCGGGATCTGGCATGAGCAACCACAAGTGAAGCTTAGGTAGCTGTAACATTTTACTTTTGTCAGATATCACTGACAGATATCACAGACATCTGCATATATCTGTTTCTAAACCATCACAGCGTTTTTAAGCTCATTATTGGTTTAATGACTAAAAGTAATGGGTTGAAAAATATGGCATCTTGTGATACATGATCAACAGCCCTTGATGCAAACCCATGGAGAAAGTGATATAGGCTGCTTTTGCCATCCCAGTATAAGTCACTGCTAAAGATCATCTAGGATTGGAATTATGTCACACTTAATTATGGCTGCACCTGCTTTACACATTTCAAATGACCATAAGCAGAAGACAAAGACAGTTAAATTAACCAGACAGGCTTTTTACCAGATATGATCAGCAACTTTTGGTACCATGGATACCTCATTTCCAAGTCCTGTCTATCTGCCCACGTGTATGTCTAAATTCTAAATTGCATATTTGCCTATGAAATCAGATAAAACATGCAGGTTTTTAATAATTAAAATTAATGAATTCCCAAAATACCATTCTCTTTTCCAAGGTTTAGGCAGTGAAATGTGACAGTGCTAAGAGGAAAATTTGGTATTGTTGAAAAATATCCATTTGTGTTCATTTGCTTGCCGCAGGATACTTCTGTATGACATAATCACACAATTGATTCTTCATTTCCATTGCATAGATCCTATTCTCCAAGGCTACTACTTATTTTCAAAAGTCGAGTGTATAATGAATAATAAATTTTATGAAAACAAATTAAAGTGAAATGTCCTGAAATCTGTGTTTTATTGGAAAACTGTATGTAGACTCATTAAAGAAAAAAATCTGTACACTATAGTCTCAGTTTTGGATAAAGAGTAATCCTAGTCACATAAAATATCTTATTTAATGGAAGTTGTTTGATTAAAATAACGACCCTTTTGGAAATGATTTAAAATCATAAATATTTAGAAGAATCAAGTGATGCAAATTAATTTTCTTGTTAAAACAGTTTCTGCCAATGACAACTACTGCATCCTTGCACTTAACAATGAAGCAGTCATCTCTGAAGCTGGTTCAAAGTGATTTATTTTATTTTTCTAGGCTTGCAAAACATCTATCTTATGTTTTAAAATATCTTGTAAGATTTAGTAAGAAATATATATCTTAAAAGAAAAAAGAAGAAGGAAAGAAAAAGAAACCACCCCCAGGGAACATATTAAGATTAAAGGATCTATACTCAGACATTAAAAAAAACACTTGTTCCATAATAAAAAATGTACTGAGATGTAAGGAGAATGATTAATATAAAATATTTTGTGCATTACAACTCTGAATGATTTGTCACCCTCCTTTAGAAGTTCCATACTGGCGTAAGTGGTCAAAAAGGGCTTTTGATCCTCCTGTAACCTCCCTCCACAAATTAGAGAATGCATATCTGCATAGCAGTTTCAAGGAAAGAAGTAGAACAGAATGCACATCAAAACTAGAAAAGTCAGAAATGACCTGAGGCAGTCAGTACAAGATAGGGGAACTGTTAAATTTGTAAGTCTGCTTTGTTGTGGATATCATTTGGCAGACTCTTATATTCCCTCATTTTATGTTTCCCTGTGTAAGATGTGATCATGAAACTCCCTCTAGGTTTTAGTCCTTGAGAAAAAGCAAGAACATGTTGGGTCATACACCAGCCAGGTTTTAATCACTTTCTACTACGGAATGTCTGACTGACTGGAAAGAAGACCTTCTCTAGAGGAATAAATTGCTAATCATAGAAGAGAATCTCTGATAATGCCTCAAATTTACAACACAGTAACGTAAGAAAAAAAAATTAAAGTGTAAAGGTAAGTAAATACCACCTCAAACAGTTACCCTCCAGACTCAGAAGTGGGTGGATGAGCAAGAATACTGCCAGACTGCTATTTTCAGGGAAGTATAATTATCAAGTGATTTCCACTGCTCTTAAGATACCATCTGGGCAAACTTTTCCATCTTGAAAAGTAGTTCAAAGGATCTTGCCTAAGAAGTTGAAGGAGAAGTGAAAACTAAATTCAAATCAGTAAACAAGGTATTGTTAACAAGATTTTCTAAGCAATCAGAAAGAGTTAAATGCCCCTTTTGAAAATATTTGAAACCTTGGTCCCCATTGAACTCAATGAGAGCTTTGCAATTGCCTGGCAATGGGCTGAGGATTTCACTCATTAGTTCAATCTCGTGTTAACAGATTACAGTTTATGATCAGAAGGAAATGCCATCAAATCAGCTAGTGTCTTCAGGGAAAACAGTTAAGGAGATAATGCTCCAGCCACTTGAAAGTGTCTCTTCTGCTTTATCAACTGGTGCAGGTTTTTTAGATTGAGAAGTGATACTTCTTTGAGGATGATCCCCGGAAAAGCATTTTCTAACTAAAAGACCACAATTTCAATGGTCCTATAACTGGAATGGAATCAGTCTCACTGGCTACATGAGAAGGACTGGAGTGACTTTCCAAAAATTATTTTCTTACTTTGTATAGGCAGAGCCCTTGAGGCTAGAAGGCATCTCCAAAAAATCCTCTAATTGCACCTGCATTTTCAAAGCAAGTTCAGCTAGACCAGAGTGTTGAGGTTCATATCCAGTCAGGTTTGAATATCTCCAGGAATGGAACCTTTCTGAGAAACTTTCTCCTATGTTCAATCATCTATACAGAAAAAAATCTTATGTTTAAATGGCATTTCTTTTCATTCAGTTTCTGCCTATTGCTTCTTGTCTGTTCAGTGGATACCACTGAGAAAAGTTTGGTTTCATCTTCTTTACACCTTTCCTTCAGATGCTTAAACACATTGATAAGATCCCTCCTCAATCTTCTCTTGCACAGGCTGAACAGACCAAGCTCTCTCAACCTGTTCTTATAGGAGAGGTGTTTCCAATCCCTTAATTATCTTAGCAGCCCTTTGCTTAACTCACTCCAGTAGCTCTATGTCTCTCTCATACATGTCTCTTCAGAACTGGACACAGTGCTCCAGATGTGGCTTTGCCAGGACGGAGCAGAGTTGAAGGAGCCTTCCTCCCAACCTGCTGGCAGTGCTCTTAATGCAGCCTTTGACTTGCTTTGCTATGAGGTCAAACTGATATACATTAAGACCTCCAGAGTCTCCTCTGCTGCCAAGGTACTTTCCAGTATGTTGATCCCCAACCTGTTCTGATGCATCTGCTTTTTCTTCCCTAGGTGTAGCACAAGGCATTTCCCTTTTTTGCACTTCATGATGTTACCTGTTGCTCTTGCTCATTTCTCTCGTCTATCAAGGTCCGTCTGAATGGCAGGACAACCATCTGGTTTATCAGCCTCTCCTCCCAGTCTTATATCATGTGGAAGCTTGCTGGCTTGTATACTCTGTCCCATTCATCCAGGTCACTAATAAATATGTTAAGTACTAGAGCCAGTAGTGATCCCTAGAGTACAGCACTAGCAATGAGTCTGCAGTTGGACTTTTTGTCCCTGAACACCACCCTTTGACCTCAGTAGTTCGGCCAGGTTTCAATTTTATTCCAAGACAGCTGTGGTGTATTCAACAATACAGATATTCTGAAAATCCTCCTAATCACTGGACAGAGCAGGAAGACTGCTAACTGTTGCCAGACAACTTTGGGGATGTGTCTAAATCCTGGCTGGAAGCTCAAGAGCCGCTAAGAAGAACGTGTAAGGGGTTTTAAAGTGCTAAACTGTTTGGTAATACACTAAGAAAACAGGTTTTCTTCCTCTTATTCTTAGATATCCTTTTCCTGGGGGTCAGAATTATTCATTGCCTAATGAACTATACCATGAGGCTCAGATTATTTTATGTCTACCTGAATTAATGAGTTTATATCAAACAAACAGCGTTAGGATTTAAAGGGACTTGCAGTTTGTTTTTTTTTTCTCAAGGGAAAACTGGTATTGATTCAGTTAGTGCCATCAGAAAATACTTTTTTTGAGAATAGGTGCATTTAATTTTAAAATTGACTTTGATGTTGATTTAATAAATCAGGTTATAGTTATGCAAAAGTTATTGCTATTGATATTTTAAAATATACATATATATTTAACATGCTGTTTGACCACCATGCCAGAACATCTTAGGCCTCTTATGCTTTACTGATATCTAAACTTTGAGTTCTATCCTGAAACATTTAGAAATGCTGTTTTTTAACCTCTTATGTTTTTAATATATACTTATTGATTCTTAGAGTAGACATATAATTCAGATGCCATTCCATTTCCTACTTTACCAGTCACACTCTTTCATATAAAAATGCTCATTTCTTCAAGTTGAAATTCCTGGTTTTTTTGATCAGCTGCTCACTGAAAATGTCATGTCAGTGATTAAAATATTTATAAGACGTTTATTTTATAGGACATTGTTGAAATTAAGAATCATCTATGCATTATCAGACAAGAAATCCTCTTTTTTGATCTTGTTCTCCCTACTCGCGCCTATACAATTAGCTACTTTACTCCAAGTTGTTTCCACTTCTTTTAGACTAAGGAAATCCTCTCTGCTGCTCCCATAACACTAAAAAAGCATGAACACTGGCAGTTCTGATAAAGTAAAACCTGAGGATAAAAGAGTTTGGGGGTGGCATGGAGGTGACAAGTAACAGATATCAGTCCTTTTTTTCTACACGTAACAATTTCATAATCCATCTTCAAACTAAAACTCTCTCATCCATCTAGGTTATTTTGCTGTGAAACAAATGATAACATCCAAGTATCTTAAATCTTAGCGACCATTATTTTATGGATATTTACATGCAAATCGGAATGGTTGGTAAGGGGGGCTAGAGATAACTAGGAAACTATAGTTACTACATGCTGAAATTTAAAATAACTTTATCTAAATAGTCTTCAGTTAAAATGACCTCTACAAGAGACATTTCTCAATTATTTGGAAACAATCTTGGAACACTTTCCTTTTAAGTATTCTTTATTCACATCAACAACCTCATTTATATCACAGATTTTATTATATAGTTAAATATGCAAAGACCAAAAGATGGTCCTAGAGCTTATTCTGTGTAAAGAATTTGTTATTTGGATTTTGTCATACAATAATTTATCAAATTCTAGCTGTGCGAATGATGCAAATATGACTCTCTCCCACAAACATCAGGAGGAAGACTGCTTTCATTCTTACCACTGGAGAAACAAAGAGGAGAAAAACAGACAATTTTATGGTTTTCTAAAGTGTTTGTGCACCTTAAGCAAGTAGACATTCCAAGCACAAGAGCATGAAATGAGAGTGCTATAAGAATCATTAACATTAAAGAGCTGCACTGGAACAGATGTTTCCAGTTCAACTATAGGTTTGTTGCTTCTTCTTCCTTCTGCTTTAGTGCAACAATTGTTGTTTGGCAGTTGTTTCCTGTCAGAAATAGAAGTTACAGGCACATGTAGAGTCTTTTTATAATGGTAAATTAAAGACACTTTTTTTTCTGGTATTAACAGCAGTCAAGCAATCACACTACATTTGTTTGGTGTGAAAAGTACATATATGTTGGGTTTCAATTCATATTGCATAAAATTGTTTAAAGCTCTTATTTTTCTCCCACTAATTCTGTTTCTTGCTGCTGCTCAGTTTATGGTAGCCTTGACACTGTTAGAACACAGTAAGAGTTACTTTGGATCACACTCCATCTATGAAAAGATGAAGGCACAGCTGATGTTAGCACAACACAAAGAGAGCAGTCTGTTTTATGCTTTCTATCCTGGCAGCAAGGAAAATACAAGGACTGCTTTGCTTTATACTGATGGTTGCCTTTAGTGTGAGGCAAACTGCTGCAGTTCTACAGACTGAGATGCAGTTCTACAAAATGTCTATATTATTGAGCTAAAACACCTGTACATTCAATTATTGATCTCAGGTAGCTTAAGTTCTAGGACTGATGCAAATGGCAATAACACACTGCAAAAAAATAAACTACCTCACTTGTAGGTACATTGCTTAAACATTTCCTTTATCCACGTAAACATTTAACATTTTTCCCTTCAGTGTACATACATGCAACATGGAAGTAGAACTAACTTATTAACTAGCTTATTAATATTAACATTTACAGAACTATCTTATTAACATCGGCAGCACTGAATACGCCTGTACCGAGGATGGTGGTCAAAGTCTCAGGCAACTCTTAGGAACATCTGTCTGCCACTACTTTTACTACCAGCTGGATGGAAGAGGTAGAAGCAGGGCTTCACAGAAGCAGTTCCTACCTGCTCTGAATTTTCCAGATTCAGGCATAAACTGAAGGCAACTACAGTTCCTGCTCGTTTTGCTACAATGCCGGGTAAGGAACCACTTTTCTTTTAAGTAGAACTAATTCAAGATCAGAAAAGTAAATGAGATGTTGACGCAGTATCAGAAATCTGCTGACAATTGCAATTTTGATCCTCTATTTAATCTGAAAGAAATGAATGGTTTATACTGAATGGTTTATTATAGTCTGTGCATCTAGGCCAGAATGTATATGACTTCCTAGTGCAGCTGAAAGATTAATAAAAAAAAGTAAAAAAAATCTCTTCATGGAATGGTTAAGAGACAGAGACTAATTTAAAAAAAATCTCTAGGGCACTGTTTTCTCTCGAAATATTTTTTAACAAAGCAAGTAATACAAGCAGACTCTGACACTGAAGAAAGAAAGGATTTTTAGAGTCAAAGTTGAGCTATACAACTGTACTTCAAGTTTCTAATCTCACTCTCTCTCCTAGTTCTGCCCTCTGAAGTGTTAGGATGCCAAAAGAATTCACTATATCAGTAATGTACCAAGGATAGGAGCTTCTGTGTCTTACCTACTATCTACTAATTTCTTATCCTGCCACTGACAGATTCCTTATGTTCCCATTTGCCCAAAGACTTAAAGTGGTCAGCATGGGAAACTTTAGTGAATTCAGCAGCATAGCAATAAGTCTGCTGATTCACAGCCATTTTCTGCTGTAGTATAGAGAAAAAATAATGCTCTCTAGTTAAGGAGCAAAATTAGCACATTTGGTAAGTTACAAAATAATGTTAAATTCAAGCAGACAGACAGACAGAAAGAAACCGTAATATACCATTCACTGGTCCGTCTTGTCCAGTCTGTTTCATGATACCATGTCTGAATCATGGTTCACATACACTACTTCACAGAGATATAAAAGTTCCCCATGATACAAAAGACAAGATATTGCTTGTATTGTTATTGCCTGTAGACAAGCTATTACAAGTATATTACTTTGCATAGGAAAATATTTTTTCTTTGACCCCTGGAGGTGAGCATTTTATATATGAAAGCATAATACTATATTCTCATAGCTTCTGTAACTGCAGATGTTGTTCAAAATTATACAGACTTTTTGAAAATTTAGCTATTCAGTGATTCAAGTGCTTTCTATCTAGCCCAGAAAAGTGATACTTTTCCTTTGCTATATTCTCCAGAAATTTTCTACTGCAGTAGGTTCTATACAAGTAAAAGCATAGTCTAAATCCATGAGATTTAATGATATAAAAGCCTGATATGAAAGATCATCCTTTTATCCTTTATAATCTTCAACTACTACCTCATCAAATAAAGCTTAGTATTACAATGTTGGTCTGTCACTACACAGGCAAAGTCACAAAACATACAGAATGCAATTACAACTTACTGTTGCACTGATTTCTCTAGATGTGGATCAAGCAGCATGTTGCAATCTAGTTACTATTTAATGCATAGTAAATGCCAGTGCTGTTCTACATTTAAGCAATTTTACAGTTTAAAAAGCAGTTAAGGTGGTCTAATAGAATTTGAATTTGTATTTGCATCTGTTTTGTCCAGATGACATAAAGGATAAATGCAGGATTTTACTGATTTATTTTATAAGAACATTACGGTACTTAGAAAGAAATCAATGTATAATCAGGAAACCCATGATGTACATATTTAATGACTTCAGATAAATGCATAAAACCCAAAGATGTTGGGGTTTTGGAGAAGCTTATACAAGGATTTCAGTGGCCATCAGTATGATTTTTTTTTCAGGTTAAGAGCTACCACTTCCATTAAGCTTAATGCTTTACTTCTGAGGCAGAACAACAGTCTATAACCTAGTGATATGCTGCCTCTCCTTTTATAAGAGGAAACTAATTTCATAGATCGCTGAGTATTTCTTTGAAGGCCCTTAAGGTCTTATGTTTGCTCAGTGGCAGAGAGTGACTATTCAATGTTTAAGAAGCCATCAACATAAACAAAAAAGCCTGCGCAACAGATTTTTCCATAATAGCTAGGGTCTCTAGACCACTTTTATACAAGTACTATCAACTTTCCTCACAGTAAATTTCATTATGGGTTATTCTTACATGTCCGGTGATGTGGTATTCACCGTATGTCTTTTGCCCTGTGTGAAGCAATCTGTAAGACAGTTATTGCACCTCAACTTCTTGCAGGATAGAGAGGCGCAGGTGTAGACTAAGTGTAAGTTGGCCAGTAAGTCTTATTGTTTGTTTTGAATGCCTTGTATTTCTGTTGTTCGTTTCTTTCCTTTTTAAGTAACATAGCATCTAATCAGTTTTCTCAGTCACTTATTTACACAGAAAGAAGGGATACAGTTACAACTGCTACATTAGCTTATCAATTATAACTCCCGATGTTTTCTCCTAACTATATATCATGCCTAATCTTGCTAATTGAGGCAAATAGAGTAGAGACAGTAAACAGAAAGTATTTAACTGTAGCACGGACACTCAGGAAAAGTTTTGTTATACAGACATATAGTATCCTTGAAGTATTCCCACTGCATTACTTCTCATTCTTCCCTAGTACCCTATTTTCTTTGCAGGAAAGGGAGAAAGGCACTCTTGTAGACTCCACAACCTCTGTTCCAGGGCTCTGTCACCCTCACAGTAAAGAAGTTCTTCCTCATATGGGGATGGAACTTCCTGTATTTTAATTTATACCCATTACCCCTTGTCCTGTCACTGGCCACCATGGAGAAGAGTTTGGCCATCTTCTTTATATTCTTCCCTCAGGTACTTATACATATTGGTCAGATTCCCTCTCAATCTTCTCTTCTCCAGGCTAAACAGACCCAGCTCGCCTAGTCTTTCCTCATAAGATAGATGCTCCCTTAATCGCCTTCATTGCTCTATGCTGGACTCTCTCTAGAAGCTCCACATCCCTCTTGTACTGGGGGGCCCAGAACTGCACCCAGTACTCCAGGTGCAGCCTCACCAGAGCTGAGCAGAGGGGCAGGATCCCCTCCCTCGGCCTGCTGGCAACGCTCCTCCTGATGCAGGCCAGGAGCCCATTGGCCTTCTTGACCACGAGGGTACATTGCCGACTCATGGTTAACCTGTTGTCTGCCAGGACTCCCAAATCCTTTTCCACGGAATTTGCTGTCTTTGAGTTCCTTGTTCTTTAAGAGTAAATGAAGGAGCATCTACGTTCAGCCCAGGGGTACAGAAGAGAGAGCTAAGAGTACCTCAGAAGCTTCTTCTATGCAGCAGAAAGGAGATCCACATGGAGCTGAGGACGTGAGAGCTTCTTTGTTTAATCTTTTTTGAGAAATATCAAGAACTTTGTTCCAAAAAATTCAGAAGTTTCATTATTTCACAAACATTTTTC
Organism: Crypturellus undulatus; assembly: GCA_013389825.1. Lineage (NCBI taxonomy): Eukaryota > Metazoa > Chordata > Aves > Tinamiformes > Tinamidae > Crypturellus > Crypturellus undulatus. The sequence goes on along the minus strand of VWPW01015935.1, from coordinate 280,165 downwards.
AGTCCTCCTATACCTAACATATAGATAGAATCATAGAATGCTTAAGGTTGGAAGGGACCTCTAGAGATCATCTAGTCCAAACTCCGGTATATGCTGAGGAAGTTAAGGTACTTATTCTTTATTGCAGATGTTTATAATTTATTCCTTATATGTAAGCATAGCAAAGTATAGAATATACAATTACTCACTGACATGAATAAAAAACTGTATGAGTACCAGATAATGAAGAAAAAGGACTCCTCATACTCAGTGATAATAAAATGATAGTAATACCACATGTTCCTAAGAAATATATACTTTCAAAGGACAGACATAAGAAATATGATTAAAGATTCAAAAGACCAGATAAAATGAGGGAAATCATAAGTGTCTCTGGGTATTATAACTTTTCAACTTATAACTTTAAGTGAAATAATATGCTCCCAACTTCCTGCAAGATGTAATTTACTTAGGCATGCAAATACATGTAGTAATTTAAAAAGAAAGGAAAGATAAACTTGTATGTTTGTCTAAAAGGCCTATCACCTCAGATGAGAAAGGAAAAATAGAGGTGTTTTATAATAAGAGTGTCTTCAAACTAACAGGAAGCCTTTGTAAAGGGCAACATTTGAAATGGATTTTAAAAGTGTTTTTCTGACTATACAGAATGACTTATACTTTCAAGGGAACATGAGTAGACAAACATAATATCTCAGACACAGCCTTGGCTAAATAAATACCTTGGGTTGGATTTCCTGGCTATGTGCTTCTCCTTGGCTTGGCCTTTCCCTTCATGTTCTCTGTTTCATTAATCTCTCTCACTGGCTAGAGAGGCTTTCACAGTGTTTGCTCCAGCCTGAGCCAATTTGGTTTTGGCCTTCAAACAGAGACACCGTGGCCTCTGTTTGCTCGATGGAGCACAAAAATGGTAGTTAGGTGAAGAGAGTTGTAAGACAGTTGTCCTTTATTTCTTAAGATGGTTCAGTCTATTGGATCTTTATTTCTCTACATAGAGTAAAGTGATGATACTTACCTACCTAGTGAAATGCTTTTAGTTTAGGAAGTAGTGGTAGGAGTAATATTCTCATTATTCATTCTATTTAATTTCTACTTTGGTTTCTAGTTTTACTTTTTCTTTTGCTCTCTTTAGTCATATCTTTTTTGACTTTTAGCTTTCCCTTTTTTTGTGAGACCTTGTCTCTTAATAACAACATAAAACAACTATGAAATATTCTCACAGTTATTAAAAAAATCAACACTGGCACTTAAAGTGAGCAAATGACTTAAAGTGCTGAGGTTATGTATTTACGTAAGCAATGCACTTATATACTGTGAAGCATCTATTGACACTGCAGAACAATGCTCAGCTCATTACATAAATACATTATGCAGTAGGCAAAAGATCTGCTAAACTATTGGAAGTCAGATTGGTTATTTGAGCTTAGAAAACAAAGACTCCATAACTCTGGAGATTGCATTATCCTTTCCATTTATGAGCCAGTCTACCTAACAATCTGCTATTAAAGCTGTTTAACACTGAGAAAAAGATCTGATTTAATTCACTTGATGCTCACCAGGAATTTCAGCTTAGCAAAGACTTAGTAAAATCATGTTTGACATTGTATAAAGCAACTACTGGTTTAAAAGTTGACCATATCCTTACTTTTTTCATGACTGTTTAATGGGAAAGAAAGCACAATTCATTTCATCATGCTGACCTCAAAACCTAACCAGAATACTCAACACTAGCTCTCCTTATTTCCAGTTAATCTATAATATTATATAGAAGGGATAAACCTTTATTAGTCAGCTTCTCCAAGTGAAGAATGAGTCCCATGAGGAGAATAAGAGTTTCCATCAGCAGCATCACAGTGTGTTTTATCTATAAACTATAAATTGTAGCATTGTTGACCTAGTACATTCTTTACTGTAAAACTTTATTTATAGAGTTGCAGTAGCTTTTTAAAAGTAAATAGTGGACATCTATATAAAAACAAATGAACTTCCTAAGTCTAAAAATAATTGAACTAAGATGCAATAAAACCTTTTAAGATGAGATAAAACCTTTTAACATATCCATAACGATTTTTGTTAAAGCCAGATAAATAAATAAGTAAAAGGTAAAATAAAAAAGGTAATGAATGGACACATGAGAAATTTCAGACAATGATCAAAAACACCCTCATAACTACATGAACAGTAATTCGTGGTTACAGAGAAAGGGATAAATGTTACATGGTGGAGTAAACGATGACACCCAGTGGCTGTATGTATTCAGTGTGTGTTTGCATCCTTTTGGATTTTCCCTACATAATCATTTCTATAGTTGAGATGGGTTAATATTGCTGGGACCGGTTTATTTGTTTGTTTGTTTGTTTGTTTTATGTTGTTGCTGGATGTGTTTTTTTATTATTATTATTATTTTTCATAGTCCTAACTATTACGGTTACTGAGTTTTCTTTGGAGCCAGATAATGTCACAGGTTTGGCATGGAGAGCTACATCTCCCTTAAGACAGAGAAATGTCAGGTAATTATTGTGTCCCAGCTTGTCCCAGGTCATCAACACATATAAATATATACACATCATACTTTCTAATGAAACTTAACACAGAAAAATGTTAAGAGCACGGAAAACACTAGATTGTTATGACAACGACAGTCAGTGAGTATTTAGGCTGTTTCCAGAGTATCATGAAAATTGTGACTCAGATACAGGATGTGTCATCTGGTTCTAACTTTGGTATTATGAAAGCATAAACTTGTTGCTTATGGATTCTGTGATGCACCAGTCACCAAAATACCATGGGGCCTAAGTCTAGTATGCCATTTCTATTCAGAGCTGAACCCATGTCTGATCCCTGTATTAGAGGCCGCCTTTCTTATCTAGAAATTATGAATTTATTTTATTAAATAAAATATGTCTCATAAAATACTGATTTCCTATATGTTACAACCATAATTTGTGTTTTCCTCTGATTCTGCCCTTATCTCCTTCTCTATCTGCAGTCAGCATATAGACATCCCAGCACAATGAAGTGAGGGAGAAGCATGTGAAAAATATCTTAATTTCCTCCTCCATCCTTAGAAAAAGGTCTGGGAGTGTTGCTCCACAAATTTAAGCCAATATGTCATGATACACAAGCTGTGGCAACAAGTTTTCAGTAAAAATTTCTGACCACTGTTGTTGGGAACTGTGAAAGATTCAGCCAGGATGATAATGCTCTAAGGTTACAGATAGAAATGTAAACGTCTAGCTGGTAGAGAGGGAAGCTGCAATGACCTAGTAATGCAGACCCAGTATTTTCTAAAAAGGAATGAAGAACTGTCTCATGATTGGAGTCTATTATAGACTTTGCTACAGCTGCTACTATCAGCAAAAAAGTCTGTGCCTGGACTATACAGTCAGTCAGCACCACATATTACATATGTCATCCTAAATGCAATAAAAACAGATAAATATAAAAAATAAAAGGTGAGTATGAACAGGTGAGTGAATATGAAAGGAATGATTATAGCTTGTGGGTCTTCCTGTACTGCAAATAATTAATCTTAGTGAAAAATGTTTTTTATTGCTTTACTTTGATTATTTTGCTCTCAAGCATAATAACAAACCTATATCTCAAAGTGTGTTTTCAGAGTGGCACTCTCTTAACAAAATAATCTAGATGATAACTTCAATATCCTTCTCTATTCTGATAACTTGCAATTGTTTTGTGCAATTTCACCCTACTGTCATTTGTTTTCAAGGAGCAGAGCACCTAAAATGTTCTCTGCTATAGACCTTGCTTAGCCATCAATCAAAAGACATATATTAGATTACTTTTGTTTTAAAACTCCATAAATTTTCAAAATAATCCATCCAAAGGAGTTATTTATTGAAAATGGTAAATGAGATGAAAAACTAACATTACCACTTCATGCTGAGGAAATGTCCTACTAAGAAAATTTTGCCCTAAATCCTGATGAATATCTGTAAAGTCATTACTAATTAATTCTTTTGAAAAAACTATGATTGTATTAGTACTTGGAAATATAATCATAGGATAGTTCAGGCAGGTGGGGAACTCAAGAGATCCCTAGTCTACCCTCCAGCCCAAAGCAGGACCCGCTCTGATGTCAGACCAGACTGCTCAGGGTTGTGTCCAGTTGGGTATGGAAAACTTCCAATGATGGAAAAGGAACAACCTTGTAACTACCTTCTCCACTGTCCTTCTGTCCTCATGAGGAAAAAAACGTTTCTCCTGCTATCCACTCTGTACCTCTCTTGTTTCATTTTATGAAATGACGAGGGTAGCAAAGAGTACCCTTGACTAACACAGAAACAGACTATTTTCATTCAAATCAGTGAAAAAATTGCCACTGATTTCCAGATACCTGAGAGGAGAATGCAAACAAGATGGGGCCAAACTCTTCTCCATGGTGGCCAGTGACAGTACAAGGGGTAATGGGTATAAATTAAAACACAGGATGTTCCATGTCCATGTCCATGTGAGGAAGAACTTCTTTACTGTGAGGATGACAGAGCCCTGGAACAGGCTGCCCAGAGAGGCTGTGGAGTCTCCTTCTCTGGAGATCTTCCAAACCCACCTGGATGCCACCCTGTGCCACGTGCTCTAGGTGCTTGAGCAGGGGTGGGTGGACTAGATGATCTCTAGAGGTCCCTTACAGCCTCAAACATTCTGTGATTCTGTGATAAGAATGTGATATTTCATTCTTGCTTGCTCTCATTAAATGTGATTGTCCATCTTATACAGAGCAAGGTTCCCTGGCCACAGTTTTCCTTAAAATAAAGATGAGTGAAATGAGTCTCTGAATTCATATATCATTGTCATGTTTAGTCTGCTTTCTTTACTGCCTCTTTCTACACATTACATGTAAAATCCTTGTGACAATAATGATCTCCAGATTCATTAATCTGTTATCTCCTCTGGTGTATATGGGACAGATTTTTCAGTTAAAATTCAAGTGAAAAGCAACTGCCAATGATTTTGTTCCTTAGGGAAAAAAACAAGAACAGCAACAACTACAACAGTAAAAACTAACTGGAACAACTGTCAGCAACTGTCTCTTCACGGGGTGCTCATGAGACACCGTAAAGAGTATTTCTGAAAAAAAAGAGAATGAGAAACAAGTCACCTATAAAACAGCCCCTATTTCCTTCTAGAATTGCTTAAGATATTTGTGCAACTTACTGTTACGTCTTCTCAGACAGCATAGTTGAGATCTTCCATGTATAACGCTCTTCCAGTCATCTCATGGCATCACAGTGTTTTGTCCTGAGAAAACACATTGCATTGATTGGGGTGGCTTTCACTGTGGGGGTAGTGGAAAGCCTCATTTCTCATGTGGATAGAATTTTTAACACATTATGTATTTACCTTTTAAGAATAGCCAAACATTACAGTAATAATAATAGCGCATTGATTTCACAATAACCCAATAAATAACATGTGAGCACACATTTAATACTCATTTCAATGCATGTTCCCATAATTTTACTTTATTCATTTTAAGGAATAGAAAGATGGGAACATCATCATGAAGTTTTGCCTTTTTTTTTTTCCTTATGATTGCCTTTTCTCATTTTCCAACCTCCCACCTCTCAAAAACTGGACAGTTTTCTGCTCAAAGCCTAGTGTACTGTGCGCAGGCAGTTTAATAAAAGGATTAAGAAGGCATCAGAGCGGCTTGTACAGAAAGAACTCTGTGTGTATTATCACTCCCCGCTGTATCATCCAGTCAAACTAACTTTAGGAAGTACATGTTTTGTCTTCAACACTGAGTCATACAATAATGATTATTTTGTTATTACTCAAGGTTTGGAGGCTGAGAAGACATACAATAAACAGGAGGTACTTGTTTTCTTTGCCCCCATAGAATGTCACTTTTTTGATGCAGTTTTCTCAGAAATAAAAATCTTTATGTCATCAAACATCAAAAATAAAAATAGGAATATCTAGGTTGGGAACTCTAAAGGCCTTAAGAATGATTCTTTTTATTGTTCTCTTTTTTGTTTCTCTTTTTTTTTTCTTTTTTTTTTCTCTAACATCAGCTGCTGTTTTCCTCATCTTTGGCACAATTAGTGAATGTATCATATGATATTTGTGCATTCATAAACTGGCTATAACAACAGTTTTAGATTACAGATCTTGTTCTATGACATGAGTTTATATGGCTTTCTGATGCCTCACTGGTACTTCTCCTTTTATATCAGAAAATTTTAAGATGTTCTTCCCCCCAAGAACTGGATCTGTCTTCTTCGCCATGTGCTTCACTGAAAGAGACATAAAAGATACGATCAGTTAGAACCTTATACCTTATATATGAGCTGATACTTAAATTTATACAGTATTGAATTCTAATCTTTTCTCTCTCTCTCTCTCTCTCTCTTTTTTTTTTTTTTTTTTACTGCTATTTTTACTGCTAATCCTCTGACTTGGATCCTAGAAAAGCTCACACTCTCAAATATGTTTGTTAATTTATCCAACAAGAAAATCTGAAGTTTCTCCTTGTTGTGAAAAATGAGGTCATGTAAAAAAAAAAATAAGCACATAGACTCTCAGATCTCAAAAGTGAAGAATGCAAATAAGGATACATTTTGGAAAATATGAATTATAACCATTCTCATCAGTAAAATGTAGATAATGATACAAGGATAATGTAAAAGTCTGCTAACACAGAATAGATAATGATTTTGTCAGTTAAGCAATTTGAAACATTGATATGATTTTGCCTGCAAGTTCTTTCAGTAAGATTTTAATTCATTTTTCTGAGATGGAAGACTCCATAACCTCTCTGGGCACCCTGTTCCAGGGTTCTGTCACCCTGTTACCTCTCATCCACGGATAAGAGCCTAGCGCCATCCTCCCTACAGTCACCCCCCAGGTACTTGAATATGTTGATCAAATCTCCTTTCAGTATTCTCTTCTCCAGACTAAACAGGCCTAGCTCTCTTAGCCTCATACGATAGATGCTCCAGTCCCTTAATCATCTGTGGCTCTACACTGGACCCTCTCTAGAAGCTTCATGTCCCTCCTGTACTAGGGAGCCCAGAATTGCACACAATACTCCAGGTGTGGCCGCAGGTGTTGCAGTTTCCTGGGTCTCCCTCTTGCCTTTTTTGAAGACTGGAGTGGTGTTGGCTTTCTTACAGTCCTCCCCCGCCCTCCATGACCTCTCGAAGATGATGGAGAGTGGCTGAGCAATAACCCCTGACAGTTCCCTCAGTACTGTTGGGTGCATCTCATTTGGACCTGTAGATTTATGAGTGTTCAGTTTGTCTAAATCCAATCCTCCTTGGCCAGCAGAAAGTCCTCCTCTCTCCGGCTTCTCTCTCTTGTCTCTGGGCTCTATAGTTCATGTGGGCTGGCCTTAGCAGTAAAGACTTAGCAAATGCAAAGAAGGCATTTGACTCATCAACCATCTGCATTAAGCAGTTATCTGCAATGCTCGGCAGGAACCTCCTGGACTGTCTGCTCCTAGCTGTGTGATTATCCCAGCAGACATCAGGGTAGTTGAAGTTTCCCGTAAGGACCAGGGCCTGGGATTGTGAGGCTTCTTGCCTGTAGAAGGCCTCATCCACTTCCTCTCCCTGATCAGGAGGTCTGTAGTAAACTCCCACAGCAGTGTCCTCCCCTGTTGGCCTGCTCTTTAATCCTCACTCACAGGCTCTTGACCTGCGCTTCGTCTTTTCCTATGCTGAGCTCTATACATTCCAGTTGTTCTCTCATGCAAAGAGCAACTCCGCCACCTCGCCTTCCTGGCCTGTCTTTCCTGAAAAACCTAAAACCATCCACAACCACGTTCCAGTCATGAGAGCTGTCCCAGCATATCTCAGGAATTGCAATGAGATCATGGCCCTGCAACCGCACTTGCATCTCCAATTCCCCTTGTTTATTCCCCATGCTGTGTGCGTTTACACAGAGGCATTTGAGTTGGGCACTCAATGCACCTCTCTTTCTAGCTGGGACAGCTGGAACTTGACCATTGGGCCTTCAGAATTTCTCTTATTTTCCCCATCTAGCCTCTTCAGGCTTAGGGCACACTACACAGGCTATGGAGTTAGGTGGTTGTGAGTGGCATGACAGGCCATCACCTACCCCATAACCTGCTTCCCCAATGATACTCCCCTTCCTGCTCAAATCTAGTTTAAAGCTCTCTCGATGCGCCTGCTAGCTCATGTCCAGCTCTCTACCCTCTTTGAGATGGATCCCATTAAATTCCATCATGTCTGCTGCTATGTAAGGCTTCCTGTTACCAAAAAAAAACAAAACTGTGGCAATGACACCAGCCGCACAGCATGTGCACGTATGTATATGAATTTTTATACCTATGTGTGCATTTGTTTCTGTTTGTATTGACGCACATACACACACACACAAATATATACAAGATATTTCCTTAGTACCTCCTCTTATTTCTGTTCAGTTTTAGGTATTCACTGGCAGTGAATAGAGTGGTAGAGTATAAATAATTCAATAGTTTGAAATGGCTACATGACAGTAGTTAAAAGATTAAGCTGAGAGGAATAAGGTCCAGTTTTCAGTCCTTGCTCTACATGACATGAAATTCAGGCCCAACGTATGTCATAATATATCATATCATAATATCGTCATATATCATATCGTAATCATGACATTATGAAGTCTCTGCTGATTAACAAACACAAAAGAGATGAAATTAGAGGATGTACCCCTACCTTGGAGACAGTGGCAAATGAGACACAGGTCTCCTATACATCAGCCATCATGAAATAAAGACTGGAACAGTGGCATTTTCTTGAAGTCTGATGAAGCCAATAAGTACAGGAGCTGGGAATGCGAACAGCAAACTGGAGAAAAAAAAGACTTTTCCATCTGTCCAACAGCCGGGTGCCTAAGAAAAGGAAATCAAGTAGCTTGCAAATACTCAGGTCCACTGGATAGTTGTCAAAGGACCTGCTCAACCTTAGAAACACTCCTTGGCCATCCTAATATTTCTCTTAAAAAACACTGACCTGTAAAATGGTTAAAACCTATGAATGGTTAAAAGCAGCCTCCTGTAGCTCTGAGGATCCTGCTCTGCCAGGTAACTACTGGCTTCTTACACCTGAACTCCGTGCTCCGTACGTCATACTCCATATCCTGAACATACTGAACTCCATGATGCATAAACAACTATTAATTGTGGAGTCCGATGCTACACTCTGAAAAGGGCGAGACTTTAGTCAGTCGGTGATCCTCACCATGTGCTAAAAGGTATTTTTAACTAACTCCCAGGTCAACAATGTGGCTCCCATAGATTCTGTGTTTAGCCATTATTCTCTCCATGCATTGTAGACTGTTGATCCATCTCAGGCTAGGCAGCAAGTCATTTAAAAGTTAATCAGTGCACTGCTCAGCATTTCAATAGCTGTCTCCTTTTATGTGTCTAGACATTAGTTGGGTAAACCAATTCAAAGAAATGAGCTATGGTTGCTGCCTGAAACCTCATACCTCATCTCTTCTGAATTTAAGAAATGGTTCATCAGGAAATGTGTGTTCCAGACCTTAGAGTTTATTCTGAGTCAAGTGCAAAAACAAGAGAGATAATTTGTGCAATTCATAGCAACGCTAATCTCAGTAGAAGAGCTGAATTTGTAAATTTGTTATCACTCACAACATGAACTGTTTCTATATTATTTTGTTTCTATTTAGGCTCAAAATTTTATACGACCTGCTATACAAAGACCTTAGCATTATATGATCATTTAAACTTTGCTTAATCCTAATCAGTATATGGACATGAGCACTATGTCTCTGACTTGTTTTCAAACAAGAGTGAGTGTTTCCATGACTAAAAGGGAACAGTAAAGAGCAAATTACCTCTAGATTTTTTATAGACTCACATACACATGAAGCGTATTCAAAAAAACCAAACATATATAACACAATCAGTGGTCTGTTTGCTGTGTTCGATATAGACAAATAAATCCAGCTGGCATCTTAGGGAGTTACATAATGTATAAAGAGAAAAAAGATACATTTTCTTTTCTCCTGAAGAAGAAAAATTGCATTCATGATGTCACTCACCTTCATAATTCCTAAACGTTTATTAGGTATTGCTTCTTCTTTCATGTGTAAGTGATTATTTTCTGTAGCTCTTGCATGATTGATATGAACGCTACATAAGATATTCATTTGTAACTATTTCCAGGAACATAAATTCCTAGATTTCATTTTCTAAATAAATGGTTTATTAACCAAGGTAACTACATCAGAAAGCAATACTTTCTCCCAAGAAGTAAAAGCCCTATTTTTTAACCTTTCTTTCTCTCTTTCTTTGTCCCTCTTCCCACCCTTTTTATTTTTTTTTAATGAACATAAATTAGAGTTGCAGCAGGGTGGAAAGAATGCAGTCTGGTGTGCAAAAGCTCTCTATTGAAAACTAAACAAAAAAGGCCTCCAATTTCTCCAAGCTCAAGGAAAGAGTATGCATGAAATCAATGGAGACATGAAAAAAAAAAGTATTTTTAAACACTAATTTTGTAGACACACACATTTTCTTTAGTTGCTATTAGTATTGGGAAAATAACTTAAAGTAAAATATTAAGCATTTTACTGTCAGTCAGTTAAAGGAATATAAGCAAGTTAGTGCACTGTTAGAGTTTTACTGACATAACCGAAACATCAGAAAAAAGCTTTTTCACTCTACTTAATGAAGTAAATTATCCAGGCAAAATTTGTCTTTTTGGCTAAGCCTTCTTCTGAGAATAATGCTGCTACACTATCTGATTGGTGATACATGAAATACACATAAAAGACATAGAAAACGACCATTTATGATTAATGCATTACCATTTTCTTAAGCCTGTTATTTGATTAGACATTTCATTTTAATTTCATTTTGGAATTCTGTAGATATTATTTTCTCATGAAAGAGAAAAAAATGACAGAAGTGTGACATTTTGTTATGCTATCATTTTTCAAACTCAAAAGCTGGAGATGTTTGAAAATTTTCCATGGAAACTTTCTTATTTTGGTGAATGGCGATGTTTTCATGCTATACAAATTGTTAATTGTGAATACATTAATCAAACACATTCTTCATTGTAATATGGTCATAGCAGTGTACTATAGTGTGCTGCAAAGCATAGCTGTGAAAAACTCAACAGTTGGCATGGTGTTTTCTTTTTCTCCTATCAAAACATGTTTTTTATAAAGTTTGAAATATTTCACATGTACATACAAATCTTGGTGACAAATTATCAATAAGACAAGAAAGAATGACCAGTCAAGTTAAACATGCAACAAGAGAGCAGGATGGGCATTCTGACACAATTCTTTTGAAAAGTTTTTAAAAGGTTTTATCCCATTGAAATATAAAAACTTAAAAAAATATATATGATTTCTGGGCAGCTTTTGTGAAAATGCTTTCTTAAAAAAAAAACAAAAGAGATAAACTAGATTCTCATCATTACAAATAGTTCAGTAATTTTTGAAAATCTCAAACAATGAGTCTTTTTTTAGTATCTTATTTTAGTATTTTTTGCCATTCCTATGTAACTTGAAATCTGGGAGGAGTTTTAGATTCAGACTTTAGTTTTGTACATACTTTATTACTTCATCCTACTTCCTCTGAACTATTTCTAATTCACTTTTCTTTCCAAAGTGAGAATCAATTAGCAGTTCTTAATCTGTGGTCCTTAGGAAAGGACACATTCAAACCAAAATCCATGCCAAAGAAAATACAAATGTTGAGATGTAAATGTAATTTACTATATCTGCATAAGTCTTGTATGAGCAGTACTTATTTTTTATATTTAGTGGATAAAGTGCAAGGCTGGCAAACAAGGACGTTTTATCCTGTTTTATCTAAAAGCACATGGTAAGTTAAAGTTCTGGCTGCCTTTCCACTGTACCTCAAGCAAGACCTTGAAGAACCACCTGCAAAGATGACATGAAAATGTAGATTGCTCAGTCAATTTAGTAATTGTTTTTCCAATATAAAATTGCCAATTTCATTTCAAGAAATAATTGCAGGCTTTTAAGGTAGCGAGTTTAACACATAAACTGTGTTTACTAGGAAATGAGCTGAACCCACCAAGTCATTTTGTCTAGGTATGTTACAGCAATTACATATAGTCCAGTCTACATGACACTTTAACTTAGAATGGGAAACAGAGTGAGCAGGCATACTAAATTATTTGCTAAATCAAATTTGTTGATCTTGGTGTCAGTGTAGGCATTAGTATAGTGAGTGTTGAATTCTTCAACGGGAAGACAAAATAAATAAAAAAATAAAACCAATCAGTCAAACAAAATGGTTCAGACTTATCAGAAGATTTAGTGATGATTTAAGAACCATATTCCACTAACTCATAAAGGTAAATGCTCCATCAATGCATCTCTGTGCCCAGCTTGTCATGCAAAAAAGTATCTTACTCTATTTATCTGATTCAAAAAATAAATTAAAAATCAAAATTAAGTTGATTAACTATTTCCCACTGAGTAGTCAAGTCTGGATCTCGGGCAAATGACAAAGAGTTCAGACATCACTGAAGGCAGCTGGAATTTTGACAGTGATTTCTATAAGATCAGGTCTTATTCACAGAGAAGAGATCCCTATGACTGTGGTACCTATAGTTTTATTTCCCATGCAATTGCCTGTGCTTGTATTCCTAGAGAGAAATGTAAACTTCCAAATATGAAATCTTATTGAAAGAACATCTGTTCCTATTAATACCAGATAGATAAAAGGATGTTGTGTCTTGCAAATGCCATAGCTGTAATTTTAAATCAAACACAGCCTTAGAGAAGTAAAAGGATCTCCCATGAGATGGAAATACCATTTCACATATTATTTACCTACACTCATTTATAACCAAAATTAAATAAAACTTCATAAGTTTTCAGATGAACTCAAAAAGCTAAAAACAATTTAATTTATATCTTTTTTTCCTATCTCCTTTTTCTGCCAAATATTTTTACAAGTTGGTGCCTAACTCAATTTGTTAAAATGCCACTTAGCAGTGGGAAAAATGAAGTTGTTTTTGGAAAACTGCATTAAACTGCAAAAAAAAGGAATTAATTACATATGTTGCCTAATTCTTTCCTGGTATGTAATTTTATTATATATTATTCATTTAAAATATATTGTAATAAAACATAGATACGAGGTACTGCCGGGTGGGCCTGTTGTGCAATAAAGATCAAAGGGGAGTCACGAGGCCGCGCGGGCGGGAACCGCACGGGCTATATCGGGTCGACCACCTCCTGATAGTTAAATCTTTTTTTTTTTTTTTCCACATTACATAGTTTTAGCTTCAGGATAGCTTATGAGTGATTTAGAGTGTGTTTTAAAAGGCAATATTAAAAATGCAGAAGTATAGAGAACAAAACTATACAAAAAACTCTGTCTTCAAATGTGTCCAATAAGGAGCACTTTAAGTGAAGTGGCTTTCTGGCCACTGTGCTGCTCCTTGAATGAGTCACAAAGGTACTGAAAATTTCATTAAATTAACTATTCCATATTCCTTTTTCTTCTGTTATGTCATCTGGAGATGTATCTGTCTTCATCTGTATCCTAAGCAGCTGTTGAGAAAAGTCTTTTAAGAATATTTTTGAGAATTTTAGAAGTTCTCGTATAGATGTTCTGGAGATGAAAAGGACATAGGTTACTAGCAGAAAAGGAGGACCATCCACAAAAGCAGAGGATGCAAGGAGAATTTCAATTCTGAAAAAGAAAATCAGAAGTTCTTCCTGGTTTGATAATGCATTTCAGAATGTTTATTTTCCATCCAAAGAATCATCCAAAGAGATGAACAATTTGTATTTTAGCAGTTATGGCACTTTTCTCCCCTTGCATACTTTTCTTTAGATATTGTGCATGCATTTAACTAAATGAGAGAAAAAATAGTCTAACCAAAACAGATCTGATATTACATTTAAGGTTATTAATGTCTTTTTCTATGGGAACATTAATTCATATTTTTAAAGTGGCAAAATCATTAACTATTTCTCAATGGTTACAGGAACATTTTAACAACAGTTTGGAGATGTATTTTACTCTTGTAATTGAACTATGGGACCTTAAATTTTTTTTACAGGATGTTTCAGAGTATCAGTTACCTGATGATCCTAAGGACTTGGCATGAGTCTCACACTGCGGAAAATATTTAGGAAATGTAATACATAATTTCACCTATGTTTAAAACATCTCTAGTATTCTGTTAATTTCACAAACAATATTGTGATCTGGAACTGTATTTTACTTTCCGAGGGGGGAAACTTTTTATTAATTTTTTCTGCCTACTTTCACTATAAATCAAATTTAAAATAAAAACAAGAGATAAAAACAAGGTCTGACTGGAATATAAGTTAATCTGAAAATCCTTAGGACTGGGAGGTGTGATTCATTCATCCTCATAAATGTACCTGAACAAGATCTTTTGATGAAACCTTTTATTGTTGTTGTTTGGAAAATTATTATTGAGTGAGCCTGAAAGAGCTTATGGGAAAAGGTTAGACATGTCACCTTTTTAGTTTCAATAAGAAAAATATGATACAGAATGATGCAAAACTGTCTTTCTTAACATTTTCAAAATGAGGAGTTCTGGAGGCGTTTCCCAGGACGAAAGTATTTTTGATTTCAAAATATAACACAATTATAATACAACAAAAAAAAAATCAAACTTTCTCTTCATAGTTTACATTTATTATTTAAGAATTGTTTAAAGTAAATTCTATTTTATTGCTGGAACTGAAATAGTAATACTATCATTAACAGTAATATAAAATTTATAGTTTAAAGACCTAAGTTGTTTTGACTGTCTAGCGTGGCCTCAGAACAATGGATCTAAAATCTCTAGAAATTGCTGAGAAATAGGATGGAGGGATGTGAGATGCAGTTAAAGGAAGAAAATTTTAGAGAACCTCTAACTTAAAGCTAACATTGTTGAAGACAGAGACTCATTCCCTTGTGTGATGATAACATCTGGTTGATAAGACTCCAATTAGCCTTAATCCATTTCTGTATTTAAAAAGAAAGAATGTTTTTAAGCATCCAATATTAGTTCTGGAAGACAATTAAATATATTAGCCACTAAGGAATATACATTTTATTTCAGTGTGAACCTGCCATTACTCTTTGTCTCTGGAACAAAAGTATATAAAATAGGCATGGAAATGCACTGTGTGAGAGACAATTTGAGAAGAGATGTGTATTTTATATGTAAAGAATTCAACAGTGAGTTCAATAGTGAGCTTTAACTACTTTGTTTATGTAAAGTAAAAGTATAAAAGCAGTTTTCAGCAGCATGCTTGTTTTATGTCTAAGAAAATCTAATGAGTTTTGCTTCAAGTTTAGAATTGTAATTATACAACATGGGAATTACATTCTGGGTTATTATTTGTTTTTAAATCGATGACAGCAATATAAAGATCAATGACCAAAGACTTTTTTCAAAAATATCCTCCTGTAGAATAACAAAATTTTACTACGAACACTTCTTGCATTTGGTTTAGTCATCCTGTGTAAGACAGATATTCTAGCTCTCCCATCTCTCTCTTCAGCTCCCATGACAAGAGACTAGAATGTTTGTATTCTGCACTTGGTCTAGAGAGGGGATTTATTACAAGAGGTCTTACTGAATCATCCAGTTAAAAGTACTTGGATGTTCATCGCATGAGAAAAGTAAATCAACACCTAAGACTATGATATGCCCGATTTATGCTGTGAACATTACTAAGTTACAGAATTCAGGTGACATCAGTGATGGAACACTATCCTTTCTCATAGTGAAAAATTTTATGTGCGACTCAAGGTCTCTTGCTCTGAAGGCTGCTATGTTATTTTGTCACAGGAGAAAATCTAGAGATTTCTGCTGACTTCTGTTGCAGTTTCTACATTGCTATGGCTAAGTGTAGGAACTTCATTGCATTTTAGACCTCTATAAACTCTGATAAGCTTTTTTTAAACTAAGAAATACAGAAATATAGGCATGAAGAATGCAGTTAGTACTCAAATCTTGGTAGCCCAATTTGCAGCATAATTCACAGTTTAAATCATTACCAATGAAAAAGAACACAGAAGTTTCATCCACTTTCCTTTCCAAGCCCCTAGACACATTGTTTCACTCTCATTTTGGTTTCCTGCAGAACACATTGCTGTGGTAGATTTTGAAATCTTTTTTTGTTTTGGATTTTTTTTCTTGAAATGTGTGAAAGAATTGCTCAAGAAAGGGGAACCTAGAGAAAAATAGAGCCTAACAGAAGCTATGGCATTACAGAGGTTTGCTTGAGGTGAGAGACAGTTACCACTTCCAGGATGGTTGGTATGTGTGGAATCTACTTCTCCATGATGCCCTTGACAACACAATCTACCCTCCTAGCACATACTAATAAGAGTAAACGAAGAGTGGAGCAGAATGGAGATATCATGGCCAAACTTTGTTGGCTTCCCTGGGGAGGGGATAATCTGATGGTGCTGTGCAGATGATGAGTGAGTGGAAGGTGGAGCGGAGTGAAAACACCGTAGCCAGACTCTGTTGTACTCCCTGCAGAGGTGTCAACCCGGTGAAACCATGCAGCTGTTAGGCCACACAGTGTGATGTTTGGTGCTGGGCCAACAATGGTGGCAGATCAGTCCCTTCCGATAGACTTTACTCAAACTTCTCCTCCTTCTAATCTTATTAGAATAGCAATACACAACCCAATCCCACTGAGCACGCTCTTCACTGAGCGTGCTCTCTAGATTTTCGATTAACTCAGGAGACTCTTCTAAATCAATGAATAACAAAAGTTAATATGACTAGAGTCAGTCAAGAGTCAGAGTCAGCCCCTAGTCGCTCTAACCTTTGAGGATTGTCTGGAACACAAGGGGATTCATCTCTTACCAAATTTGCCCCCCCATCAAACAGCAACAAGATGGACCTCAAAAAGGTAACTACAATTCACAGGTGCTCTGCAGAACTTGATAAGAAAGATGAAAATTCTAGATAGACTGAGAGAAAAACTTTCATTTAGAAACCATGTTTCAGGCCATTACTGGTAAGCAAGAGAGAGGCATTCCTTTCCTTTTTCCATTCTTTTCAGACAATGTTAAAAAAAAGAAAAAAGGAATCCAACTATTCTTTGAATAAGAATCATTATATGTTTCCAACAAATATTCAAAATTTCTATTATGCTGGTTATTTAATTAATTAGCTATGCTAGTTAGCTAATGCTGTTATTTAATGGTACTGTAATTTAACAGTATAGTTATCTATCCTCTTTTACCTGGCAAGCAGTCAATGAAATCAATACTTAGCTGAAGCTTTCAGAAATTAACTCAGTGGTTCTTTTCCCCTCCTGGCTCCTTCTATTGCTCAGCCAATGTGACTGATTGACACTTTTCCCCTTACTACTGTAAGTAGGACTGGTTCTGGGTGCTTGCTGCCGCCAACCTGGCTGGCTTTCCCTCTTTCTCCCTTGCTGCCATTTCTCCAACATCAATGTCTTCTCTATTTTCCCCTCTTGTGTTTCAGTTTAGCTCCAAATGGGTCAGAAATGGAGGAAGGCCACATGAAAAATAATAAAAAGGATATAAATGGAAAATACTCTTGTGTCTTTTTAAGAGCAGTCAGTAGAGCATTTTTAACATCTCTGTCTAAAAAAGATTTGTATTGGCACATGAAATAAAATTACTTTTGCCCTGAAAATACTCTCAAAGACTAATTAAAATTGTTTGATTTATTGATCAAGATTTCAATAGAAATATCTTTAAAGATATCCCTGTTGCAATCTACATGTCTAAAACTCAATAGTGAGTAGGAGACAGACATATTTCACAAATACTAGGTGTCTAAATATCCACAAAGACCCGAGCCTGTATACTGTGAGATTCCTCTTTTTTTAATCTTTGATTTTGTTTTTTCAGTTATAGTTTTTGGCCTTATGACAAGTGAACATTGTTTACCCGCTGAGAAAAAAAAAATTATATATTGCATGCAAAAGTAAAATTCATGACAGAAAAGATAGATTTTCCAAATAATATTCCTGTAAACTCTTTAAAAACTGAGGAGAAAAAAGGGGATATATAAATATGTATATATATATATATATAAATATAAAAATGAAATCTTTTTGAGAAATAGTGATTTTTATTCTGCATTTCAAGATTTCCAACAGTACGTTGGATAAAGTCAAAATGTGACCTACCCATGAACAAAAATAGAAACTTTTACTTGTATTTTAATATACCACTTTCACTTCCAAGATTTTGCGAGTTATTATTTATTAACACAAGAAAAGTAGATACATATTTAGATCACAGACAAATATGTCTAGTCTCAGTATCATCTTTCAGGCAATATTTTTGCCTAAGTTTACCTAGACTGTTTTTAGAGGAACAATAGCTCCTCCTCTAAAAGGAGCTATTGCTTCTCTTAAGGGCAAGAGTCTGTTCTAGTTGTAAATAAATCAATTTTTTCACTAGCCTGCCAGAACTCTCAAAAGACTTTTGACCTTACATGAAATACCTGGTTTATCTCAAAACTGAATACTAGGAATTTTTTTTTTTGTTCCAAGGAGAAGTGAATTTTATTAATATTTAATGAATTCTGGGACTCATCACCGGGTCCTGACCAACCCCAGACCATATTTATGAACAGACTCCCTGAACTAAGGCTTTAAACACCTGCCAGTCAATGTCTTTCTTACTAGCACAAATGTCAGAGAATACTAAACTCACTGTTACATCATTGGTATTTCCTGAAAATCCATGTGCTTGCAACTGTAACCTGAGAGCCTTTAAAGAAAACATGTAACCTTTAATAGGAGTAAAATTCCAAGTTTTATACATGTACATATATATATAGATAGATAGATATAAATATATATGGGATTCCACATTCCCAAGTCATTACTGTTTAATTATCAGCTAATGCTGGGACTTCTTTGTCTCTTTTAAAAAGATGGAGTAGTCTGAAATGGGTTAGGTGGGAAGTACAGTTTTGCTTTTAGAAATCTAGGATGTCTTTGATCAAAATCATTTTATTAACTAAGTAAATATGGAATGTTCAAAACTAAATTCTAAAATAATAATTAATATTGTAAATAAGTTTCCTTTATTATGTCGGAAAAAAATATAGGAAACTTGGACTACATTGAGCACCTTGTTTTGTTTTGTCTTAACAAGTTGCAATTAGCAATTGTTTCAGATGTGCATCAAAGTATAGAAACCTCAAAAACTCATTTGTGGAATTTTGTAGTATTCTCTGTAAGATAATATCTCATCATCTGTAGCATAATTGCCTCATCTGAGCATCCTTTATAAAACGAAGCCATATGGTTAATGTCTTTCATATACTTTTTTGCTCTTCCCCTCCTTTTCTCTCTGTCTTTGCTGATCAAAGTGCTTTGGTTTCCCTATAGCAGTATATAATACGGAAAGTGCACGCTGCAGATGATAGTCAAAGTTTAGGAAGTTGTTCCTTCTTTACCCCATTTCATTCCTTTGAACTAAATCACAATTCTGTTTTTTTTTTTTTTATGTAAGTAAATATTGCTTTTGTTGTAGAAAGATTCAACATGATTGGATAAATGTTGTCAAAAGCATGGACACATTGAAAATAAGTAGCTGAATATAAAATTATGCTTGAATACCTAGATACTGTGTGAACATTGCTCTAGCTTTGGTATTGCTCTTGAAGGAAATTAAGCAAAGATAGCTGAGGCAGACTACGCTGTTGTAGACCCTGAATTTAAATCAACGGTCTCTGTAAAGCCAGCGGAGGAATCACATGATCTCAACATTTTCCTAAAGAAATGTAGTATTTAAACCTGAACTCTTCTAACTCTGGTGGATTTGCCCAGTTAAAAATTTGAATTGGACAAAACAGAAACACATAGGACAGAAGACATATTTCTTAAGCATGGTCTGCTTAAAAAGAAGCTCCCAATATGTAACATTCACATAATGATTTTGGACAAGTAATTTTATGTGAATATGTATTGAAATGCAGAAAGTACTAAATCATTAAATAAATCTGTGCTTGCAAGCACAATTCTCTAACCAGAACCAGAGTGAACTTCTGTTTCCTCTCCCATATTGTACAAGAACTCAGCCTGCATTCCATTATTTTTTTCTAGAAGTAAAAAGCAAAGAAAGTAACACAGTCAAACAAAAACATACCCCAATAGTACAAGTATAATGGGTTGGTAATTGACAAGACTAGCATATAAGACTATATAAGTGCCCATTCACATTGATTCAACATTGATGTTTAATAGTTTAGACACGACTGAGTACACTGGTATGACTGGGTTGAACTCTATCAGAAGAATACAAAAATAAATCTATTTATTTTGTAAATTGTTAATTATCTGTAATACACCTTAACAATACAATTAAGGACCTGCTGTTAACAAAACATTGAGAAGTAGCAAAATACCACATGACAGAACATTTGGTAACAACTACTATTAACAATTAAAATAACAAAAATGAGTCAAGTTATAGCTCTGATTATATATACATATAAACAGTATTATTAACTCACAATACATATTGTTAATGCCAAAGATAATACCTGTAGCAATTTATTTGAGAAAATTGACACTTTAATGTGACATAGGGGATAATCTAAACCATAACAGTAAGAACAGTTTTGTTTATTTCTAAAAGCTCGATACAGGATAAATTAATTTGTGCAGAAGAAGTGTTAGCCTTTTATGCAATATAAGCAATAGGAATTTTTCATGTCATGTATATCCACTTCTTTAAGTCTGGAGGAGTCATAAAAATTCCCCTTGAGAGCACTGCAGCAAACACAGAAATGACTTTGGGCACTTTGAACCGAGAAATCACCTAAAGTGGTAATTTATGCTAAGGACCAGAGTGTCATCAAATGCCATTTGCTAAAAGGTGTGAATTAAACCAGTCTGGTCTAGAATGAGCTAGTTTGAAGCACTGTGGTTGTTATGTAATTAGGCCAAGTGACTTTGGGACTAGCTGCTGGACCTTTGCCCTTTTCCCCCTTTCAGTTAGCTAATATGGACTTAATGTTGGCAGTCTTCGTGCACCCACTCTTCATCATAGGCTTCTGGAGGGATGCTAAGTTTCATGCAGTTTAACACTCCTGCATCCAGCTGTCCCCGTGTCAGTCTCCACTGCCCCTCAATGAAAATAAACCCTTCTGAACCAAAAGGAATTGTTCTTCCTTCATCCCATGGAAACGTTTTGCTCTCCTCAGCCCTTTTAGGCCAGGTAGTCCAACAGGCTGCATGAAGGCTGTGCTGATGTTTTCTATTCAGCAGCTGTAAGATTGTACATGCATTTATGTGAAGAGTTCTAGCATCCCTAATACAAAAGGGACATTAAACTGCAGTCCAATGAAGTTTTACTAACATGGTTAGTGACTTGGAGCACATAATATGTGAGGGGAGGTTAAAGAAACTGGGCTAGTTTAGCCTGAAAAAGTCTGTTTTCAGTAGCCTTAGACATCTACTCTGTCTGAGTAGATGTTTCTTGTTTGTTCACATATAAGAGACCATTAGATTAAACTAGCTTAAAATAAGTAAAATTGAGTAATTTTTCACACAACATGTCATTATGCCATGAAGCTTCTCGCTCCAGAGTGTTGTGGATGTTAAGTCTACATTATTTGAAAAAAAAAAATACTGGCAAAAAATGTTAAGAATATCCAACAAGACTGTTAATTGGGAAGACACAATTTCTTTCTCAGGGAAAAAAAAATGAATTGCAAATTCTGGAGACTATAGGAATCCTAAGGAAGTAATGCTACACATTTGCCATACTCTTCCTTGTATCTGATATCAGGCATCGTTGGGAACTAAGTTAGATGGACCTCTAACCTGAGGTCCATAAGGACACTAGGTCCTTATGTTCTGCCTGTGAGAACCACAAACAGTGACAGTGAAGGAGAAGAGGGAGTTCAAATCATCTCCAGTGGAAAGATAAACATTTGTGGTTTTACACTCACCATTAAATAACAGTGAAAACCCCGATGAGCTTGAACAAATGCCTACTGAGGGAAGATTCACCTCAAATCAAATAGGCAGCTGAGGAGCCAAGTATGTGGTTGAGCTCTGAAAAATGGAGTTGTTTATGGAAGCACATCATTGAAATATACACAGCACTGACTGCTGAAGTACTCCTGCTGCGTTGGGGCAGGAAATTCCATTTTCCATTCTCCTTTTGTAGAGAAGTGCTCTGCATCAGCATGTTTTGTGCTTGAACCATCTAGATTGGTGGCTAGTGAAAAACTAAAGTGTTGATAATCACCGTTCATTAAAAGAGAGAATTCAAGAATGACAAACTGGAAAGACAGCCAGAGGTTCTTTGTTTCATTTTTGGCTAGACATTTGGTTATGTGGCCAAAATGTGAAAGGAAAAGCAAATACTTTTCTAACAATATTAAAATATTTAAAAATATCCAGAGACTAAATACTGGCCACATTAAAGGACAGAAATGAATACTGATTAAGTTCAGGTAGACTATTCAGAAACTTAGCACTGGAATCAGCATTGTAATTTGAGTTTAAAAAAATCCTATATTTTGATTTACATTTCAAAATAATTTGTAAAAAGCATTTTGGAATGTGGTAGATTATAACAAATCACAGATTTCTATAATACCATCGTGCACAGCAGGACACAAGGCATTTGCAAAAGAATTATTGCCACTAATGCAGCATTATTGAGAGATAATAAATCCTGCTGGTTTGAGAAAGAAAATAGTTTTTATTACATGGACATCAGCAAAAGTATCTACTATTTTTTTTGCAAGTTAAAATCAATTCAGTTTCCATTGACTATGTTTTACACATAATTAAAGGAGTTACTACGGAACTACTTAAGTTCAGGGACAGTGTTATATTGCTATTATATTGCTATTATTATTATTATATTGACATCAATATGAACTGTGCTGTATTAAGGATTTAAAATTAAGAATTAAAATGGTCACTATTTCCTGATGTTCACTATAATAATATCAATAATAATCATAACATTGTGCTTAATATTTATTAAAAAGGAAGTGTTTTTTCCTTTATGAGGAGAAAATGAACCTTTTAAAAAAAATGTGATAGATCAAAAAATCTTGCAGCTGACTGCTAAATTTGATTATTTTTCTATAATTAAATTTTCATACTGTTTGGTTATGTTCACACTGAACAGATATATTATCAACCAAATTATGCCAAATATTTACTATGCTTACGGACTTTCATAATGTGTTCTTTCTGTTTCGTACTTCGTTTGTTTGTTTGTTTGTTTTTTTCTCAGACCAGGAATTATATTTTATCCATTTTCGTGCATTTAAAACAATAAAGTCCTTATTCTGGAGATTGTTCTCGTGGACAATTATGTTAAAAGGTTCACCATGAGTTGCATGTAGTTTTACAAAGTGTTTCTTTAGCTGTATTTTGCTTATACATGGAAAATCTTGTTGAATTTTCGCTAAATAATATGCAACCTATGTCTCTAGTCTTGCAAGTATTCTACAGCAATTTCCCTATCTAATTGTGCTCTACATCAGGTCAATGATAAATAAAAGCCCCTTCAGAAGGACCACTTGGCACACCTGCTCATACCAGATCTCTGGTTCTTTGGTCCTTGTTCATTCTTCTCCTTTCCAACAGTTAACTTGCTTATTGTTAGAGGTACCTTTTCTCTGCATTGGCAACCAGCACAGTCAACAAGAATGAGAAGTGCAGCCAGATGAGTTGCTCTTGCCATATTCGTCATAAATACCTACTGCCCAATACGTATTCCCCACTCCCTCTTTGCCAACATTTCCTTCTGTTCTTCCTTTAGCTGACAGTGCTCTGCCCTCCTGGTAATTTTCATTGTATGAGATGTCACCAGGGAGTAGAACTGAGCTTTGCAACAACTGCAATGAGATAGATACACTTTGGTTTAGATCTTCATTAGTGGAATCTAAAGTCTAACTGTCATTTAATGAGTCTGGAACGCCAGTCGTCAACAGAATAATGAAAAACAGGTATAGGCCAAAGCTAAAATGTTTATACTGGATCATGAATGTTTATACTGGATAAATGCTGATGTAGGCTGTTGTATGTGGACTTCAAAAACAAAATTTCAGGTACCGGGCATGCTGGGTACAAACATTGATATGTTTCTTTGAAGTGATTTTCCATTGACCTGTATGTGACATCCTGTCCAATTCAAATATTGTACTTGACTAGTTGGAAAATATATGGAACTGTTAGACCTGATCTGGACAAAAGGCAAATATACATTAAAATGTGATATAACCTTTTGGGAAAAATGAATTTCTTCTAAATTTGAATTTTATTTTATTCTCTATTTTGTTTAAAGAAAGCGCAAATAAACTTGAAGCACAAGGGAGCATAGTTTTTCCCAGCATGAGGAATACAGGAGACCTGCTGATTTGACTTCTAGGTCTATAATCCTATCACAATGGGTGGCAATTTATTTGTCTTTAGTTAGTGCTAGAATTAGGACTGCTTGTTGTCTGGAAACCCTGGACCATCTGTCACTAGGTCACTAGGTTCCATGTAAAGGCTGAATTGTGTATCACTGTGAATATGCTTATTTCATACTTTGCACGATGTAAAGGTTTGATTTATTTGGCGCAAAAGACATTTTCAAGATTTGATCTGGAATCCTGTGACAACTGGGTAAGCTCCTGCGTCCTACACAGAAGCAAGGTCTGTCACAGGATTCACACAGTATGTTCACACAGTGACTTATCAATTTGCTAACATCATAAGACTTTTTTCTCAAAACTAACCTAGTATTCCACGTCCCCCTCTGGTGACTCTTTAAATGAATAAAAAAAGTGTTCTACTTATGAAACTGAGTCTCAGTAGAGCAGCTCTTCCTCACAATCCCTAAAAAAATAACCATTCTTGGAAAACAAACAAAAAACAAAACCTCTCAGGAATAACACCAGTAACTAGCTAGTAAAAGTTGTTCTTTTTTTTTTCTTTTTTTTTTCTGAAAAGGTAGTGATTATGATATGAAGAATTCTGTCAGGTTATATATAGTGAAAATTTCAAATGAAGGTTCAAACCATTCTGAAATCAAATACAATTTAATAATCTCCTCCATAAATCATTGTTTTCATTGAATAATATGTAATGTAAGATCAGAATTGAAAATAAAATATTCTGTAGCTTTTGCTAGAAAAACACAGCTCAGGAATCAAAAAAAAAAAAAAGGGAGAGAGCTGAAATCAAGAGCTGCCAAAGAAACTTTCCAACACCAATTAAGATTATTTTAGAAGTTCTGTGGTGCAGTGTCTCATTTGCACTGAATACTGAGGAAAATAGAGCATATAAAAGAGGAAATTGTACTGCTATAAAAATTATAGGCATAATAATTCATTTTCTGAATGATCCTACATTAAGAATATTTTGTTTGATAGTAATAGTTGAATACAGTCTTTCCTATTTACTTTTATGGAATGTATTGTCTTTACAGATTACAGAATCACGTGATGAAATGATTGGGGGTGGATGATGAGCGAGTTGAGAGTCTGTGGGTAAGGAGTAGAGGGCAGGCTAATGTGGGAGACACTGTGGTAGGCATTTCCTACAGACCACCTAGTCAGGATGAGAAAGTTGATGAGGCCTTCTACAGACAGCTGGAAGTAGCCTCATGGTCACAGGCCCTGGTTCTCATGGGACATTTCAACCACCCTGACATCAATTGCAAAGACAATACAGCCAGGCACAAACAGTCCTTTAGGTTTCTGCAGTCTGTTGATAATAGCTTTTTAAAACAGATTGTGGAGGAGCAAACAAGGAGAGATGGGGTACTGGACCTTGTACTAACAAATAGAGAAGGATTTCTTGGAGATGCGAAGGTAGTCTTGGTTGCAGTGATCATGAGCTGGTTGAGTTTAGGATCCAACGAGGAGGAAGTAGGGCTGTAAGTAGCCTTGCAGCCATGGACTTCAGGAGGGCCAACTTTGGCCTCTTCAGAGACCTCCTCAGTAGAATCCCATGGGTTGGGCCTCTGGAAGGAAGAGGGGCCCAAAAGAGCTGATCAGTATTCTAGTAACATTTCCTCCGTGCTCAGGAGCAGTGCATCCCTTTGAGTAACAAGTCAGGCAGTGAGGTCAGGAGGTCTGTGTGGACGAGCAAGGAACTGCTGGAAAAATTCAAACAGAAAAACATATTACACTGTAAGTGGAATATTCCTCTTCGAGGGATATAGGAATGCTGCCAGGGAATGCAAGGATTTGACAAGGAAAGCTAAGGCACACTTGGAATTAAATCTGGCAAGGGATGTTAAAAATAACACGAGGAGTTATATCTATGGTAAAAGGAAGATCAGGCAAAATGTGGGCCTGCTGGTGAATGACATGGGTGCCCTGCTTACAAAAGACACAGAAAAAGCAGAGTTACTGAATGCCTTCTTTGCCTCAGTGTTTACCAAGGGCATCCCTCTGGAATCCCAGATCCTAGAAACCAGAGAAGGTGCCTGGAGAGAGGAAGACTTGCCCTAGGTAGAGGAAGACTGGGTCAGAGAGGTCTTAGGGAAACTTGACATCCACAAATCCATGGGTCCTGACGGGATGCAACCGAGAGTACTGCAGGAACAGTTATTGCAGGAGCAGTTATTGGATGTTATTGCTAAGCAACTCTCCATCATCTTTGAAAGGTCCTGGAGAACGGGAGAGGTGCCAGAGGACTGGAAAAAAAGCCAATGTCATGCTGGTCTTCAAAGATGGCAAGAAGGAGGACCCAGGAAACTACAGGCCAGTCAGCCTCATCTCCATCCCAGGAAAAGTCATGTAACAGCTCATCCTGGCTGTTGTCTCCAAACAAGTGGAGGATAAGAAGGTGCTCAGGAGTAGTCAGCATGGATTCCCTGGGGAGAAAACATGCTTGACTAAGCTTTCTGTGATGGAATGACCATCTGGGTAGAAGAGGGGAGAGAGGTGAATGTCATCTACCTGGACTTCAGCAAAGCTTTTGGTACCATCCCTCAGAGCGTCCTGCTGGGCATGCTTCAAAGTGTGGGTTAGATGAGTGGACATGGAGGTGGATTAAAAACTGTCTGGATGGCAGAACCCAGAGGATGGTGATCAGTGGTGCAGAGCCCAGCTGGAGGTCTGTAGTTAGAGGTGTTCCCCAGGGGTCATCCCTTGGTCCTGTTCCATTTATTCATCAATAACCTGTATGAAGGCACAAAGTGATCCCTGAGGAAGTTTGCTGATGATATGAAACTGGGGTTGATGCCTTAGAGGGTTGTGCTGCCATCCAAAGGGACATGGACAGACTGGACAACTGGGCAGTGAGAAATCTTATGAAATTCAACAAAGATCCTCACCCCTCCTGCACTTGGGGAGGAATAACCTCAGACACCAGTACAGACTGGGGACTGATCTTCTGGAGGGCAGCTCTGCAGAGAAAGACCTGGGCATCATGGTGGATGAGAATTTCTTGGCCTTGTGGCCAAGAAGGCCAATGGCATCCTGGGGTGCATTAAGAAGAACATCTCCAGTAGATCGAGAGAGGTGATCCTGCCCCTCTACTCAGCTCTGGTGAGGCCACATCTGGAGTAGTGTCCAGTTCTGGATCCCCCAGTACAAGAGGGATGTGGATCACAGGAGAGAGTGGAGCACAGGTCCACAAGGATGATCAGGGGCCTGGAACATCTGCCCTATGACTAAGAGAGCTGGGCCTGTTCAGCCTGAAGAACAGACAGTTCAGAGGGTATCTTATCAATGTAAATACATACCTCAAGGGAGGGAGTGAAGAGGATGGGGCTGGCCTCTTTTCAGTGGTGGCCATGGACAGAACTAGAGGTAATGGCCACAAACTTCAGCACCAAAAGTTCCGCAGGAACTTTTTTTCCACAGGAAAATGTTTTTAACAATGAGGGTGACAGACCACTGGAAGAGATAGCCAAGAGAGGTTGTGGAATCTCCTTCTCTGGAGATCTTCAAAACCTGCTTGGACGCAATCCTGTGCCGTGTGCTCTTGGTGACCCTGTGTGTGCAGGGGTATTGGACTAGATTATCTCTAGATCTCTAGAACCTTACCGATTCTATGCTTCTCTGATTCTATGATCAGGTCAAATAATAATTTATCATATTTTTTAATAGGTTGGACTAAAAAATGGATAACACACTTCTCAAAGTGGAGGAGGAAACTTTTAGGGTTTCTGTCAATTGCTATTGATATTTGGCATAAAATACATCATATCACCACAGCTGAATATAAAATGTACATTGCAATAACTATTTCTTTCTGTCTAAGCAGGCTTAAATTAATTTATTATTTATTTGGCTAAGAATACCTGCTGCATAAGGTTTCAGTGGTTCCCCCAGCTATTTCAGTTTTGTTAGATTTTGCTTTTGCTAGAAGAAAAGCTGTCAATCATTACAGATTTTGCCAAATTTTGCCTTCTGTTTTCTTATCTCAGATATGGGAAACTTCAGAGGGCAAGGAATTAGATTCTATAATTCTTACTTGAATACTGTGACACCTAGGTATCACAGTTTCTGCATGAAGTTTCTGTATAAACCTGAATATTTTACAAGTACAAAAGAGAGTAAAGTTTCTACCTAGAAATTCTATAACTGAGTGAGGCTCCATGATGTAAATGACATCCTTGAATACTCACTTGTAATCTGAGGGTTTCCATCCTAGTCATGCTTTTTTGGATCCTGGTGCCAGAATTATTTTGTGCAGATCCAATTGCAGAAGCTGGGTATACTTACATTTCTTTCTTTTTTCTTTTTTTTTTTTTTTCCTTTTCTTTCCTGTTTTTTTTTTTTTTTTTTTTTTTTTTAATCAGGATACTCCTTTTATATCAGCTTCTGCTACTAAGAACGCTTTTTCTTCTGCCTTCTCCAAAGAATCTAAATATATTCTTGAAACCTACAGTAATCATTCACTGCGGGTGCCAGTATTTAGATGAAAAGAGGATTTTAAGCTTTCAGCCATCAATGATGCATTGTTTCCAACTTAAAAAAAAAAAAAGAAAAGAGAACGACTTGCATATCCCACTAAGCTTTGCCACGGAGAAATACATTGGAATCATTTGTACTTTTAAGGGAATCTTGTAAAGAATAAAACGGCGTTCATCTCCAGCAGTGTTAAAAGTAAAGTGCAATTGTATAACAAATTATTCTGGTCAGAGTGTTTGACCTTGAGACTGTAAAGAGAATTTGAGTGACAGGTTGGACACGATAATCTGGGTGCTCACCCTAAACCTGAAACCCTTTCAGAATTTCCTCTTCATGCTCTTTTTATACAGGACTGTTTAATTCTTCCTGCAGATATGCTCAAAACTTTCATTTGCCTTGAAGGTAAATATAGCCTCTGGAGGCCTGTAATATGATTAGGAGCAAAGTAAAAGGTTAAACTGTCGTGTTGTTGAGAAATTTAAACTCACGCTTGCAATTTGCAAGCCACAACCTTCTATCTAATCTTTGAGACAGAGATTAAAATAATCTATTGATTTTTATGAAGAACCAATAATCCTAAAAAATG
Organism: Crypturellus undulatus; assembly: GCA_013389825.1. Classification (NCBI taxonomy): domain Eukaryota; kingdom Metazoa; phylum Chordata; class Aves; order Tinamiformes; family Tinamidae; genus Crypturellus; species Crypturellus undulatus. The sequence goes on along the minus strand of VWPW01015935.1, from coordinate 250,726 downwards.
TGATTTCTTTTCTGGAAGATGCTGAGAGGATACAGAACAATACGTAACAATAAACTCAGAAGAATGAAAAATTACTGAAGTTAATAAATTTTACCCCTGTGTGCTATTCGGTGACATCTGAAAAGTTCTAGAATTTGTGTGTGTTATAGTGCAATAGTCAAAATATAGGTACTGGAGACAAGGTGGAGATAGAAATAACTTTATAGAACTGCCCTAAAATTACAGTAAACAGAAAAAAAGGAAAAAAACTATAGGCCACATCGCCACATCTTCAGTTCCTAAGTTTGGCTGCCAGATGCTAGGACTAGATTGCTATTTCTTAAAATATGCATAATACGATGTGAGATTTGCGTATAAGTCACTGTGTAACACCAGAGATGCTGTAGTTATCTCAGCATTGTTTCTTTTTTGGCAAGGTTGATCTTGCACCACTAGCCTGGACTTAATAAACCCGAGCTGGTCTTTCAGGGAGGAGGCTTGGTGTGAGACAAAACCTCCAGAAAAGACTCACAGCTATACTCAACATACTCCTAATAAAATGAAGAATTCCTACCTGTTCACTTCTACTGAGATTTTTTTTTTCTTTCTGCCCTAGAGCTAAGAAAATTGGCAACTTATCAATGTTCTTTCTACCTTGGTTTGTATACTTGAACAGAAACAAACAACATTTTATGCACTTCTAATAATTACATGATTTAGGGTTTGATTCAGCAATTAATATAGTAAAGAATAAAGCCTTTTAGGCATTCATTTCAGAAAGTATTCAGGTGATTCCTACAAATAATATTACTTTATTATTATTATCAATAATTTTGCTCTAGGAATACTTTTATCTTTGCCTTTTAAGGTCAAAGAAGAGAGAAAACTCCTTAAAAGAATAAATCAGAACACCCGAAGTTTGGTTTCTGACCTGAACTACCTCTTTGGTAGGGGCTATCTTTCACTTCTGGTCATAGAGGTAACTACAAAAGATGAAATTCCCTCTGCCAAAGTCAGTCTTTTGAAATTTATCATACATTATCAGCCTGGTACGGCTGCTACTAGAATCAAGGGAAGATTTACATCAATACTTTTGGAAAATCGTACCTTATGTATCCAAGTTATTCCTTTTGTATGCATTCATGGAATGTCTTGGAAATATATCATCTGCTGTTTATTTGCCTTCATGCCTTTACTTTTGTGGCTATGTTACAAGATTGCATCCTCTTGCACTGGTTACAGGGAGTGGCAGCAGACCACATCTAATCCCCATGTCAGAGTGCAAATACCTCCTACAGTTCAGCCAGATCCTGTTTACATAACGCTCTGTTGGCTCTAAGCCTAATGGACAATGTTGTTACTCATGCAAAACTACTTTACAAGCACTGTAGCCACCTAAACACATTGAGTAGATTATTTTACTTATTGCATTTAAATTTTGTATAACAGAATCTCTTTCCTAGGCCCCAGTGATTTTCCATAGATCTATTATGTTATTATTTCAAATTTTGCAAAATGTCACCAGTAAAATATGATGTGCAAGAGTTTCCTATTATATTTCAGAAGTGCCCAGAAACACATTAAATATATCCTCTCTAAATCTACTTTACCATGGATCATGCCTCTGTAGAGTTAACTCAAATCTGATGAATTGGATGCCTCAGAGAATGAGGCAGTAGGTGCATGCTGAAGCAGGAAATGCTTCTTGACATTGAGGTAGTTCCTGAAACAAAAAGTTAGGATATTAGGAATTCTAAGGACGTAGGCAGATCATGTACGGATTTCCCAGTAGTCCTCAAATATTAATGTATGTTCATGCAATAAGCATTCAACAATGGCAATTAATATGTGTTTCTCTCTCAAAACACAGATAGTTACTAATGTTGATTAATAAAGTTAAGCATATGCATAAATGTAAGGGCTATAGCAAACAACATAGCCTATACTGAAAGGCAGAGCGCTTTCAGATCAGGCACTTTGGTTAAAATCCCAGTGCTGTCTGAAACTAGTGGTGAAATGTGCAGCTGTGGCACAGCTCAAGCGCAGATGCCTCCTATTTGCAAGGTGCCTTGTTTTATTACAGAAAAAGTAATTTTTTTATCAGTACTCAGAAGATCAGAAAATCAGTGCACTACTCAGTGCTGCTGTACTCTAAGACTACCAGTCTATGCACTGAGGCCAGTTTCTCTACATACCATGAGATGAAAAAAGGTTCCAGCACCAGTAGCTCTAGCTCAAATTTCACATCTGGAACTACTTAGTAATGTATATGTAAAAATTATCTTGATAGACAACACAATGTAATCCCACTCGGACAGCATTACACTTCTAAGTAATGTTGTTGGATCAATTCACTAATTCTAACACTACCACTAGATATAGGTTTTCTACTGTTATATTTGCCATGTCCCTTAGTTACATTATAGGTTTCAGTCAGAGAATGGAGACATTGATCCCACAGAAGGGTATGTGTAAAGAGGAAGTGCATCTTTCCGCAGATTAATTCCTCCTGCTGGTTTATGAATAGCTGATATCCTGATATGACAGAGAAATCCAAGCAGCTGTAGCAATTAGACATGACAGGACATTTTCCACATACTGTTTTGTCTAATGAACTGTCATAAAGCGCAGTTTTCCTGACTTTTAATTACTACACCACCCACAGTTAGTACAAGTTCACCTGCCTTTTCTGTAGGAGAATTAATTCATCTCTTCAAACGCATCCTTATTAAAAGTGATGGGACCCAGTCTGGACTTGTTTTAAACAGTGCAGTACAGAGCAGTACAACCAAAAGACACAGTTATGGTAAGAAATGTCTTTTGGGACGTCAGTTCTTCACCTCTTGAAAAGACTGCTCATTATTCCTCCCAACAGATCTAATTCTCTGCCTTCTGACATTGATGAGAGTTTTGTTTTCAAAAGTAAGTTCACACATTTGACAAATTTAATGCATTCCCCTTAGAATATCTTGGAAAATTGTTGAGTGAAGCGGAAGAAAACATTGATACTGGTCTATGTGTAAGATTCCAAGGATGCTAACCTTAGTTATTTTATTATACTTAATGAAACTAATTTTAACTATAAATAAATATGAATTTCATTAAGACTGTTCATGTGACTGTGACTGAGCATGCATTAGGACTGAAATCTGAGAGAAAGTAGGGGAAAAGTAACATTTACCTAAAATATTTTTTCCTTGATAGAAGATACAAAGCTGTCAGTATTATACTTTTTCAGAAATATATTCCATATTACCTTTTCATATGTTTACTATTTTATTAGCAATATTTTTGTCAACAGGAAAATCACAGGATTTAATACACTTTTTACCATTTATAAAGGTCTTATGAAGATTTTATAAAAATGTAGTATGAAGATTTTATACTAATGTTATAGCACATACAATACAATAAGAACATAAAGTAATGTTAAATAAGGTATCTATGCAGATATATTTTATATAATATGTACTTTTTTTTTTGAAATATAGTGCTGCAGTATACACAAGACTAGAAAAATTATTTCTTCCTAAATACAATTCTTATAGTCCTGATAGATACAAATAAAAGACTTCTTGGTTAGTTTTCCTTAAGATATATAGTAGTTTTCGGACCTAACCTCAAGTTTGCAGGGTCAGGGCAAACCTGCAAACATATTTATTTGTAGACACTTTTGCTTACTGACAACCACATATTGAGGACCATTTGGGAAAATCCTTCACAGGTCAGTTTCTGGCACTGAGAAATAAAGGTGATTTACTGTATTTTGTTTTGTCTTAGAATCACTAGTCTTGGAGAGAAAATTAGAAATAGGAAAATGATCAGAGCATCAGAAGCTCCCTGCAGGAGGCAGGTCTGTGGAACTTTACTCCAGAAACTCTAAAAATAACAAATATAGCATCAAACTAAAATGTCAGATGATGGTAGATAGTAATATGTGTTTGCACAAGGTGATATAAATGTGTATTTGGATAGAGGTGGTATAAATGTTTGGGATTGATCAGGAAGAGGAGAACAGTACATAAACTAATGGTACAGGGATTCAAAGGAGACCAAAAATTTCCCTTGGTACTGGAATGAGCTGAAGGAAACCAAACTCCAGCCTGAAAAGCTGTTCTTTCAGCTGGCTGAACCAGCTCCTCAACCTGTGTAAATGGTCATAAACTTTGAGCTATGCTTTTAGGACTTTGCCAAGTTATGTTTGCTGATTAAATCTACATAGGAAAACAAAGTAAAAAACAATCTGTGACAAAAGTCTGTGCAAGGGAATTTATCCTGCTTAGATTTTTTAAGGAATATTAGTCCTGAAGGACATGAGACTTTTTGAAAGACTGTGCTTACAGATTGGAGGCTTCTATGAAGATGCACTTTTACCTTTATTATATAAAACTTAGAAAGGAGTGCACATCTGAAAGAAATTACAAGAGGTACTTTATTACCTTGTTTTCAAGGCACAGCTGCTCATTTCTGAAGATTCGGGCTTTTTAGTTTTCCAGCAAAGAAATTCTATCCCACCTCACCATGAAAAGGAAGATGAAGTTCCTGCATTACCTTCTTATCGTGTGGAATCATGAATATGCTTGTCTACTGAGGAGGCAAAATTAATGTAAGTATTGTTTTTAAAGGGCACTAATTCTATGGCACTATATTTATAAGTCTATAGACTTATAAAACTCTAGAAATTTCTTAAATTATTTTCACCAACTGACTGATTTGGGGTATTTATTACACATCATATCCCAAAACATGAAAACATTCATTTTAAATTGTTTCTTATAAACCATACAGAAAGTCTTAAACAGCAAAATTCTTTATAGACAAAGAAAGTTAATTCTACAGTCTGTGACAGATTGGGCTCTCAATAAATCTAGAATAGTTTCTTCACGAAATTCCCTGGACTATACTGCATTTTTAGCTTTGCTCTATAACTTTTGCTCTGTAACTTTGCTCTGTGCTTTAAGATTACTTTGTGAATATAAAGAAAACTAGGTCCTAAAATAAATTAGTTTACAAAGTTGTTAACTTGAGCTTCCCAGTGACATCCATATATATATAATAATTCATATTTTAATTCATAGTTAATAGCTTCTTTGTATTAACAGGTAATTCCTTATAATACTAAATTTCACCTTTTTTGTCTTCTGAAGTACAGAGCAAAATTTTCTCTTACACTATTAATAAGAACATCTCAGAAAATCTTTGTTCATTTCTTACCTAATTGTGCAATTTTTCTAGAAATTAAGAGTTTGCTACTTCATAATAAAAGGAACAAACAAACAAAAAAGCCAATTTTTTTTTTTTGAGGGAAAGAAGAAAAGATAAAAAATAAACCTATAACTTTTACAGGCCCATTTAAATACCACTGAGGACTAGAAATGGTTGACAAAGATAAAAGAATGCTGTGGCTGAGATTTATGCAGCAGGTTTTACAGTTAGTATTTATTACAATTTTTGAGTTTTTTATTTTCATTATGAGACTAACATATCATGATTCTCTTGAATATGAGAACCTTAGATTCTTGCCAAAGTGATCTTAACAAATGGTCTTTCATCATTTCACTGAATTCCATCATTTTTCACATCTTTGTAATTATATTTAAAAGGCAAAATGTACACTCACTTGCTAGGAAAACACAAGCCCTGAAAATATATGTGGTTTGTTAACACAAATCTTGAAGGACTGGGGCATTGTGATTTATTTTACTGTTTCTTTATTTTCCACGTAGGTGGTGTTTCCTACTGATCTGACCATTTTTCTCTCAATATTAAATTAACTTTTAGGGGTAGGTGGGTGAGAATAACAAAGTAAAATCTTGCTGTCTTTCTTCTTTGGAAATATAACTCACAAACCCTATATTACGTAGCATATTAGTGGTACTTTAATTACATTCTCTTGATGAAGAATATTATATTATGTTATATTTCTATAAATGCTTATGCAGGTTTGCTTCTGCTTTCCACAGAAAATATAAATGATATTTTGTTTTCTTTAAAAATATCACCCAAATGCAGTGCTAATTTACCATTCTAGAAAGTCATTTAATGAATTTCACAACAGAATAGTGATGGCCAAGTGACATATAGCTGAATCTATTAAGTCAGTTAGTTACTTTGATTGCCAGCCTGCATACTCCCCAAATCTATTTTCAGTTTTAGGACATTAATGCTGTTCCTCTCACTAAATCTTTTGTGAATGAGGTGCGAAGCCTGCTAAGCACAGTTCCTAAGGAACAGGGACTTTTTTGAGTGTGGTTTAAAAGGAAGCAAGGAGTAGACAACTGCCTTTAAATTGATCAAAAGATGATCAAGAAGGAAAGACAGAACATTCACAAACTGTAGAGTCTTCCACAGAGAAGACTCCAGCCAGCCACAACCACCCATCAAGCTCACTGGATGGATATGGAGGGCAATAGCAGAGGACAATATTGTTGATGCTGCTTGGAAAACCCATGCATCCCACTGCGAGTTCCCAGGGGTGCCCGTCCCATATGCCGTCAGGCCTCTTCCAATCACCTCCAGTCCGAGGGTAGCACATATTCAGGATAAGTGAGGGCAGACTGCAATAGGAGAGGTGGTGAAACAAGGCCTTTTTTACACACAGATAAATGGCTTCTGAACCTCCGCATTATCATAGGGCAGTCAGCATTCCTCCTTTAGCATGGTCCACACAAGTACAAGCTAGTCCCGGTCAAAGTATCCAGGTGGAGCTCTTAGGAGATGATGCCACAAATTTACAAAATGATGTTATACTAATGAATCATGTACTCAGAAACAAAGTATGATGCTTCTGTTTTCTTTCCTAAGCAATTAAGCCTGATTCCTCAAATCAAATACATACGGAAAACAAACAAACAAACAAAAACTCTATAAATTGTTAGAATGTTTTTTTCATTAAAAATGAAAGTAATTAGCCAAGACATTGACACAGACTTTAGTGAAATCACTGAGCTCTCTTTTGCTTTCGTGCTGCAGAACAAGCTAAGCTGTCTAAGCGCATAAAAGTTCAGGTTTATTTCAGATCTTTAGGGCGTCAACAAAATCAACACAGGGCTGGCAGATATGACAGAGGACTAGGAGAAACCCTTGCCCTTTTGGAGGTGGAGAGCAGGTGAGAGACCTGTAGTGTCTAGCAGGGCTTAGGCCTATGTTAAGAGTGTTGACGCACAGTGAGACACAATTTTTGACATCAATTTGACCATCTAGACTGGATGGAGTCTAGGAGGGAGTGGACTTTAAATCAGTTAGTTCCATCTTTGAAATTTTTTATGCTAAATTCTTTCATACACACATTTCAAAAGCCATTTTGTACAGTTGTTTGTAATAAGCATGCCAACAGTACTTGGTGGATTTAATGAAAGAAGTTTGACGAAAAGTTGTCTGTTCAGGAAATGTAGAGATTTCAAATTACATGTGATCAAAAGAGGTAGCAAGCAAAACCAGATTCAGCCAATTCTTAAAATTGTTCCAAGTTTGGAATTGGAAAAGAATTAGAGCTGGAATCAGAAGCTAATGCCACAATGAATTCTTCTCACAGCAAGAATTTAGTCCTGGATTTCTGCCATGTCCGTCTTCAGTTTATGTTCCTTATATAATTTCAGCCTTGTGGGAAACAAACAAACAACCCTACCCCCTCCATCAGTTCTGTAGGAATAGGTTGAAATCAGGAATTTTGCTCAAAGTGGACTGAAGTTTAAGGGGATTTAAGGTTTTGCATCATTAGTGGGGTAGTTTAACCTACTAGAATATACAAACTCAAGATCAGTTTCAGAAGTAAAACAAATTGACTGATACATTTCTTTAGAAATCTCTTCTTTATGAAGATAATTGGAAATCAGAAACTTTGAAATACAAATTATTTGAATTTGTTAAGTTAATAAATAAATTCATAGCAGTTGGTTATATGAAGTCATCATATCTGACCAGTCACAATCAATCAGCTCTATGATAAAATCCACTAGGATTTTTTGCGAGGAGGGTTCTGGTGCATAATAGAATGCTATGAAAACCACACTAAGAGACCAAAATGAAATCTGCAGATTATTAGGGAAAAGCCAAGATCTTTTTGTTCTAATTACAAGAAGGAACCATTTTTCTGACTATGTGGCTCTTGAGAATACTGTTCTCTGATGTTCTCCTCTTGGCTTGTGAAAAAAAATGTATTGCTCAATTCCATGTGTGATGCCTAGTGGCTGAAAGAGAAAAAAAATCGTTCAGTTTCAGATTACTGAGAATGGATGATTGCCTTCCATTTATTTCTTCTAAAGAAATTTAAATCATATTATTTGAAATGATGTTTTTGTGTATTGTGAAGAGAAGGCATATATAAAATCTACAAAAATCTTGTTCCTATAAGGATAACCCTTAAGAGACTGCACAAAATAGTAACTATATAGTTGAAATTCAATCTAGTTTTGTAATATTTGTATGCAAAGCCAAGGTCACATTAAGGTGGAAAACAAAATGGAAATTGAAATGGAAACATTTTAAGAGTTTAAATTAACACTACAGCCAAGAATAAAAATAAATTTAGACTCCTTCATCTACTTTTCAATTTTATGTAATGTTTTCCATCCAGAATTGCCCTGGAGAAATTCTGTGGAAACATGAATAAGTGGGTAGAATTTCCAGAGCACTTTAGTAATGAAGGAAAGCCTTTGTCTTTCTGGCCTTTCCATAGATGATCATTTCTCAAATGGCAAGGGTACCATGCTGCCCTTTACATCTACACCGAAGGCCATGAACACATAATTTTCATGAATTTTAATGAATTCTTGGGATTTTTTTAACATTACTCAGTAGTTTGTAGTGGTCATACATATTGGTGCCTTAATAATAGAATTGTTTCCATTTCCAAGCCAGCTATTGAACAGCTTATTCTTATAAGAATAGACTGGAGAAAAAAAAAAAGTTATACTAATAGCTCCAAAAATAAAAGAAATGTAGGTACATAGTAACGGCAATGCACCTGAGGAAAATATGTAATTATTTACTGAATTGGGGTCTTTATGTGGGTTAAGGTCAAAACAGAAGGGATGAGAGACATGTTACAAAAGTGATAAGAAGTGATAAGTGATAAGTGTTAATTAGTGCATCAATCCTTTTCAATTTAAAAGCAAAGTTGAACTTTTAGTGAATGCATCTAGTCATATCCGTTCCTCCCCTGACTTCAGGGACTGAGTGGAGCTATCAGTTAGAAGAATCCTGGACTACTAGGGGTATCTAGCCACAGAAAGCCATAGGTATCTGGGACAGTGATTCTGCTTTGAGGGGCTATATGGCCTTCAGAATTTGACTTTCATATTTGATTACAGAGGACAATTTTAATTACAATTGCTGAAAAGAGATGAGTTATTGTCCTGCCCTAAAGAGGTGTCTCTTCAGAGAGAGACATCTCTTTAAGAGCCCTCAGTTGCAAACATGTTTTTCTCTTAGCAGATGCAACTCTCCTATCTGTTATGAATTAGCGAAGGCCATTTCCTACTTCACTCCATTACTTTTATAAGGAAGATAACAGAATTTTAGGGACTACCTAGGGTGAACTAGAAATAGGAGACAGTTTCACTACTACTGCACTGTTGTTATTTTTAATTTATACAGTAGACTGCTATTCGAAGATTTTTTCGCTGTTGTTTAACAATCCATGATGCACAGCTGGGTCATGCCAGCTGTGGCAGGGCCACATTCCTTGTGCCGTAGATCCCCCAGAGCACTAAGGAACGAGGCTGCCTCAGTGGGAATGAACTGTGGTGCCTGTTGTGCTGCCAAGCCAGTGCTCTCACTGAGAAGAGAGCTCGTCCTCACCTAGGCAAGGCATCAGAGCAGAGCTGCACACAGTAACAGGCTCTGCCAACTGTCCAGTCAGCACTGGACACTTTCAGAGTCAGGTCCACCCAGGAGGTCCAGCCAAGCAGTCAGGAATATCTAAAGGTAAATGTACATCTCTAGCTATCTACAGCAGAGCCCAGTAGGGTTTGGGGACTCAGGAATGAAGTGAAATGGGGCTCTTGGGCCATATGTATGAGACTCTCGTTGAGGTCAGGCATGGCAATAAGGGCACACATTCTCCTAGTGTCCTGGAGATGAGCAGTAGTCCATCATCAGTAGTGTCCACACCGTGAATCTCATACCTTTTAACTCAGACTTTGTTCAGGGTGGAAGGAGTGGAGCATCAAGTTATAAATCACTGGGACTGCAGCGTGGAGAGCTATGTTAGCTGTCTGAAGAGCCATTACCGTGATTAATTACTGCTGGCATGGTAGCCATTGAGGACCAGCACTCCTCTGTTCATGGCACTGCAGAACAGCACTCTTTTCACACATAGCTCACAGTTCTGCTTTGCAAGGGTTAGCAAGTGGATAAACAAAAAATGATGTAGATAGATGGAGAAATGCAGATAAAATATGATGGACATCTTCAAGTACCTGAGGGGTCATTGTAGGGAGGATGGGGCCAGGTTCTTCTCTGTGGTGGCCGGTGACAGGACAAGGAGTAATGGATGTAAATTGGAACATGGGAAGTTTAATCTCCATATGAGGAAGAACTTCTTTACGATGAGGGTGACAGAGCCCCGGAACAGGCTGCCCAGAGAAGCTGTGGAGTCTCCTTCTCTGGAGATCTTCAAAACCCACCTGAACGCCACCCTGTACCATGTGCTCTAGGTGTCCCTGCTGGAGCAGGGGGTTTGGACTAGATGATCTCGAGAGGTCCAACCTTGACCATTCTGTGATTCTGTGTGATTCTGTGCAATGCACAGCACTGTCACATCAGCTCCTTTTAAAACAGTCAACAAGAATTGCTTGGCATTGCTTTGCTCCCTCCCCTCTGAGATTCATAAAGCCAACTGTGGGAGCTCTGAGTTGTTGAAGAGAATCCAACTAACTCTCATTTTTCTTATTTAACTTGGCAATTTAAGTGACTCTGTTTATAGTGTTCATGTTTAGATACATCTGTTCATCTTGTACTGGTGATGTCTTTAAGTGACTATTGAGTGTGTGTTTTTTCTTGTATGTTGTCTTACTGATATGAGAAATCTTTTGGATCATAAAATGCAATATCTCTTTTAGAATACTCTTTCTCTTCTTGAGTGCTTAGACATGGTCTAAGACATAGATTCTCAGCATAAAATATTTCCAAGTTAGCCAGGAAGTAGGGGAGAGAACTGATAATCAATTACCAGCACAAATCAAATGTTGCCCTCTGTCCTCTTACTATAAGAATATAACTCACATCATCTGCCTGTTTTTTATGACTGACCCTTTCCTGTATATGAACAATTCAATTAATTGAATATCAGTATTTCTGAAGATTTCTGCATGTCTTATTGATTTCTTATAACAAGTTCTGGGTTCAGTTAATTTAAAGCACTGTGTTCATTTTGTTTCATTTGTTCAGTCTTTAATTAGGTTGAGCTTTTTGATGTCTGTATGACAGGGATTATTACTTATCTATATTCTAACCATATATAGATAGAATATTTGACTAGAAGTCTGCTATTAATTCTCAGCTTTCAATATTGGACAGATTGAAATCCATCTGTTCTCAGACATCTTTAGTCTATCATGCACTGGCAGTCAAACCCATTCTGAGATCAGTTACTGGTACTATTTCTTTTTAGAACATGCAGAATCACTTCCGAAATGAATGGGAAGCAATGAAATCATTACACTGTTAAGCATTGTATATTAAAGATAGTTATAGGCCACATGCCTAAGCCAAGTAGAGATAATATTTTTTCAGCAAAGAAATGTCAGTCTCATTTATCTATATGCAAAAGGAGCAGAAAAAATAATGGAGACAAATTATAAATGCTATTCATCACTTACTTGCATACACATACACATAACTATAAATCCTTTTGGTTGCTTCTTATTTGAAGGTACAGGGATAAAGGGCATCAAATTGATTATCCCTGGCCTTGATCTCGAGACTTCCAGAACTAAGAGAGCGAGCCAATGTAATTCAAACTAATGGATAAATTCCTCTCAGTGGGAGTAATAATATACATCATAGATGAAGAGCAGGAGAACATATGAGATGTATTGCTGAAAAAGAACTTTTATGTGACTTCTGTAGTTTTCAAGTACTGTTGAATAAAAAAAAATGTGTTCCTATGAACGTTCATGGATAATTAATAACAAAGGTTGGAGGCACCACGTTGTGAGCTGTAAGTTTCTAGTCAAATGAAAGATTGCCAAAACATTTTTTTGGGAGGGGATAGAGTGCATGTACATTGCATATATTGCCAATTAATAACACAGAGTGAAAAATATCATGGTGTAACTTGTTTTGACTTCACTACAGTTAAGAATAATGCATACCTTTCAAGTAATTAGCAAGAAATATATATAAAAAAAAGTTTTCCTGCTATATTCCCCATATATATATGCCCCATATCTTTGTTAAAATTCAGTTACATTTAGCAATAATTGAGTAGTGATTACGCTGTATATTGGAGGAATCTTCATTGTTTAAAAAGGAGTCGGTTGCTAAAGTCATTGACAGCAACCGCTCTTGTATCACCACATTTCTTCATCAGGGAGTATGGAAACTTATTTCACTGCTGAGTGGTCTGGCATTCAAACTAAAGTTTAAGCTGTAACTTTGTTACGGTCCTTTAAATGCATTGTTTTTGCCAGCTGGAAGGTTTTATGGAATGCCTCTCAAAAAAGAGGGGGAGGGGAAAATGACCCTTTTCCAGTTTCTTTTTTTTTTCTTCTTCTTTTTTTTTTTTTTTTTCTACTAACACATATGTGTTGTGGCCAGCATATTTTGTAACTGACATTCATATAGATTTAATAGACAAGAGGGACTAGCTCATTGGTAAACCCTGTCTCATTTATACATAAATGTATTGATCTGAGAGGTCACTCAGAATATAAATTTAAAAGTGCTGCAGCATTAATTCCTTTAAAATGCATGAAAACCTCCCCCTTCATGCTTAAGTAGCCATCTGAGGCCACACAGGAACAGTCATGCTGTGGTTAAGTCTCCTATTATTCCAGGCTTGCAGAGGCCTTCTCGTGCTAAACAGCTAATGCATTTGCCTCCCTGTGATAGATTAAACATATGACATGGAGCTGGGAGCATGCAGAGGCTGCTTCATTAGATTAAAACCCTCAAATTCTCACCCATACCAGAGGTGATTCTGACAAAAGGTTAGCAGTACAAAGATTTAGGTGCTCTTTCAGGATGTGAACTTACTACCTGTCTCAAGAGAGAAATGCAGAAAGAATATAATACTTCCTAGAACAGCACCAGGTCAGCCAGAATGGCCTTGAGTGTTGTGGCGAAATCTTAACCCCAGTGAGTGCAAAGCAAGTGCTTTTAATAATAAACTGGAGTCGTTAGAGAAGCTGACACTGTCCTTGTCTCCAGAGATCTTTCCTTGTGCATATAATCATATAGCAGATTTTATTGTCAGTTTGCAGCTCCCTCCCTTTAGTACTGATCTCCAGTACTAGGAAAGGAGAAAGATAAATATGGAATTTCAGGCCAGTGGTTTGCCAGTCATTGTCCTTTTCAATATTTTTCATCATATGATATGACACTTGCCTGAAAATAGATCTGTCTACCCCTATGTGTCAGTCAGGGCATGAACACAGATAGGGAGTATTAAGGAAAAAAAAAAAAAAAACGCACAGAGAGATTTTATTAACGTTAGATCTAGCAGAGTCCATTCAGCCAGCTCATTAATTACCTGTCAACTTTCATCAGAGAAAAGAAATTAACCACTTCAAAAATCACAGCTGAAGAGTCTGAATTGCTATCATTTTCTTAAGAGAATCAAGTCATGATGATAGTCTTTGTTTGTGGCAGAAAGTATGTTTTGGCTTTCCATATCCAATAAATTATCCGTCTAGTCCATTATTCTTTCTTCCACAGTTTCCAGATATTCAGAGGCAAAACTCTCTAATGTCAGTTATTTTTAAACAACACATCCATAAGATCTCTCCGTTCCCTAAAAAGTCTCTCACTCCCAGAAAGAGACTCTTCCAAATGAGCTGAGGTGTTTAGGTTATTGAAGTCATATTACTGAGACCTGATATTTTCATGTTATTCACATGTCTCAGAGAAAGCTACAGAAGCTGTGTTATCACAATTTCTTTTCAGCAGCTCTGCAGGAGCCTAATATGAAGATAACAAGTTAGATTTGATGGTAAAGTTATTCATCTATGAAAAGAGAAGGTTTGGGCTTTTTAAATTTTCTTCTCAGACAACAGTTATGGGGATGATATTATACATTTTCTTATCCCTTGCTTCCAGCTTGCCTGCGGCTTAAGAATTATTGTAGCCAGACCTGCTGAACATCACAAATCATTCAGTTGCATCCAGAAAGTTATTATATCCAGACAAGTTAATTTCACAAAATAATTTCATTATTTGATAGGAACAGTTTAATACCAGTACTTGTGCAAAGTTTTAAGAGGAAATTAATGGACATTTAAAGGACAAATGAGGCATACCCAGATGATTTCATTCAGGGCTATGATGTAAACAAAACAATCAGAAAACATCTCAGTCTTCGCAACCCTAAATCAGACGAACAGTAATCTTTTAACACTGCTCAAGCATCTGAAATTAAAATTCCCCATAACAACTCAATGCATGGGGCTGTGCTATTAACTGTGTCATATTTGCCCTGTTTATCTATTTCAATCTCCAGAGGAAAAAAAATAATAATAATCAGATTAATCTATGTATCTCTGACTTTAAGATAGAGAAGGCAATCACTATGAAGCTCTACAGCATGAGGTTTAACTGTAATTGCAAGATTAAAGAGTTATCAGCAGTTATCAGTTGAGTGCTATAGATATGCCTGGGTCAATGAAGGATGGGGATAAAACTCACAGATTCTGAAAGCAAAAGCACTGTCCCAGCAACCTTCCTGTTCCTTCCCTCCTTCTCACCCTCTGAATACTTACTCAAGTAAAACAAAATATAAAAAATATATAAAATATAAAAATTTGCTTTGAAAATAAATCTCCTTGAATGATATCAAACACTATTCTGAAGTTCGTTTTTTTCATGTCAGGGAATAAGAGATTGTTTTTAATTGTGGCATCTCATAGTCCGTCTTTCTGGTATATTTGAGATTTTTTTGAAATTCAAAGTTCTTCAGAAGGAGATCGTGCATGACTATATAACTACAGGTATTTTCAGATATGCAGTGAATATGTCTGAAGATTGAAGTTTCTTACCTACTTTAGATATCTAAAAGCTTTTTAAAACTGACTGTGATTGTCTAAACTGACTGTTTAGTCCTTAGGCAGCCGAAAGACAGACTTACATCTGTTTTATTCATTCACGGCTTAATTAATTAATTCACATAATCTCTCTACCTCAATCTACCTCATTATCTTTTAAAAATGTCATCTCTCAAGGTGCCTAGAAGACCAATTGCCTAATTCTGAGGTAGCAAATATTTCATAGTACAACCTTTTTTTTTTTTAAGATGTAATTGTAGCTTATACATGAGTGCAGACAGGTGCACTCTGAAAATGGATGTTTCTGTAGAGAGGGTCAGCACTTGCCAGCTGTCCTGCAGCTGTTTGTCATACTCTCTTGCCAGTTTGCTGATACTGCTCTCTCAGACAATTCAACTGAGATGAGCTACATAGCCGGGATTGGACATTTAAACTGTCTAAGTTTATTTTGAGTGAAATATGTTAAGGATTTCCCAGACTGGGAAAAACACTATCTTATTTTAGGCAGTTTAAAAAGTAAATCCTCACTGGCTCAGCACATTTTCACTGAAAAGGGGCGCACAACCTATAAAGCTGGAAGATCAGTCATTGTTACCTTTAATGCTTTAGTTTCAAACAGGATAGAGTAAGGATTGGAGTGACTCAACATGGCATTGGAAGTGACATTGCTAATTCACCTCACACTTGTGAGCTCTCCACCCCTTTTATTACAGAGACTGAACATTTTGTTTGAGCATTTAGATGCAGAGATGTTATTCACAGCAGTTCAGTGTTTATTCACCATTAGCCAGGCCAAGAAATTTGTACTTTTTAATTATACCATTTTCTGGATTTCAATGACAGACCTCATCAGAATTAATGAAACTCAGCTCCATTTGAGTTTATATTTCTCATTAGGATTGTCTGGTATCTAGCATGTGGCAAGTGACTGTCAGGCTGTTCTTGACCCCACTCTCATACTTTCCTCCATCTCCTTTTCATATCTCCCTTTCTTCCATCCAGTGACCTTATATAGCTACCTTGACCTTTCAGGCCCCTCTGTCACATTCTTTTTCCTTCTAAAAGGTTTTGTGGTATGGTAAGTGCATGCACGTGGATATGTAAATATCCCCCATAATCCTATATGTTTTGTTTACTTATGAAAATAATGCTTCACCACAGAAAAGTACAATGCACTAACACCAAGATTTTTTTTTTTATTAACATGACATTGCTAATAAAATACATGATAGTTTGAAAGGCTTGAAAGCATTTTTTATGTTCACATTAACACTAACTAGAAATATAATTTTTACTGATATTATGACATAAAAGCCTTTTGTTTTATAGAATTTAGGAGAGAGAAGAATCTTGAAGAGATTCATTATAAACAAATGTTTGCGTTCTTCCCACTAATATGCAATATGTCTCCAGTAGGATGATATGAACAGTGCCCCAGAAGTGACTGACTGTTGACTACATAAAGTCTAGAATAGCTTAATCATAGGCATCTACAGTGAGGTGAGATGAGCGATGAGCTGCAGCCACAGAGTCATGGAAAACAATGACTTTTCAACTGTAATAGAAAGGCAATATCTGAAGAAATTTCAGAATTGATTGAGAAAATGATGATAGGACCTTAAAAACCTTATTTTTTTTAATGTATTTGTGTGTGTATTTATTATGTAGGATATTTTGTACAGTGGACATATCTTTTCTATCAAACAAAAGAAGGATTGGACTTGAGCATGAGGTCTCTGATAGTTCACACTGCTTATTTTTTACCTCTCTTGCTATTGTTGATAACTACAGTTAGCTCTCTCAAAAATAACTCTAGTTTATGGTTCTGGAAATAGCTTACTCCAGTACTGATCCTAAAGGCTGCAAGGATGAGACAGAAACTGTTTGGTTCCTTTAGAGTGTCAACTCTTTGCTTCTCGATGCTCTTCTTAGTCCTCATTGGATATCTTGCAATACCACTGCTCAATTTCATACTATAAAAATATTACTCCACTGGACTGCTACATACCTTATAATACTTCGAACTGAAAAAAAAAAGGCAAGAAAGAAAGAAAGAAACTAAAACAAACAAACAAAACTAATAATATTTATGCAAGAGAGAAGTCCTAGAAGTAAACTCAAGACTAATTGCAATGAAATTTTATTTGCTATCAGCTCTAGAAGATAGAGGTCAACAGTGTTAACACAAGCTGGTCAGTCTGTTCCTCTTGGTTTCTGAGCTAGAGATCATTTCCTGGCTCTGATGTGTTTCTTGGTGTAGAAGCAGGCATTTGGAATGGCAACATTTATAAGGATGAAAATCTCTACAAAATCTACTGAAATGCACAGGAGGCAAAGGTCGATTGTGTGGAGAAGCAGTATGTCATGCCAGCTCAGATATCTCTGTCTCCCTTCACTCCAATGTTCTTCAGAGTTCCCTTTGGCAACAGTTGCCCCAGACTTCCTTTAAACGAACTGGCAAAAGGATCCCAAGAGGTATCTCCTTTCCTTAGTGATTGTATACAGGCAAATCATGCAAATAGATTATCCTCTTCTAAGACTCTCCATTTGCTCATTGTCTCCCAAAATCTGGGAAGGAGAAGTCCTGAGAAAGAATCCATTTTTCCTCAATTTTCTGTGCAATAAGGGAATATCTTAAGTGTGCCTGAGAAAAAGTCTCAGGTCATTGGAAGATTTGTACATCTGTATTTATCCTTTTCAAGGTGCAAATATATTTAGCTATTCGATGTTCTTGTTTTTATTGGCAAACAGATGGGAACTAGCTTGTACTGCACTGGGATTAATGAAAATGGTTATTCCATTAACATTCAGAAACTATTCACTGGGAAAATTTATATCTGTATAGCAGATCTCATAAACTTTAAATTAAGTTCATTAAGAACCCAAGTTTGTTAACATTTAGGGGACTTCTAAGTCTAGAAACTTGTTTTAGTCTACCATCTTGTATTATTATCAAGCTGTCAAATGTCATTTTCTTACAAGATGAGGTAATTTGGGAAGTCTTTTTATGCGCCATTTGTGGACCCCAGCTGATATCATGTTATTAAATTGGCATACTATGGAATGATAGTGTATGGATATGGCTTTTGATGCTGTTAATACATACTGTGCCTTCCCACAGCCCTCATATCTGGGCCTAGGCATTGAACTATAGGATCTTTACTCCACAGAAGGGTGTCAGATGTGACCTGTGCACATGGGATTACGTGTTTTGGAGCCTAGCGCCAGAAACAGAGCTAGCACTGTGCTCAGACTCCAGAGATTTACAGCATGTGAGATTCTGTAAAATGTAATGTTAACGGGACCATCTGGAGATCATCCAGTCAGGGAGAGAGCACTCTTTGGGACTGTATGCCCGATATAAGCCAGAGTCAAAATCGGCATACTAATTTTGTTAAGAATTTGGCCTCTTTTGTTTTTACTTTATCATTTAACTAATTGTTTAAATTATTCCTTTGATTATCTCTAGGGTTTAGCAAAGGGAAGACTGAGAGGCAGCTCAACAAAGGTATAAATACCTACCTGGAACCCAAGCTACTTGAACTAAACTGTAACATCACTAGGAGTTACTGGAATTGCTTTGCATTCGTGATTTGGACGAAAATGTATGCAAATTTTCAAAAACTGCTTATGAATTTGTGGAAGGGACTATAGGATCTTGGGATGAAGATGAACCATGTTTCTACTGGTTTTACTGGTATGTATAAAACCTAAGCATAAACGTTTATGCTTCTGCAAGGTTGATTGTCTTTTGACTCTGAAGAAAGAAAGACAGAGCAAACGGATAAATTTGGCTTATTTTTGTGAGGACTTACAAACTTAATCACTTTAATGATAATAATAATAAACTAGTAATGGTTTCTTCTCTCTCATATAGCACATATACTTCCCATTGCCACTGGAAAAGATACAACTGATACAACTTTTTTATGAAACAAGCTGTTTATTTTTACATTTTAGAATATTTGAAAACATTCAGTCATCCTATAAAGTGCCTGGAAGTTATAATAGGAATCTTTTTTTTTTTTTTCTAAAATATCTGAAACATAGATGTTTTAATCAGGTCTAGTGAATTCACTGAAGAATAGTAAGAAATGGTTGCCTTGAGTGTGACTGGCCTGGCTCCATGATAGAGAAGGAGGAGAGTGCGAGAGCCAGCGCTTTCACTCAACTGTACAATGAAGATGTACAATGGGAAGGAGTAGGAGCAGACCATCTACTCTGCTTAGAGTTTGAGAGAGATAAGAGGTAAGGAGGAGACCACAGAAACGTAGTTACAATACTATCACCTTCTTGAAAAAAAACCCCACTGCAGTATGTATCTTAGCAAGGTCTTCAAGTATTCCACCCTGGAAATGCAGGTGTTGCAAAAGCTTTTAACACATAAACTGGGAGAATCTAGACCACAGCTAGGAGATAAAGTATATTCCAAATATCTTGTATAATAAATATGATTTAAGTACTACTTTTACTCAAAGTTGTAATGTAATTTCACTTAAAAGCTCACAGGTTGCACATTTTTACAAGATAGTTAAAATTAGAAAACTCTGCAATATCTTTTTGTCTTTAAATATTTTCAAGCCCACATATCACCATATTTACAGAGCCTAATACTCATTTCTAGGTAGTATTTGCCTATGCAAGTCCAGTTGCTTCCTGACTCAGATGCCATTTAAACAAGTAATCCTATCCGAGTGTGATGGCCTTACTGTTTGCCCTTTCAGTAAACTTTTTTTTTTGTTCCTTCTGGTATGTGAACACTTGCACTCTCACCTGCAGTTCAAATCAGTTCCTGGCACCTTGAAAGGCCACTGCTTTACTGTGGTGTGTGTGATCTATAGAGAACTCTAGCTTTCTTTTAAGCAGTAGTGGTGCTATTCCTACCTCTAATCAACCTTGAAATTGATATTCTTCATCTGATCTGCATAGGTCATCTCGCAGGTCACAGCCTGTGTTACATTAAACCACTGTTTTTCTACTAACCCAGTTAACAAGGTTAACTGGAAATGTGACAGGCAGAAGAGAGAAGCTGGACACATGGCACATATTATTTGGCTTACAAGTCTGTGGAGGTTTCTTTATAGCAAGAACATATGAATAAATGGCTTTGACTCAGTCAAATTAATTTAGATCCTTGTTTTTTTTTAATGAACATCAAAACTCTTGATATCATGCCCTTCTCCACTGCAGCAAACTCATCTTCAAACAAACTATTTGCCTGAAAGGAGAAAAAAAATCGAAAGAAAGAAAGAAAGAAAGAAAGAAAGAAAGAAAGAAAGAAAGAAAGAAAGAAAGAAAGAAAGAAAGAAAGAAAGAAAGAAAGAAAGAAAGAAAGAAAGAAAGAAAGAAAGAAAGAAAGAAAGAAAGAAAGAAAGAAGAAAAAAAAATATTTTGTTTGCTGGCAAGACTTGAGATGAGCATTTTATATATTTAACTGCCAATATGCCATCTGCCTCTGCTGCTCCTTTGAGCCTTGTTCTTCTAATTGTATCTTTAACAGATGACAAAAAACCTACATTCCTCTTGGGCACTGTAAAATAATAACAATTAAAAGATGAATAATAATAATTTACCAAATACACATGGTGCAATAAATCCACCTCTGAATAGGCTGTTTATTCTGCAGGGTGTCTGCATATTTAGTCCTAAGAAATGCCGGCAGGCACTGCGCTGGATGGGTAATTTTGTGGCTGCCAGTCTTTACTTGGAAAGCCAAGGTTGCTTAGTAAATGATATACTGTGGCAAAGACTGTGTTTTACATCACTTTGGGATTTTTAATTTCCACAGACAGTAGGCAACTTTAGTGGGTGGATCAGGATCTCTCAACCAGTAGACTGAGAACAAGGATTCTTAAATGGAAAATTTGTTCAAGAGATAGTTAGCTTTTTATTCCACCTGTTATGGTGGGTCCCTCAGATTTTTCCAAATGGAAGAATCAGTTTTTTCTGATTCTTTGCCTTGTTCCACTTAATTTTTTGTAGCTCTACCAATTTAAAGGACTATGCTACTTCACATAGTTGGCAAAATATCACCTTTATGTAACAGGTCTTCTGGAAAACATTTGTTGTCACTTTTCTAAACTCATATGATTCCAGTTGTAACTGATCTCCAGGTGATTTTGGAGTCATTAGCATAATTGATACAGCACTAAATAAGAATAAGACTTAAGAGTTATTTGATTTATATGCAAAGGCTGATCCAATTAACTTAGGTAGTGGCCTTTAACTCAGAATTATGGCTTCGCTACCCTATTCCTGCCAGCAGACATTACAGTGCTATAGTCTCTAGAAAAGGAGACACCACAACCTCTCTGGGCAACCTTCAATCTGCAGTGCTCTGTCACCCTCACTGTTAAGAACTTTTTCCTTAGGTTCCTGTGGAACTTTTGATGCTTCAGTTTGTGCCCATTTCCTCTAATTTGTATGCCAGCTACTGGAGATGTGAGTAGAAATATCCAAAACTTGTGGTGAATTTCATGTAATAGCAAGCTGTTTAAAAATTCATTCCGTTATTGATATTTTCCGTTTTGACCAGATGCTCAATGAAAATACTGTTTTTCTTCTCCCTGATGGAACTGTGGCTGTGCCCCAAAAGGCATTTTGACATTTTAGCACTGAATACAGCTTTCAGCAAAATTTCCCTTTTATGACAAGAAACTCTCTTATTCCTTGTGTAAAATTTAAAGCATGACTGTAAAATGCCTAGTTTTCTGCAGATTGAAGATACTGTTTTTTTTTCTAACTTTCCTGGTTGATGTTTCCCATTCAATCCTGGAGTAAGGTCAACAGATGGAAAGAATTACAAAATATTTGTATATGTAGCTGTATGTCCATTTAATCTTCTTTTCTGGTTAACTGAGATGAAAACAGCCATGAAGTTAAAAACAACTGTTTAAAAATCCTATATAGATGGAAGGAAAAATAACTACAAAAATGCATCCAGATTACTGACACCTAGAATTTCTTCAGGTGGCATTAAAAATGGAGATTCAGGTCTCACGATCAAATGTCCTTTTCTTGAGTCTTTTTTTTTTTTTTTTCTTGCTGACTATGATCTAATAGTAGAGTGAGATCAAAATAGATGATGATTATCTGCTTCCTAAGCCTAATCAGCAAATTTATCTATTACCTTAAGCTAATAATTTCTAAATGAGTTAAAAACACTGGAAAACGCATTTAACACCATTTTTATATTTATTAGAATTTATCAAACACATTAGAACAAGATGAAAATGACAAAGTTCCCTTTATTTGTCCACTTGTCATCAAAAAAATTTGACACCTTACAATAAATGAAGTGAATCAATTAAACCTCATGATTTTATTTTAGATTTCTTGATTTGATAACTAAAAGTGAAATGTGCAATAGAAACATAAATTGCAGAAGTGTAGAAACGAATGCCTATAAACCTCTTCAGAATAGTAATTTCTGTTGCCACATTAATGAAGCACTAAAACTACATACAAAAATTCATTTCATTTAGATGAGGGGTTTGCTATGAATTTGTAATCTTCCATAGTTCTAATCTGAATGATTTCCCCTAGCTACCTAAAAATGGATTTGTCTGTATCTTCATTTCTCTTCATTATACAAAGAAACTTTCCATTTAGCAGAAATATTTAACAATATTTTTGGCTAAATAACCATAAAATAACTACTGTTTAATCAAAGTTTCTGAAGACTTACTTGTATGGTATGAGCCATAGGAAGACTGAATGCTCTTATACAACATTTGTTTTCAAGGCAATTTTCTACTTGCAGTTTTCAATGTCTTTATTCAAGGACATAGGCGACTAATTTAACAATAGTAGATTTGCAATAAAATCCAATATACAAATAGTCTAAGAAAGTCTCTGGAAATCCCATAGCATGGTACCTCAAACATTTATGACCTCATTTCCTTCACTGTGATAGGCAACTAAGTAATTACTTTATGATAAAATACAGTATGTCTGACACACAGAAAATTTTATTGCTTCATTCAGATAAGAGAAGTGAGAGAAATCCCAGTAGTGTGGCTGGCAAAGTGCTCAAACTATATCCCCCTTCTCATTTGGGGTATGAAAGATTCGGCTACCACATAGCAGCAGTGCAGATTAACTGTCTGGTAGAAATTAAAAGCAAAAGCCCAAATGGTTTATTCCAGGAACCCTCACCATTAAGTGAGGCGAGACAGTAATAAGAATTTACAATAACAGGCCTAGCATCTAATAGACAATAGGACAATCAACTTTACTATGTGTTCCCAGCTTGTGTTTTCATTGTAGGAAAAAAGTATCACTGACAATGAAATTAAAGGAAATATGGACCCTCAGTTTCTCATTTAGGGAAGAAAAGAAAGTGCACGGGGACGGTTACATTCTAAGGATAGTCACAGAGTCACTGTAATGGAAGAAATAATAGTATCTCTCTGCTCTTGGGGAACCAAAGACAGTCTGGAAGGAGGCAGTGAGAATATTACATAAGTAATATGTGCCAGAAGTTAGCTTTTCAGTGGAACTGTTAGACCTTGCCCAGACTAACCATCTAACTAAATCAGTGGAATATTTATGAAAGGAGACTATCTATAGAACCCTTCATTAACACCTGTCCTGAACTTCTTACTTTTCATAGACTTAGTATTAGAGAGAACCATGTGAGGGCTAAAATGAGCGTTATTATTTAAAGGCTAATTCAGATAAAAACCATTTAAAAATGCAATTAAAAGAAAGACTTTTTATTTTGTTTTGTTTAGTTCTGAAAGGGTTTTGCTTTTTCTTATTTATTTATTTATTTTTAAACTGACTGTACTAGTTACAGTAAGTTTCTGTTTGTATGATATCTACTGGATCTGTCACCTAACCTATGTGCTACAGTAATAACAAAAATGCTATTTCAAATGACAGTTTGATACTGTATGTTTATTTACACTATTTACTGTAGATGATACTCTTTCTGAAGCTGAGCTAATGTCTCAAACTGGTAAGAAATTATCTGAACCTTTATCCTCATTCTTTTTCAGGCTGTTTCATTAGACAAAGCAGAAAGAATATATGTATGCATTGCAGAAGTCCTCCAGGCTATTTGCCTATTATTTTATACTCTTATTTTTAAAGGTCAAAAAATCTTGTGATGCAACAGAGGTGAATACATGGGGGAAATAAAAGATTCTTAGTATTCCTCAAAGTTTGGAAGTGTTTTACTTGTGTCATCTGAGGAGAGAAAAGTTTGAAATCCAGTGTCATGAGCAGATTGTAAATTGAACCTTTAATGTCAGCTAAGCAAGGTGCTACGGAGTCAAGCTTCTTTACATATACCTGCCCTGGTAGAAGTCAGCTATAAAAGGACCCTATTCCTTCAGTGTAACAGGAGGAAATCCCCTGGGAACCTGTCACGCTGGTTGCTCTGCCAGGACAGATGTCACCTGCTGAGGGGCAGCGCTACTCAGCCCAACCTGGGAGCAGCCCGTGACAGGCTATCACTCAGCGGCTCCACATCTACCCAGATGACATTTATGAGAAGAGGAAAAGACTCAGCAGGGGAAAACAGACAACTGAGGGAAAGAGAGGTCAAATATTTATAGCAGAGCACAAGAGGTCTGACACCCAAGGGCAAATGGTAAAAGGGTGGCAAGGAAAACAAAATATGGTTAAAGTATAAACATACACAAATCCACTACAAAGTTCAGTGCAACACCGTATCAAATAGCATAGCTTGTGATGCTAGTAGGGCTCGGATGGTACAAGGTGCAGCTTCCATCATATTAGACTTTTTCATACGATTACAGAAATTGGCTTTAAAACTTTTAGGATTGTTTCTCATGCCTTTTATTTAACAGAGACTGTCTGCATTTTGATTGTCAGGCAAAGGTGCTCTTCGGTGGAAAGGATTGACAACATTTACAGAGTTACTGAGAAGTAACTGAGAAGTCACGAATGCTTTTAAATAGATCAGCTATAGTCCAAGGACCAAATATTTTGATTCCCTCTCTGAACTCTGTTGCATGATATTTTTCCTGAAAAGTATAACTTGAAAATAAATGCATATTTACATAAGCATCTACTTAAATTTACTACAGTGTCATTTGTTGTATGCACCAGTTCTGAAAGGCCAAACTCTGTTCCCTTTTAGATTAAAAGAAAACCTATTCTTCAAATGCCAGAACAGCTCTCCAAATTGACAATACACACAAGTAATCTGGTGCTATAACATTCTCAAAAACAAGCCTTTCAGAGCCCAGCCAAGAACATTGTATAGGAATTCACAAGGAGAAGGATCAGTCTTATAAATGTTTTTATAAAAAAAAGAGTACAAATTAAAATGACCATAAGAAAATCGTTAGATCTATAAACATTCCTAGGTGAGAGGTTAAATTCATCTTTAGTTTTAGTTCACTTAAGTTAGATGTATGATGTTTGAAAACTGGATGCATCCCTTGGTCTTGTTGCCATAAAATGTTTTGATCACATATTTTGAAAATATTTTTTAAAAATTTAAAGGTAAAAAAATCAGTAAAAATCTTCATAAAATATGTCAGATAGCTCCTACAGTTCATTATATATGTGGCTAAGTGTAAAGTATGAACACAAATAATAATTCCAGGAAGTAACTCTGAAGTTAAAGAACCATCTTCTCACAGGAATTAAACTTAATTAAATTAAAAAGGATGTTCTTGTGAAAAATCTACCCATATTTCATACTTGAGCCTAAAAAGTCCTCTGCTGGTTTCAGTCCAAAGAAACAGAGATGAGTTAACCAGTTAACCAGATGAGATGATCCAGTAACTCAAAGACTGGACTCTTAAAACCACTACTACTCTGGGAGAAGATTCAAAATTTTACAGCCCTGAGGAGATTAAAAAATCTGTTAAATAAAATCTCTTCTCTTTACATTACAATTTCATCTTCTGGTACAATCTAGACCTACACTTATCAATCAAGCTTTTAAAATTATCATTGTATAAAGCAAGGTATAGAAAAAGATATCCCCAAACTCACAAAGTTTGCCATTCTGTAGTATTCAGCTGGAGTCTCAGGCAAATCTGATCCAATGGTACATTGATTACTGAGATTACTATTGTAACCCTACTCACCCTTGTTTTGTTCTCACCAAGATGGAACAATTCCTATTTTGCTATGTAGCCTGTCTAGGGAAAAGAGTGGAATTCAAGACAATGACTTTACTGAAAAAAAAAATGTTTTACCTCTAAATGAGCAGGGAAAAATGAAACTAAACTATCAGTGGAGAGCAATAAATTGAAATACAAGTATTTTTATTTACAAGGAGTTTGAGTCTACCTCTGAGACACTTTTGCACATATTTTACAACCTAGTACAGTAGTACAGCAAGAGAGAATGAATTTGGAAGGAAGTGGCACTCACAGCTGCTGAGACCTTCTGGCAGGTTAAGTGTGAACCTTTCCCAGACAAATGCTACCCAGGAAATTTTCTTGTCTCCCCTCCACACACTGCAGTCATTAGATGTGTCAAGGTAATTTTCTGTCATGTCCACAAAAGATAAACTTTTTTTTTTTTTTTTTAACCACTGTGGTCTGAATTACTTTGGAGATGCTGCAGGATGACTTTTTTTTCCATCTGTATTCTGTCCTCATTCTTCAGGTTAAAAGAATAACCGAAGTGCAATTGTTAGCAGTTTTGTCTAATTAACAACTCTTTGAGAAATTCATCCTGACCTGTTAGGCATAAAATGCTTTTCATAAAGGATGGCAGAAGGCTTTCTTTTTAACAACTCTGTCAGGGCTTGAACAGTATTTGAATGTCTCTGATATTATGTATATTAAAAAAAAAAAAAAAAAGATAACTGATTTCTTTGAGGGGTGACTCTTTCTACAAAACTCAACATTTGGGCACAAATCCCTATTTTGCAAGCAGCTATGCAGTTGATTTAATTAAGTTAAATCTATCCAGATTTCCTTTAGAAAGAATGTTCTGTGCTGTTGCTTTTTATAACATTTTTCAGATAGCTCCCTAAAATAGAATGAACAAAGTCCCAAGAAATTACGAGATAGAATTAGAGTACAAATTATACAGAAATAATCATCCTTAGCATTTACACAGCTTTTATAATTCTTGGCAAAAATACTTGCTACATACATTCCATTGTTGTGAGTAAAATAATCATTCAACACCTTTAGAAAAAAGATAAAGTTTTCTTAGCCAAAGAGATAAGTGTTGAAACATACTCTCTTCTTGAAAGCACCATAGGAGCTTGTCTTCTTCCAATTCCATCATCAGCTTACAGTTATTGAAATTTTACTCATTTTTCTGAAAATATACTGAAATTACATCTTTTTAGAACTCATTATTTTGTAGATTAGTCTTAATGGCATATTGTATTTTTGTCTGTGTAGTACTGTAGCCATGTCCATCCTAGTAAATAAACTTATGTAAGAGCTCAGATTTGCGTATTCTGAATTGATTGTCTATTGACAGAATAGTCATTGTAGACTCTTGATTAACCCAGCTATCACACTCCAAAACAATTTCTGAGCAAATAATATGCACTTGGAATGCAGCATGATTATTTCGCTTGTAACCATTTGGTTTTGGAAGCTAACAGAGTTTAATTGTATGGACACAGTCTGACCTTTCTGACAGAGACCCAGATCCGACCTGTTTAGTTTAGGTTAGACTAGCAAACTCGTTGACTACATCTATGAAAAGATTAAGACTAGCATATGAGTTAAAACTTTCCTGGCTCAGGATACAAAAGAATGCCTAAGAATGGCTTTTTTTGAGATCCTCTTTCTTTCTAGAGTGTTGATGACAGATTGAGCCTTGTCAGGCCCTCACAAAAAGTCCTGCTGAAACAAAAGTCTCTGCTGTTTGTCTAATCTTTTTTTTTTTTTTTTTTTTTAAGATTCTTTGGAAAAAAAATCTTAACATAGTAGTTAGATTTTTTAAAGGGGCATTAAAAAGATGTCTTTGGCTTCAAAGTGGTAAAGTTTTAAAAAACTCTTTCTAAACCCAGAGAGTGTATTGCCTGAGTCTTCCAAAAAATGTGCTGCCTTCACATTTGCTGCTTGCAGTGTTAGATCTTAATCAACATCTGTAAGAAGCAAGACATAAAATATGGCATACATTGGCAATGGGTTCTTGGATACCTTGAAAGTATGTTTATCCCTGTCCCTGTGTGCCCAAAGGGACAAGGTATCCCACAGTGTCCTGCATCTTGTTTGAAGTAAGGCAGCCTGTGCAGGTTTCTGCAGAAACTCTCACAACCTCCAGGATTTCTACTGTGCTCCATGTTGTAGTCTAGACAGAAAAAAGTCTTTCAACTCTTTGTTTTGGAAGATAACAAAACAGATGTGTAACTTTCTTGCAGTTATACATAGCATCTAGACCTGGATAAAAACCTTCTAGAGACATTTTATTTATGTTATTTATTTATGTTCAAATCTTCCCCTCATTTTGAACAGAAATAAGTTAGGAAGTAATAAAGAAGTAAAGTACAGGCTTTGTGTGCAACTGCTGAAAAGTACCAGCATATTAGCTTACACTCTGATATTTACCCTTGCTTGTTTACACTGAGAGAAAACATCTCATTCTTAAAAAAATATCACAGGGAGGTTAACAAGAAAGATTGATTTATAAATGAGCCTGCTTTTCACCAAGACAATTTTGCCATTCTTAAAAGCCTCATTTGCTTTTTCCTGTAATTAATTAGAATGACGGTTAAGCATATACTGGTTTACTTTTACATATGTAGATACATACATACATATACACATGCACACCTTATACCATATTTATATGTATGCATATACATATACCATAAATATATACACCACATACATGCATGTGACAATGAATGTATGTGCATGTATTTACATATACATACACACACATGCACATGCACGCACACACACATACACACTCACTGTCATGTAATTAGACACCTACATGGCGATATTGGTGGTCACAAGTTCAAGGAAACATCTGTATTCAGGAAAATACTTAAGTCTAAATAGGTGTTTTCCAGAAGCATGCTAAGAGCAGAAGAGCAAACCTGCAGCTGCAATCATGCAAGCTTGTTTTGAAATTATGTCAGCTAACAAAAAAAATAGGAAAGTGTATGTACTTCTCCACAAAACTTATGAACAATACATTTTTATCTCAAATTATATGTTCTAGCTAAATACAACCTCTATCTTGCTTGATATATATATGTATACGTGACAGAAAAAAAAATCCTTATTAATTATATGTATGTTACCTTTATGAAGCTAATAGGTTGCATGAATAAATGAAAACAAATAATCTAATAATGTCTTGGTTAACTTGCTAACGACTTTTGCTATTCAGAGGAATAAATTAATGTGCCATACTTAAACTGGGTTGATGTTTGACAGTAATACTCTAAAACTAACTGATTGGTTTACCAATGATTTACAGCATTTGTCTTGCTTTACTCTTCTGCTAGTCTAATAAAAAGAAACTTCACTAAGTTTCTTAGAAAGCTGGAAGGCAACTCAGAAGAATTTATAAAGAATGGGCTAAAGAGTTTCCTTTACACATCATATTTTTCATATATATTTGAGAAATTAAATTGAGAAAATCAATTGAACTTAAACCTTTATAATATTTTATTATTATTGTGCATATATTTACAGTGTACTGATTTTTAACCTGTCCAGATAGCCTTAAAAGATTTTAGAAGAAGTACTTTTAACCTCTTTTTGTAAAAAGCATTTTTTCTATGTATAGACTTATACATAAACATAGATATTGCCAGATGAAAGAAAGAAACAAAGTGTCAACAGATAAATAAAATCCTGAGAAATCACCACCAATGAGCTTTTGAAAATGCTAAAAAATTACCAGAAAGGAAGTTGCTATCCTTTTTATTAAAAACTGGAAATAGTTTCCTGATACTCCTGAATGGCAGTATTCAAATGCTGAACTGAAAAGTACATAAGATAAAAACAATATGCTAATTGTATTATGTTGAACAATTTGCATTTCAGAGCAGGATAAAAAAAGCTCCATGCTGAGTAGCTAGAAGCTATTCTTTGATTTGGGGTGTGGACAGTCATTATCAGGAAACTTGGGAAAACTATTGATCAAGAAACGAGTGAAAAAGTACAGTAACACATTTTTCCATAATATGCATGCATTACATTTTATCCTTACCTTAATATTACATTTTATCCTTACCAAATTTTACATATACCAAATTTTTGAAGATTACAGAGCTGAAGTTACAGAGCTGAAAATTATAGAATCTTTAAGGTTGAAAGGGACCTCTGGAAATCATCTAGTCCAATCCCCCTGCACACGCAGAGTCACTAGAGTATGCGGTACAGGATTACGTCCAAGAGGGTTTTGAAGATCTCCAGAGAAGGAGATTCCACAACCTCTCTTGGCTAACTCTTCCAGTGCTACGTCACTCTCAATGTCAAATAATTTTTCCTTAAGTTTTTGTGGCCATTTCCTCTAGTTCTGTCTGTGGCCACCACTGAAAAGAAGTCGGCCCCATCCTCTTCACTACCTCCCTTGAAGTACTTATATAAACTGATCAGGTCCCCTCTCAGCCTTCTCTTCTCCAGGCTGAACAAGCCCAGCTCCCTCAGCCTCTCCTCACAGGGCAGATGTTCCAGGCCCCTGATCATCCTCGTGGCCCTGCGCTGGGCTCTCTCCAGCAGCTCCACTTCCCTCTTGTACGATGGGGCCCAGAACTGGACTCCGGGCTCCAGATGAGGCCTCACCTGGGCTGAGTAGAGGGGCAGGATCACCTCCCTTGACCTGATGGCGACGCTCCTCTTAATGCACCCCAGGACCCCATTGGACTTCTTGGCCACCACGACACACTGCTTCCTCATCCACCATGATGCCCAGGTCCTTCTCTGCAGAGCTGTTCTCCAGAAGGTCGGTCCCCAGCCTGAACTGGTGTCTACAGTTATTCCTTCCAGATGCAAGACCTTGCACTTGTCCTTGTTGAATTTCAGAAGGTTTCTCACCGCCCAGTTGTCTAGTCTGTCCAGGTCCCTCTGGATGGCAGCGCAAAATATATTATCGAATACATATTTAGTTGCATATTAGAATACCTTTATAAGTCAACTTCTAAGTCTTAGAAACAAAGTCGAAACACACCTTCAGAATGAGGCCAGAGAAATGATGCTCTCCAGACAAACACAATTTTGATTTGAAAAGCAGAAAACAGAAAAAAGGATAGAGAGAAGGGCCAAAGGACTGGCTGAAAAAGATCAATTTCAAGGCTCTTGATCCGTTTTTTATAAGATATCTATTAAGGTATTATTCTCTTGAGACTAAGTAAGTATGTTCCTGCTATCAGAGTCACAGATCAATATTTGTGGTTAAGCAGATTGTAAAATATTTAATCTAAGGGAAAATTATAATGAAGGACTGATATGGAGGGTATAATCAGATGCTACAATAAATATGGATTTATTGGACCACACGAAAATAGCTGAAACCAGAGAAGAAAAGGAGCCAATTGTGTCAAATTTATTTAATAAATTGCGTTATGTTAATTTTGAGTGGACATTTAATTAAAAAAAACAATCTATTGCCTCAGTGTGATTAACTTAACAGTACATGGTTCAGCCAGTGGAATTTTCTTTGGTTTGGTTTTGCTTTTGTTTTTCCTATTTTCTTCTTGTTCCCTTTACATTTTCCAAATCCAGAAGCTGTAAGCAGAGTCTGGCCTATGCCATGTCCTTCCCTGCCAGGACANTTTTGTTTGGTTTGGTTTTGCTTTTGTTTTTCCTATTTTCTTCTTGTTCCCTTTACATTTTCCAAAGAAGCTGTAAGCAGAGTCTGGTCTATGCCATGTCCTTCCCCGCCAGGACACTTGCCAAGGTCAGGTCTTTCTTTGCCAGATGTCACATTCTCTGAGCAAGAACCATGACTAAGAACAACTTTTTACTCTTGGTGCTCAGTCAAACCACTCAAATATTTCTTCAAGGATATTGAAGAAATATTTTTATTCCAGATCCTCTGTGTCTTGACCACCCTGACACCAAAGAACTGGATTTATCCACACCAAAGACAACAATGCATGAAATCCTACTACAAGCTTCAGTCAAAGCCAGGCTCCAGAATGACACCTCTGAGTCTTTAAAGAGACAGCGAATTAGGACACTAACCTCTCGGAGACTGCCTATACAGTTTCCCTGTGTTATGTTCACACATGGATCCCCACAGATGTGCTGAACCTATTTGTTAGAAAAAGAGGGGAGAGGGGGCTCTGAGCAGTGAGCCTTCCTTGCTGACAAATGAATTAGTGCAAGGAATTCTTCCATCGATAACCATCATGATGAGAGATTAGTAAATCTGGGATGCAGTCAAAGGATTCCTCTTGCAATGAAAGCAAGTTGGCGAGCAGCCTGAGGCTAGAAATTGATGCTAAGGGCTCTGAGAGTATCTAAGAGAAGATGAGATGTCTGAAATGTTATAATGAACGTGGTGAGAAACAAAAACACTAAAAACTACTAGATAAAAGTATTTCTAGTAATCACTTCATCTTTTATTTCAGGTGCTGCAAGAAGACTCCCACAAGGATAGAGGTTATAATGCTACACACCCAAAAATAAAGAGCTCTTTTTGTTAGTTGGGAATGGCATAGACCAGTGCACTCCTATATACCAAAAGCATTTTGTAAGTAAGTTAATGGTCAGGATAATCAAAAACCACTTGGTCTCTTGAAGATTTTCCTCATCACATAGGTTTTTACTCTCAAAGAACAATATTTACATCAGTTGAAGCCTCACAGTTCAGATCTAGTATCCTCAGTGTCCTGAACAAGCACATATTAAAGACATTACCACTAACTAGCTCCAATCTTAGGCCTATCATTGGTCCCTGTTCTGAGCTAATGGTTCTCTCAAGCATATATCCCCTAGTTCCTGAAGTTAGAAAATGGAGCTATATGAACAATAACCTCACAAGAACTGGTATTTTTTACAGTTTCCCTTCATCCTTTATTCAGACTGATCTTGAGGTCTCTATGACAATTCTACACACTATATACAGCCAATGAAAAGATAGCTTACACTGTTACAAGAAGCCTTTTAGTACTTTTTTGGACATATCCCCAGACACAGAAGGAGCTTAGAATAGAGATACTGTCTCTAGTTCTAAAAGATGCTATGGTTACTAAAAGCAAAATAGACGCTGACCAGTATTGGCTATTTCACTCTGTTTTTCAAATTTTCATCTGCCAACAATTGAAACAACTAAAACACTAAGTGATGATGAACTTAAACTGATGACTTGTAAGCTTTTTGTAGCCTGAGTTCTTTGCTTCTGTTGTTACAGTCAATAATAAGGGAGCTACAGTTTAAAACTATCCCAGGTATGCAATCCCCACCCTTTTGGCAGAGTAATGAATACTCAGTAAATTACTCTCAAACCCAAATATTTGTGGAATGACATAGACAACAACCGAGACATTTTCAAAAGTAGAAATATAATATTTCTGAA
Source organism: Crypturellus undulatus (assembly GCA_013389825.1). Taxonomy (NCBI): domain Eukaryota; kingdom Metazoa; phylum Chordata; class Aves; order Tinamiformes; family Tinamidae; genus Crypturellus; species Crypturellus undulatus. Next base: position 217,100 of record VWPW01015935.1, on the reverse strand, counting down.
TTGTCTAATGTAGAAATGGTCTCTGAATTTATTTCAGATGTTACAGTATTCCCCTTTGCATAAAATCTCCCGTGAAAAGTAGACAAAAGTTTCATTTAACATTTAACTTAAAATTTTTGAAAAGGAAGTATCTTAGTATAACTTCCTGATTTACAAAATGATAAGTGAAAAGACCTACAATCTTAGCAAGTAGTAGCTATGGAGTTGTGTGCTTGAGTTTCACTGTAAGAGCTGTACATCAAATATAATTTATACATGTTATTCAAAAATCTATATAAAGAGCCAGAGGTTATCTGGCAAAGCTTCTGATGAGCATGTTTTATGTTAAGATCTGCCAGAGTAGTGACGATTAAATGCAGTAATTGATGTGCTACATCCTTAGAACTTATAAAACAGCACTCTGCTTCCAAATGTCCTTATATATCTTTTTGTCCTATTTCTTGAGTGTTGACCATCAATCTCTGAAATTCATATCTAAATTAATCTGCAGTCCATATACTTCCAATTAAACTGCTTATATTTTCATCTCTTCCTTACTACTTCTCTCTTAGCCACTTTTTTAGACTTGGCTTTCTCACAAATGTTTTTACAGAAAGCTTCATTCGAAATCTAATACAGAGACTGCCTGATCATGAAGGTTGTGAGTACATCTTTAAAGTCTAAACACCTCATCACTTCAGTAATGTGGTCAGCCTTTGAAGATTTTTTTGGCCTGAGACAAAAAAGTCTGATCACGTACATAGTTCTCCCACTTGCCAGCTATAGATTGTTAACACATCATTGAAACAGTTTCTTAAGAAGCTTGTGTTAAACACTTCTCAACAAACTAGGACCCAAGACAGATAGCCCAAGACAGCTCAGCCATTTTTTTACCGAATTTTTTGGCTGTCATCTTATGAGTTCTTCCTTTAATAATAGTTTAGAGAAACATCACTTGATTTGTTAAATATTTAAGTGATAGGCCAGAAAAAGTATAGAATTATACAAGGTGAGTTTTAACAGACAGTAAGCAAACACGTAGATAAGATGGAACAGCTCAGCCATATAATAACCACATATTAGCCATATATTAGGATGGCTAACATGAATAAGTATGTATGAAAATAGTCTTTTACTGCTTTTTGGAAAGCCTTAATCTCTTGCGCACTGACATAACTATGATTAAAGAGAGAATAGGCTTAATATTAAAGAAAAAACTACAAAAAGACACAGGAGTGGAAAATTTTCAAAAAGATATAAAAGTGGAAAATTTTCAACTTTTCTCCTCCACCAGTATAGTATACAACCTGTCCCCTCCAAAAAAAAATCTCAGTAGATATCATTTATCATATTTCGACTGCAACCCATGGAGCTATGGCCATAGCACCAGGATAGGGATCCCTATAGTATGATTATCCTTATTCCATTTCTCTCCACTCTCAGACCTCCACTTTCTCAGACTTTAAACATCTCTGCTCACAATAAAAAGTAATGGAAATCTTCCACTGACTGATCTTATACATACTGGACTGAATTTCTCAGAAATCAGCACCTGAACATCTTTTGTTCCCCAAAGTGAGCAAAAGAATAAGAAGCAATGTGGATATATCTCCTTAATATTCTGTAAAGCTAATTTCAGACACCTTTGTTTTTCATCCTATTCATTCTCCTGAAATGACTGAGCCTTCTTCTTCTGGGCATATTGATAACCTTAAAAGATATATATTGCCTGTCATTAACAGAATGAACATTCAAGATCAGAAACTAGGTTAAAGGCCCTATATGAAACTGGCCAACTGTAGGAAATCACATGACACTAAATGTTAAATGAAAGGAAGCTTTTTCTGCCATAGGAGTATTTCATACTCTTGCACATTCCTACTGTCTTGCAGATTCAAAGCTTCAACATTCTTTTGTTAATGACATGTAATATTATATTATAAACTTTTATTTAATCGAATGCACAGAATTGTCTTTCAAAAATACATAAGATTCTAGTTGTCAAAACAGGTTGATGTGTGAAAATACAACAGCCACTAATAGTGTTAGGCAGGGGAGACAACACATGGGCCATAAGGAGCAAATTAAATTTATATATATACACCATAATAACTAGATTAAATATATACAGCAATTGTTATTGTCCAAAATCTCTACAAGTGGGACCAGAGAAAAAATAAGGGTCAAGTCTACATATCAGGGTCAGTGGTCCTAAAACAAGTCCTTTTTGCCTTACTTCAGATTCATTGCAGGGATATCATGATCTATAATTAATGCTGCAGAAGCTAAAATAAGCAATGAAATGGAGATGAATAACTGAACCTACAATAATTTTCAGCCAATGTAAATACTTGGTGAAAAAACAAATTCAGTATAGTCAGTGGAAATGCTATACCTCCATGTTTGTGTAAAAAGGTCTTGTTATCCTTTAAACCTGTTAGATTTAAACTTTCCCAAGACATTAATATCTCTATACAAAGTTTACTGAAAGTGTAGCATGGCTAATTCTCCTTGTCATAATATTCATTATTAATAAGATGAGTGAAAAATTGAAAGGCAAGCAAACCATTTTCTTTATGGTCCTACTCACGTTAGTAGACTTATGAGTCTTATTTCTTTCAATCTGTAATCTATCTGACTGGTCTTATGCATGCTAAACCAGTACTTAAGACTGCGCCTGATGATTTTTTTTTAGTTTTATTTTTCTATTTTTTTTTGTTTGTGTCTGTGCCATAATTTCTTCCTTTTCTTGGGAGAAAGAAAGGAATTTTCAATGTTACTTAGAAAACAGCTAACATTTAGGAATATGATTTGCCTTAAGTAAATATGCTCTACCTTAGATATTCAAAATTAGATGCAATAAAATTAATCCTAATCTTGATATCACATATTTCTGGTTTGAATAGCAAGTCAATACTCAGTTTTTAATACACTGTATTGTTCAGTAGTACTCAGAGAAATCTTCTAGGCCAAATATTGTGTGAGAGTAACAACATTCAAATTCCCATGGATACTCTAATGCATGAAGACCCAAAGGTCAACAGGTCATGAGAAATCACTGTTATCCACCTGAAGAGTACGGCTGTTAGGTTTGTGAGCAAGTTCCCAAGAGGAGCCGTGGTGCATGAGTGGCTGCAGGTCACCAGGGCATGAGAATTTTGTGGGGGGTTCCTGCATAGTGAAGTCCACTCCAGAGTCCACCCACTCCACCCAGGACTTGCCTAAACACATATTACAATTGGATTACCTCTTCAGCAATGTTAGGGTGTCACCAAAGTCTCAGCATATCAGTGTTCCCTATAAATACCATTCCTTGTAAAATAAGAGACTTCTTCATATACTATGCATATCACAAGACTACACTTCTATAAAATGGACATATTTTAAAATGTATATAAAAGTTTCTTCAGGATACACACATGTAGTATAAGTTTCATGACACATTAATTCTGAAACATCAAATAGCATAATCAAAGTATGTCACAACTTGACAAGAAAAAGCAAACATGAAACAACAAACACTTCATATAAGGTAGATCACCATTTTTCTCTTTTTTGTTAATGATTTAATTCATGATCTATTTCAACCTTTTCTCACATAGCAAATATAACTGAAAACAAACAAGAGTTAAAGACTAATTTGAAAATTTTGGATTATTAGGGTTATATCATTGAAGTTCCCTCAAATATTGTTATTTTCTTTATTTATCATTATCCTTAGTTTCGGGACAAAAAGATAACACTTAGTACTTGGCAGGAACCACCACCTAAACTTATGAGCAAGAAAGCAAGGAAACAATTTTTTCTGAGGCATTAGATACCAATGTATCAAATGAATGTGCTGCGAGATGTTCAGGTATACAACCAACATAGATGTCATAGAAAATGAAAGAAAAATCAGAAATATGAAAGCTTATAAAGGCAGAAGCTCTTTGAGAATTATAAGAATGATGTCAAGGAAGCAAACAATTCTTTTAATAGACAAATGTTAAATTTTTGTTGATAGAGAATGCAGTAGAGGACATTTGTGTCTTCAAATATAGCTCATAACAAAGGGGTCTTTAAAAAATCACTTAATTAAAAAATCACTTAATTACTGTGATTGGTTTGTTGCTGAGGTGGGGGATTTCAACAAATATATATATATATGTTCATCATTCAGTGAAATATCCTTAAACAAAACACAATCAAACAGCATTTTTGCTTAATTTTTCCGAGGATCTTTCTCAAACAGAGAAATAGAGAAGATAACAAATTTACCTTATATTTTGGAAACAAATTGAATTTCATGATTACTACAATAACTTTACACTATCATATTTTGAAAAAGTAGAATATGACATTTGTATCTTTTAAAGACATAAGAAGCCATCTGAAAGAATGAAAATTAAAAACAGGACAGAAGAAATATATAATAGAACAAAATATTTCACTTTGGAGCTATTTCACTTTTGGAGTATTTTCTTTTAGCCTGTACTATCATTATATGTCTACTAAAATTCTTTGTATGAAAAAAAATTGGGAAAAGATACACAGGCTTAAAGTGAAAAATTAATAATTCTGTCATATATTTCATAGGCAGACATTCTCAAGCTCAAATGATATACTTTTCACTAAAACAAAACCAAATTTTTTTTTATTTTGGATCAGTTAAAGTGTACACTTTTTTTTGTCTCTCATGATTTCTGGATATCTGCCATACCACATTAAAAAAATTCCATGGACGCCTAGTTTAAGGACTGTAGTTCAATCAAGTTTACAAAGCAGAAGCAAACTGGTCCTATTATAGTTACTAAATACTAGGATTATGTTTGATACATTAAAGAAACGAGAAGGGAGAATACAATTGAAGGATCAGACTAAACTTGGCACATGAAAGATGAGGACAAGAAAAAATGATGACAGAATTAAAAGGACCAAGTAATTTGAAAATTCATCTGGATTTTTGATTAATTAAACACAGAATATCCAAGTCTTCATTTCCTTCCTTCTTAATAAATTCATCAAAATCTTGAATCTTCCTCATAAAGAGATGCAGAAGACTGGCTTCTCTGTCTGCAGCAACACTTACTTACCAAGGCATGCCACAGAATTTCATGGATCACAAGACCTTGTTCTCAACTCATATGTAAGTAACAGCATGTGGCATAGAAGTCTTATTTTCCCTTCTAAGAAATCCAGAGCATGTGGTAGCAAGAGTCTAGTGCTTGTGTAGGTCTTGCACAGATGCTGTCAGAACATGGCTGGACTGCATCTAGGAAGGCAGACAGTTGGAGCTGGGAACTTGGCAATGCTCCTGGATCTTATGATACAGATTTAGCCTCAATATAGTTGCAATTGTTAAACTTGAATTCACTGCTCTGCGACTGTCAGGATGGATTACAGCAAACCACCATGCCAAAGCTAACCAATAAATTACATGCAATAAGCTTCTGCCACTTAAATGGCTTCATGCCATCAGGCTGTCTGTTCACTTTGGTTCCTTGCAGGCTTTGGTTCCTTACAGGGAACCAGAAGTCTCTAAGCTGAGCTTATTTATAGTTATACTTCTGGTTTTGGTAACAACCTCCTCAGGTGTCACTTATATCCGAATCAATGATAGATTGCCCATGCTCACAGGCTTGTTTTTGGCACATTATCAAAAAACCTTATAACTAAAAAAAAATATTTTCAATTGAGGATCCAGGTCCTCAATTCTTTGTTTTCAGAAAGTGAAACATGAAATGTGTTTTCAGATTTTCAGTTTTCAAGTAAAACTGCAATACAACTACAACTAGTTTGAAAATACTTGCTAGCTTTTGCTTCTAGCCCAGTAAATCTTTGTCTGTATCTTGTTACTAATGTAATGCATTCAAACTTGGTAATTAGGTAATATCTTATCTTTATCTAAGCTCTAGGATTAACAATCTTTGTCAAGAGAACTTCGCAGTTTGATGCTACAAGCAAAAGTTCTTGAAACAGTGTTCTGTTTCAGAAGCTTCCATTTTCCAGTTGGCCTGAATAGCTTTTAGATCATTTAGATGCAGATCTTTCAAAATTGTTGATGGCAACAAATGGGCAAAGACTTCATGAAGAAGTATCATGCTGTTCCTCTGTCCCCCTTCCAACTCTTTGTGAATCACAGACCTTTCATTTTTTTCCTCACTGCACCAAACTGAAACTACATGTAGGGAAAGCATGAATATATTGCTACTGGAGGAGCTCAATAAATATGCATGTGTTTATGAAGGAAATAAGAGCAGACATTATGAGTTGCCTCATTTGGACAGTTGGAGCTCTTAGAGAAAAGTTGGAAGAAACTGAAGTGAAGGTTCCCCTCTCTTTCCTTTACGAGCTGCTCTTAAACAGAAGTACTCCTGCATTGTGGTGCTCATCCAAACTACATTGCAGCCATTCCCATACCCATCTGGGTATCCCATTCATCTTAACTCTTACCCTAACCTATAGATAATTTTCTGTTTTCATGTATGACCTGCCTCAGTACCTTGGCCTCATCCTGATTACTGACTGCAAATCTGATCCTGATCAATTGGCCTGACCCTCACTCCACCACTGTGGCCATGCAAGGCATGTGCTGAGTTCTAGGCTGCCCCTAGCCTGGAACTGCTAACCTTGCTGGGATCTGCAGGAGGGCACAGTCCTCCCGCTTCCACCCAGCTTCCTGCTCCTGGCTGCATCCTGGCAGTAGGACCTGTTGGAAAGAGAAACTGTGGGAGTATGTCTTTTGAGTCTGGTGAGCTTCTAGTGGGAAATAACTAATTTTGGTGTGCCAGATACCTAAAAATGAGTGAGACGAAGAACAGTCCCCCCAGTCTCAATGGAGTTCTTAGACAATGGTCATTAATCTCTCTACTTCTTCTCAAAGTCCCTGTGTAAGGAAGCTACCATGCATGAATCTAAGACAGCACTTTCAGAAAAAGAATTCGTTCTTGTTAAACCACAGATGATCCATTGGCCAGATATAGCTTTTACTTACCAACATTATTTCTTACATATTGAAAAGAAATTATATTAAGGATAGGTTTGCTTGAATTTAAAATGGTCAAAAATCTCTTCACATGAAAGATAACTGAAGAGACAGTATTTTGGATATGGAGGTTTTCAGTCCTTGTTATAGTTAAGATCTTTTACAGTTTAATTTGTCAAAGCCTGAAAAGGATGAATGCCTGTGAAGGACTAAATGTCCATTACAACATATGATCTCTGGAATTTTACATCATCTTTCATTTTGCAAAAATATGCTCAGAACATGCTAAAGATGGCTAAAGTATTAGTATAAAGTTAAATTACATAACTCGGAAAGTTAACCAGCCATATCCTAGCTATAAATTCCTTTCTCCATTACCATATATACATGATTGGTATTCCATATTAATGAAGAATATTAAGTAGATCACTGACTGAGAAGTCTGTCAGAAAGCTGGACAGTGCAGTGACTTTTCTGGATTCATTACTTTCCGTGAAATATTTTTATAATATGAATAACTGTACAATTGAAAAATATGGGGGTTTTATTATTTCTACTTCAATTAATACAATTAATTCCTTTTTGTTTTTATGTTTTTATGCTCAAGAAATGCACTCTGTCAGCTGGGACTACCAAAATGTCTGCCTCCAGTTGTTGGTAAGCTTTAACTCTTCTCTGAGGACTTCTGTCCTACTGTAAATGTGTGATTGCTGAGCATCCTGGTTTTTTTTCTGAATACCCTTTGCCTTATCCATAGCCACAAACAGACTGTGGCTGTTTCTCACTATCCAAGGAAATAGTTGCAGTTTTCTGTATAATGTCAAATCATAAACATTATATGTTCACAACATGCCTACCATAAGTTAGCTCTTACCTTGTAAAAATTAAGTTTCACCACTTGCTAATAGCTTTCTCAATATACAAAAAATCCTTGAATACAAGAAAAATATTATAATTTTGGGGGCTATTTACTAAATTTTAAGAATGTGTTTTGAAAATGTGATTATGACTTAGGCCAATATATTTCAAGAGAGTAAAATACCTTTTTTTCTTCTATGAGGTAGCTATTGATATTTTTAAGAGAAGAGATTATATGTTTGCACTATGTGTGCTAACTTTCTGGCCATAAGGCCATTTTTCCTTTGCTATGTGTAGGGTTGAGAAGAGGGCTCACTACTCACCTAAAAAGTGGCTTTCCAAACAGCCTTTAAGATTTCCTGTAAAAGTACTTTGTTTGCACCCAATTCTCTTTCAGCCTTTTGGCCTCATGAGAAGGCCTTTTAGCATCAAGAGAATTATAGAGTCAAGAGACTGGGCCCGCACCCAACTAGTACACTTCTGAAGCATTTCAACTACTCTGAACCATGGTAGAAGGCCAATTCAGCAGGGAATGCTCTTTCTCGGAGGAAAGGATCTTGCAGCGGAAAAGACTTATGGAGACCAAGGAACACGTGAAAAAATGAACTAAAAAGGCAACTAGAGAAAGGAATGAGGAGACTTTTATGGAGAAGGTCAGAATAATCTACTTATTCTTCTTTGACAGAAGGTAATTGTGTCAGACTACAGGGCTTGGCTGCCTAGAGACATGATTAACCAAAGTCCTGGAATCTGGGGTTACTTTCTGTTGTGGTCTAAGATATCTATACCTCTCTTTATCATTGGCACCTAACTCCAAAGCAGTACATTTCTCCAAGAGACTTGTAGCAACTATGTATGTGAGCCTCTTGCATGATTCACTTCCTTGATCTCGCACCTGGCTTAAAGACTAGAACAAAGAAAGAACTTTATTTCTCATAAATGACATGTCTTGTCCCTATCAAGCCTTAGGTAATTCTCACCCTTTCTTTTGCCAGACCCTCTGAATTCACCACACATCAGTGAAACATGCTGAAACCTCTTCTATTGCCAACTTATAACAGTAACAGTAACTCTTTCAGCAGAAATGCTCTTACTGTTCTAAGTGTGCTTTTTTCATGTTCTTTCCCTCTGGACAAGATAATAGGCTACTTTGTAATACAAAATGGAGCTCAATATTATTCTTAAGGCTTCTGCCACCATCTAATGCAATGAAGTTTAAGAAGGAAGTAAAATAATCAGTTCTTTGTGTGCCTGCCACCTGAAGGCAAGCAAGGAAATCTGCCTTGAATTCTCCCCAAGATGATGAAAAGAAACAAGAGTTATTAAATTCCTATTCCAGTAAGGTTATCTTTAGTACATGGAAGACTGGTAGATTTAAGGATCTAATACATTTGTGGGATTACCAATGAGGTAGAGTGGTTATTTCAAAGAGCTATAGGCAACAAACGCTATAGAAATCAGTGTTCTCCACTGTGGTTAATGTTGCATCCTTGACAACAGCAATAGGAAAAACAAATAACAATGAAAGCATTGACAGTATTAACACTTTTTTGATTATTGATTAGCTAACTTAAGGTTCAAAATTTTAACCAATTTTTCCCCAAATTGTTTTCTGATATTACCGTTCTAGGTACAGATCATACTATAATAATACCGAGGAATGACAAACTATTCACTGGAGAATTAAGTCCACAGTTATACTTATGTTAAAAATATATTACCCAAATGCAATCGCCACCCCACCTCAGTGTGAAAAATGCACACATTTGGCTCTATATCAAATGACCAAATATTTTATAGCTAACTCAAATTATGGTTTTATAATGTTAGCTTTTGGATTCTTTTCACATTCAATAGTAAAGGAATTACTAAATCACTTACATCTTCCTAATATCTTTTAAATAGATGTCACTTTAGCTTAAAGACTTTAAGTATAGAAGAATTTTGTCTGTAACTTAAGGACTATAAGCAAACATCTTGTTAAAAGCAAGATTTTCTGTTTTCACTTTATTGTACTAGATTTGCCTTGGTATGTCTTTCTCTAATGGAAGGCAAAGAAGTTAGCTGAATGCCTCCAAAGTGATACAAAATTGAATACTCTATGAGAAGAAATAGGCTTGCATTTGTAGTTTTCTCTTTTATCAGAATAAAGTTCTAAGTTTGGGTTCTTGTCCCTGTGAACAAGGAAATAATTATCCTATTCACGCAATACTTCTAAAGGGTTTCATATTGTGATAAATGTGGAAAATGTATTTTAAAACAAAACTTCAAGTATGAATTCTTAGGATTCAACCTGAATGCCAGAGCTGTGACCTTTAACACCTCTTAGACCAGAAGAGAAACTATAACAAATATGTGTCAAGAGGTGATGACTCTTCCCTCTGTCATCTAAAGAAACCTATTGCTGTCTGTGCCCTTTTGAGCATAAGTATAATTACATCAATAACAAGTGAGTTCCAGATGAAGCAAGGAAATCTTTAACTAATTAGAAATTAAGCTGTTTCATATTGTTTGCTATTTGGCTAGCTTTCATTCAGTGAATGTTCTCCCTCCTTCCTCTATTTTCTGCTTTTGGAAATGGTGCATAGTTCAAAAATAGTCATAGAAACCTACTTTGATCATCATAATGTTTGCAACTATGAGACTTACCATTTGCTCTGTTAAGTATGAAGGAAAAAAAAGACATCTGCTTTCAGTCTAGAGGGCTGTTAATGGAATACTGATGACTAAGTGAAGAGGCACTTATACATAGAAGTATAGCCTTTTCTGAACAAACTGGCGAGAACATGTGTAAGAAAACTCCACACTAGGTTTAAAAATGTGGAAGTTAGATCAGTGAAGATATTTGTTTAACTTAAGTGCACATCTGAAATAGATAACATTACTGTATTTGCATGGATAATATGTTTTCCTTTGTGTGGGTTATCTGATGATAGGCGATAGGCCATGCTCAACAGTAAGTCATCCTTAATGCTGTTTCCTTTTTTATATGACAGTATCAAAGAAAGAAGAAAATAGCTAAAAGCAAATCAATGCTTTCTTCTTCACAATGCTATAAAAAGTGCTCCTAAAAATATGAAACACTAATGAAGGAAAAATATAGTAAGTAAATAGTAAGTAAAATGGTAAGTAAAGTAAGTAAATAGTAAGTAAAATGGTCTTTCAGTCAATTTTGACAAAGCTAGAGATAGGGATCTGATACAAGAAGAACATAAAGATTATTGCAATTTGTTGAAGAATAATCACAAAATGCTGAACAGCAGGGACATGCTGTCAAACCTTTGCATTAAGATTGCAAAGAAGCAGCCAGAAAATCAATATAGTTTATAAGGAGTTTACAGATAAAATTAAATCCTGGAAATAAAAATGATCTCTCTTCAGTTAAGCTTCTAATCTATGATTATTCTACCATCAAAATAGGCCTTTCATTTTCACTCAACACAACAGGATCCAAACAAATTTGCAAAGAAGACTGACTGCATTTTGAAAGAATAACATCTTGCTACCATAAATCACACTACAACTAGCACTTGTATGTCATTACAATTTGACTGCTAATGCAAGAAGGGAGGAGAGACAGGAACTGATATTTTAGGAGTGGAAGGGAGTAAACTAAACTGAAACTGCATAGAACAACAGTCAATCATGTAGCTAACATTATAGCTATATTGCTATATGTATGCAATATGGATAGCCTCTTCATTTGAAGTGGTTAGTGAAGTTGTGTAATGATCTTTTTCCTCTCAGTGACAGCTCTCAAGGCTGGTCTTTCCTTTCTGCCAATAGTTGCAGCTCTCTCGTCAGCATCTAAGAACCAAGAAGAAAGAAGTAAGAAAGAAAGAGAATGGTTCATATGGTGTCAATGAATCTATGACAACTAAAACAGGCCATTTGATCACTGTATTCAGCCTGTATATATAATCATATGTACACATTTTAGCTATTTTAGGAGCTTTGTTCCATAATCCTTGTGTTGACATTTGTAAAAATCCATCCCTTATCAGTGAAAAAGTTACATCAGTCAGCTTATAAATATTATAGGTTATAACATATGTAAAATTCTACTATAAACAATACATAACTAAAGCTATATTTAAGGAATTCTAGAAACAGTGACATGTTTTCCACCTGAATTTTCATAAATAAATATCCTTGTCTAACATTTTTAACTAGAACTGCTTGCTAACTGAGGTGCTATTTCTTATTTCTTCTCTCAAGATAATTATATATATTACAGCTAGAAAAAGTTATAGTGACAGAGAGACTTATAATATCTACAGACTAAGATAATCTTTTCCTATTAAATACTACAGAAACTGTAAAATGTTTTTTTTAAACATATTTTAACAGTATCATCCAAATCATCCTCATCAGTATCAGGAAAAGCAAGAATGCTGAAGAGTGCCCTTCACAATGTACTTTAAATCATCTTTCTAATGTGCCTACAAAAAGTGCTGAAAAAGTTCAGTTATGTCTTCAATATAAATCTATTGTGAAGAAAGAGAGAAAGAGAGGAGAGAGGGAAGGAAGGGAGGAAGGGAGGAAGGGAGGACCAGAGGGAGGAAGAGAGGAAGAGAGGAAGAGAAAGAGAAAGAGAGAGAGAAAGAGAGAAATAGAAAAAGAGAGAAAGAGAGAAACGGAGGAAGGAGGGAAGGTCCAAATCTGATAGACAAATACCATAAAATTTTATGAGACAGATTGGTTGTTTTGACAGATGTCGTTGCTCCCTTTCTTTGTATTGCAATGCCCCCTGCAGGCATAAAGGATTCTCTGTTTCTCCAAAATATTTTCTGTACCTCTTCAAGTGCAGTATTTCATCAGAGTAATACAGTATTTCATAAAATAAAATAAAAATGTTGAGTTTGAACTCCAAACTTCTGTCCTCAGTCTCAAATGAGACTTTGTTGCAACTCGTTATTTTTCTTAAATGGACATAAGAGAAAAAGTTATATTTAAAGTATCATCGAATGTTAGGTTTTCTGAACTATTTACCCCCATTCAGGAGAATATCATCAGTGTATGTAAAATATGAATTTGGATCACTTTAAGTGACTATCATTATATTTCAAATTGTGTCAAATAGTGCATGCTCATGTCCCTCTGAAACATTCAGATAAGGAGCTATGGAAATACGATCCAAAAAACTGAGGAGACGATGTGAACCTCTGAAACCAGCAGAGAGGCTTGATGTCATCTAACATAGCATCAATACAGTGATGATTAGTGAGTTGACTTGTCTGTCTTAATCATATTGTTAAAACTAAGAAAACTGAGACATTTGTGAAAACTGTTCATAAACTAGCATCTTGATGAAGAAAGGATGTCAAAAAGAAACCAAGGAGATAGATAGGATTGTTGTTCATAGGTAAGGTTTTATTACATTAGTTGAAGTGACATGTTTCCTCCTGCATTGAAATCTGGAAGCACACTAAGCTGAAGGTTCATGAAGTAATTGAACATAATCACTCCAGAAAAGGCAGAAGTTGAGGTAAGGAGTGGATCCAATACACGGTTTCTCCATTTTTGTGTGACACAGTCTTCGTGCACGGACAACGAGGCTCAACCTCTGATTTCATGAAGCAAGAGCAACGACGCAGCAACGATGGTCAAGAAATATATGGATATTAGAGATACAGATAGATACATATAGACACACATACATTCATGAACATATATATTACAGCTCTGAACTATTTAATACCTGAGCTAGACTTTACTTCTACCTTGGAAATCAAAACCAAAAATAAGATAGAATAAAGTCCATGTATAATTTGCTTCATTTTAACCCTGCCAACAATTTTGGAATTATTTTAACAACAAATGCCAAAAAATTTGGCAACATTTTAACCCTGATAGATTTCAGGCTGCATACTTTCGAAAAAGCCTATAAGACTTAGGACAGGGGGCAATTACAACATGCAAGTACTTCTCTAAATTCTATTTTTTTTTTCTAGGATATCTCATTTCATCTGTTTTCCTACTCACCTTTCTTTTATTTACGAGTTTCTTCCTTTCTTTTCAGATGTCTTGCTGAATCACCACTTCAGACATTTTTCGTTCTTAGCACAAAGTTTTTAATTGACAGTTATCTTATCACTATGAGGGCAGTGCTTGAGATTTCGGGTTCCATATTTAGTTTTTAAAAGTGACCAGTAAGAAAATATTATTTGTTAAAACTGAAAGAGTTAAGAACTTAACTTAAGAAGGTAGTGAGGACATTATTATATCAATATTTTTCTCTAGGCAGAATATTTTAAATATTATTACAAAGTCTCTACAAATGGTTAGAAAAATACTTACAAGTCTAATCCAATTTTTCTCATCACTCTGTCCTCCATTAAAATCCTATACAAAGAAATGGTCATTTTCAGCATATTTCTAGTACTAGTATTTTGTCTTGGGATCAAATGGCCTACCCTGTTCTTTTTGTTAGGTGGGAGGGAGGTTTGGGGGAATGCCTCTAAGTTAGTTCTTAGAAATTGGATGCCAGTAAATTTCTCATTTGGATAGTTTTTAGTGTGGGTAAAGCCTTCTAGTTAATTAGTTTAACAGGTATCACTTAGTATTTTTTCATTCAAATCCTAAGCTGTACTATCAAATAAAATATTTAAATAAATGAATCATTTTCTAAGCAAACACAGAAGATTGAATCAAAATACATTTTTGTTGGACAAATATTTGGAAAATATTGGCATATTAGTCTGCAGACTTGGCTTAACAACCATGTCTCATCTTATGCACACTTACACAAGAATATAAAACCACAATAAAGAAAACCACAAGTACATTAGTCTTAGAGGGAAATGTAAAGACTACCCAAATATTCTTTTTGTTAAGTGCTGAAGAGACACAGGAGATTAGCAAGTAAAACTTATTTTAATGCTTCTGATTCATGCCACTAAGTTTGATTCTTCTTACTGAATTTCTTCAGATACTTTGTTTAAATGAATATTATGCTACGTATCTGAAAGAAAGGTGTCAAGTAAATTACTGCTCAAGGCTCCCTTTATAATCAGTGGAGGAGAAATCTAGGATGGGATGATGCAACCCATCATGTGATAGATATCCAAAGAGCAATGGTATCAATGGAGAGGTCTGTCTTCCCCAAGAAAAACAATCCAGGAAGGTACCTAATAAATAACAAGCACAAATGAAGAGAATGTTTAAATGCAATTAGTATACACAGTCTTCATTGCTAATAATAATAAAAAAGGGGGGGTGAGAGTTATTCCTTTCGACAGCTGTGTAGATCTCTGCTAGTTTTAAGTAAATTTCTAATCTTTGGCTTCAGATTGCAGGGAACTAGATCAAGAGAGAAGGAAGTCTCTTTGGGCTCTGCATATTACTGAAAGTATTAAAAAACTGAGGACAAATAACTAGCATCTTAAGGAGGAGGAAAAAAAGAATGAAAGGAAAAGATAATGAATCTACCCTAGATGAATAACCTATTATCAATGAAAAAAAATGGATCAGAGATGATGTTTGAGTTCAGCAACTACTCAGCATTAACCACAGCACTAACATGTTGCTTTAATCCTGGAAGTGTTTGAAATTAAATGCTTTAAAATATGTGGGTGAAAGGGAAATAGCTTTCCAGTGCAGCATTGATAATATCCAGGTAAACTGTAGCCTAAAATCATAACCACTTTTTGATCATATATACTTGTTTAAGCTTCTTGATGCTATAAATAAAACTCCAGTAGAATTTGGTTGTGTCTAATTCTCCTAACAGTCAAAAGATGATGTGTTTCAGAAAGAAGTGAAGCCAAAAAAATCAGTGACTTTACTCTCAGATGCTTGACTCATAGTGTGTGTTCTTTTAGATCTGTTTCTCTACTGGTATAGAAAATTATAACCCATCTCCTTTTCAGAGACAGCCAGAAGTTAAGCTCTATATTCCTATTCATCTATGCTAATCTCTCCTTCTACTCTGCTAAACATGAATGTCTTAAATGACATTTGATGCTCAAAGATGAAAGGACAAGGAGTACAATATGTGAACTACATCAAGGTCTATAAAGTTCCAATGCCTTTTAGAAAAGCACTAGAAAATGTTTCCTTCAAATAAGTTATAAGTGCTGATTTTGCTTACAAACAGCTCAAAGGTTGCACTGTCTCTTCAAATGAAAGAAAATAGAAATCCATGTTTCTGAATTCATAATAAACCTAACAACAGCAACAACAGCAAAAACTTTCAGCACTCCGTGTTCTTCTTCTCACAGGTCTTCCTGAAGCAAACATGAAAAAATAGCTGGAATTGAGTCAAACAAAGGCATGTGCCTGTCCTTTCTGGATAAAAGTGCTGAAAATTAATCAATCATTTAAATTGTCAGTCTGGTTTTATTAAATACAAAATATCAAGCCTAGGCAGCTCAGAGAATAATTAACATAAGTAGGACTCTAGTTCTAGGATGATCAGAGTCAGTTAATTAGTTCTTACAAATCAGATATATCAGATATTCCACAATATAACTTTCCGGGCTTAATTTAAAACTTTATCATATATTTTATTCAAAAGATGAAAGTTGAAAAAAATAGCTGGAATTTCAGTAACAGTTATACACAAGATCTACATTTCTAGAATAACAGATAACATAGAGCCTTAGGGTCATAGGCCTGTAGGTCGTATTTCTAAAATAAAATGGCTTTTCTTCCTACAATACAAGATCCAAGTAACTATAGTCTTGTAAGTGTGTCATACATACACTGATCAATATCTGATATAAAAAAGTTGCTAACTTTGTTAGATTGTTGTTTCTGCTGTTTGTTTGCCTTATTATTAAGGAGATTTTTTTTTTAGATAGATAAAGATTAAATGTTAGTGACTGCATCCTAATTCTACTCTGCTTTTCAGTTTAGTTTGATTACAAAATTACAGTATCATGAATGATTTTTAATTCTAAATCAAGAAACCAGACAGGTAGAGATCAGTTGTACAGAAAAGTTATATATAACTGCAGATTTGCAAACCTGCAATCACATAAATTTATCCCAAGAGTACTACCACGCAGTTTGAACTATTCTCAGAGCACAGTGAAATTACAGTTTTTTCTAATTTAAGAATCACCCCTTAGCTTCAGCCAAGCACCTGTACAATGGCATAATTACATCACTTTTCACCACTCCTAATGACATAAAAATCATGGAATGATAGAATCATTATGGTTGGAGAAGACCTTCAAGATCATTAAGTCCCTTCATAAACCTATCACTACCATGCCTGTTAAACCATGTCCCAAAGTGCCTCATCTACACATTTTTAAAGAATGCCAGGGACGATGACTCTACCACTTCCTTGGGCAGCCTGTTCCAATGCTTCACCACTCTTTCTACGCAGAAATTCTTCCTAATATCTAACCTGAGCCTCCCCTGGTGCAACTCGAGGCCACTTCCTCTTGTCCTATTGGTAGTTATTTTGGAGAAGAAACCAACCCTTGTCTCACTACAACCTCCCTTCAGGTAGCTGTAGAGAATGATAAGGTCATCCCCGAGCCGTCTCTTCTCTAGACTAAATAACCCCTGCTCCTCATAAGGTCTATGCTCCAGCCCCTTCACTGGCTTTGTTGCCCTCCTTAGGACACACTCCAGCATCTCCATGTCTTTCTTGTAGCGAGAGACCCAAGACTAAACATAATATTCAAGGTGTGGCCTCACCAGCACTGAGTATACGGGGATGTTCACTTCCCTGGTTCTGCAGGCTACACTTTTCCTGACACAAGCCAGGAGGCTGTTGGTCTTCCTGGCCACCTGGGCACACTGCTGGCTCATGTTCAGCCAGCTGTTAACCAACATTCCCAGATGCTTTTCTTCCATGCAGCTCTCCAGCCACTCTGCCCCAAGCCTGCAGCACTGCATGGGGTTGTTGCGACTGAAGTGCAGGACGCGGCACTTGACTTGTTAAACCTCATACAGTTGGTCCAGCCCATTGATTCAGCACGTCCAGATCCCTCTGGACATCTGCTCCATAACTTTCCCAGATACCAAGGCCAGGCTGACAGGATTGTGGTTCTCCAGATCATCCATCTGACTCTTCTTGTAGATGGGTATCATGTTCACAAGTCTCCAGTCATCTGGGACCTTCCCTGCTGACCAGAACTGCTGATAGATGATAGAGAGCACTTTGGCGAGCACTTCCGCCAGCTACCTCAGAACCCTCAGGTCGATCCTGTCTGGTCCCATAGACTGGTAAGCATCCAAGTTGAGTAGCAGAGCACTGCGTGTTTCCTCCTGAATTATGGGGGGTTTATTCTGCTCTTTATAGGTGTTTTCCAGCTCAGGTGGTCAAGTATCTTGAGGATAAATGATAACAATTTCCTCCTGAATTTAAATCCACATGTTTTGAAAGCATAAATATCTAGAAACTGTCAAAATACAATTTGTCAATCTTCATTTAAAACACAATAAACCAAACTCTAAAGTATCATAAGCAAAATACTTTTGTAGTAAAAATGCCTAAAGTAAAATAGTATTAATATTATCTTTTCATAAAAAAGAAAGTAACATAAAAAAGAATATTATCTGTGCCCCAGTTTCAAGGTCATGGAGTTCAGCCAAATGAAGTCAAGCTCTTATAGCACACAGTCTATATGGCCATGCAGTGGATATAGAGCATTTCATATCGACATCTTGCATTTCCAAAACTCCCAGCTGCATGCACATAATCTAAGCACAGATTCAAATAATTAAAGATTCCTGAATTTAAAAAGCTAGGCAAATAACTAAACAGCAGAGGAAAATAGGCCAAAACTACTGTAGAATTACCAACAAACAGCAACTGAAAAATTTATTAGCTTTTAGAGTTTGCTTTAATGCCTATCTAAACTTCAGTCATTATGCACATTGATTTAAACAGAGCAGCACCAGAGTTTCCACCCACAAAAGTCCCATCCAGGTAACTTCCGTGCAAGTGTAACGGTAATTACATTCTTCTCATTCCTTCTGTGATGACATAGTGAGGTTGAAAGGGCAAAGCAGTAATCTTGTCCTTATATTCTTTTAATTCAGTTATTGCTTCTGAAACTACTAAAACAAATTCAATGTAACTGTGTTTTTTGTTACTGTTTATACATTATTTATGAAAAAGTGCATAGAATTTTACTGCATATAGTACAATTCCAAAGCCATACTTGCACAATTTATCAAATAAACTGAATTTTATTTTGCCCCAGGAAGTGGAATACTTCAAAGAACCTTCAGTATGTATTTGAAGCCTGAGTATCCATTAAAATATCCTAAAATGCACTTTCTCTTGCCAGCTGTACTGACTGATCAAGGGGAAATGGACTCCCGCGCAGCTTGGATCCTGTGCATCCAGTCAGAGAGAACCAGAAACAGCCTATCTTGCAGACTCAAGAGCTACCTTTTCATCCATCTATACATGAAAGAGGGAAGTAAAAGTGAGTTGCTTATATCACTCCTTTAAAACTATGTGAAATATATATACTTACATTTGCACCCTGAAGACCTCACATACATACAACACGTTTATCACGGGCTCTAACATTCCTCATGAGCATTTTTGTATGCCCCCTTCTTTACCTGTAACTGGGTTTTCAGCTATTTTTAAACTAGCAGAGATTATTTGTTCACAACACAATAGTGACAGAAGATAGATTTTTGCTTTGTCATTAGTGCTTTCAGCAAGGAGATATGCTGATAAAGAAAATGCATGAAATGAAATATTTCTACTTAAAGAGTTAGTTTCACATTAATTTTACTATTGGGATTTATGAGATGCTTTCAATCGTTCATTGTCGTATCAATGAAAAAGCCACTGCCATCCATTTCTCTAGTGATGATTCCAGGAACCTAGCTGCACTTTCTATTTTGCATTGCTCAGGTTCAATAGATGTTCAGAAGAAAAATATCTATTCATCGATTTGCAAGTTGAAAATTCAAAATATTTAAAAGGCAATTTTCACCAATTAATAAATTTGCTAAATATTTAGGGAATTTTTGGTCAAAACCAAAAGAAGTCTCATAAAATACAGTTTTGAAAAAAAAAACAGTTCTGTAAAATTATTATTATACTAGTTTATTTCATTTGTGGTTTCCAAAGTTGGAAAACTTGCAACAAAAATTTAATAAAAGTAATTTCTTGGGAATTAGATCAGTATCAAATACGAAAACACATTAAAAAAGTGAGTGAGTGCCAGTAACTCGGAGCAAAATACCACAACATTAAGCCATAGTCAAATACCACACACTTAAAACACATGACTGCCAAAAGTAGTCATGCACCATTTCCAGCATTTAGACATCATTATAAAATACTAAATTATACTGAAAGCACTGCACTATTTTTAAGTGTGGTTTATAAGAGCAGAAATATTTTAGTATGAATTTCACCTGTAGGCTGCATGAATTCCTGCACAGTGAAATTATTTTGTTGTTCCAAAAGTGCTCTTGCCGCCCAAAGACTTCCCAGAAGTGACAAGCCCTGTCACAGTATGAGGAGTTTTGTCTGAAAAGTCAGAATTCATTGCTCATGGGCTTTCCGAGCACCATAGTCAAGGAATCATTGATGGCTGTTTTTGCTGTTTGCTGCTGCATCTAGCCTACATTTAAAGAAACTTGAGCCATTCCCTTCTCTACAGCGGAAAATAAGTTTTTTTATGAAACCAAAATGATTGTGCAAAGGCTCCTAACGACAGACAGTAAAAGAAAGGAATCAGACAGGATTACCTTACAAGCAGGTAGGAATTTTTCAACATTTTTTCCCCCACACCGTATAAAAATCAAATTACATACAGCAATAAAATTGCTATTACTATGAAGACTTATTTAGAAAAAAAAAAACTCAGGTTCAGGATGGCATTCCTGGTAGAAGACTTGGCCTCCCAAAACACTGACTTCATGTTTAGATAATGGTCTTAATTCCTGCTTGGTCTCACCTGGAACAGCCTTTGGCTCACCTAAAACATTCATCATTTAGCTATATTCCCACAGTTTCTGCAAGAGCTAAGTTATGTAAATGCTACTAGAATTTAATCTGTGAGTAAAGGAAACAAATGCTAGGAAGATGGGAAGCAATAAGAATCTTTATTTTTAGAACTTGCATCTTAGAAACAGTTAGAGAACCCTAGCACTAAAAAGATAAGCTAAATGACACAAGCAGAGTGTGTCTTAATCCTCTTCACACAGGTCTTATTCAAACTTTTATAGCTTCAACCTTCCTATAGCCCACACTATTGAGCTTTCCACCCTCAGCTCTATTTTTTTCAAGATATCTTGAATTAGCCAGAATGCAAAGCACTTCATTAAAAACAGACAAGACAGAACACAAAAAGGACAACAAAACAATGCTTTATCAGGTCTTGAAAGACATGTTAACAGAATAATCCCACACTGTGTACCTTTGCCTCTCAGAGTGGACCTGTCATAAAAAGTTGCTATAGCAGTCACAGTTCTCAAAGACATGGAAAATGGCATATTTGATTTTCCTTTTTTTTTTCCCCAAGTGATCAGATAGTTTAAATTAAACAAAGCTAAAACGCTGATATTTCACAAGCCTTCCTGATAGGCTTTCAGCTCCTCACTAAATTTCCTTGACTCTGCTAACTGTTATCACTATTTTGTAATCATAACTGGAAAGAGGAAGGTTTACCCAAAATACTCGGCCCATAAACTTCATGCAGATTGCTTTTAAAGAATGAAAGGTTACATCTATTTTTGCCTCCTTTTTTAACTCTTCGATGCATGAATGTATTGTATTTATACATAGGCACCTGCTACAACATGTCTAAGTCATTCAGCTGCATGCATTTTACCATAAAAGTGCAGTGTTTACATCAGACTGGTGGTAGAATCCTAAAAAGGAAAGATCCTGCAAATTAATCATATTTATGGGCTTCATTCTACATCTATCTTAGATGAGAATAGAGGTTAAAACTGACTTTGATACACTATGATAATTTAGAAAGATTTATAATTAGCCAATCTTGTTAAATAGCTTTCAAGTACTGCTGCAAGGTATGTTTATAATGAATGTTTTGCTCATTTTACAGTTTTGGAGATAATTTTAGCTTGTAAAGTAGTTTAACAAAACAAAAAATACTCAAGATGTATTTCATGTATAGACATATAATTTTCAGTAACAACAGTTTTGTGCCAATTATAATTAACCCCAATGGTATTAAACTGGGAATGATGCTTCTTGTGATTCCACAGGAAAACTGAATTATATATAGCAAGATAATAGTGCATATTCTTATTCTTAATGAGATTGAAAAGTATTTATGCACTTTTCCCTTTCACAAAATACACCTATTTTGTGAATTACCAAAATATAAGGTGTATCTTATACATGAGCAAGAGGCATTGAAGTTAAATGTTAGTGATGATGCAGTTACATAATATGTACACATACTGCAAATAAATCATGTTCTTTTGAAGTGTGTTACCTGGTGAAGGACAAGATGAATCACTCTGGTCTCTACATTTGGCGCTCTGAGACCATGATCTATCTATCCATCTATCACCTACTGCCAGAAATGAGAGCTACGTTTTTACAAGGATGGGAGGCAAACAGGTCAATAGGCAATCAAAAGTGGCCAAAAAAAGAGGCTGGAGTGATTATTTATGTTCACAGTGTGTTTATGTTCAGTGTGGGTTTTTTTTTCATATTAGATATATATATATTTTTCTTTACAAAGATTGAAATTCCTGTCCAAGTATAAGAACAAAGTCTTAACTGTTCTTTTTACATTTCAATTGAAAGAAACACAAAACAAACATGAAAACTCTTTGTGAGATTCTGAGGGCTCCATTTTAATCTGCAAACATTGTTTATGTCTACAAAGTCAATTATGGCCATTTTAATTCTGAATCCGCTGCTACAAAGAATTAATGAGGTTTAACTAATCCACTTCATCAGTCATATTCCACTATTAACTAGTTTTCCTAACTATGCCTACATTGACAAATGCTTAACACAGATTATGAAATTGATAGAAAGCCTTTTCAAAAAATAGAGTTAATTAGGCATAGAGAAACAAATGCTGCTACAAGCAAGTTTCTATCAGGCAACATTATCTTCAGAAATTTCATATATAAAATGGACTTACTTGGAAAGGGCTTATAAATAGATATAATGTAAGGATGCTCATTAGATCTTCAGCTGTACATGCTTTCCATTTGGTTTTATGTGTGAAAGATAGACAAACAATGAGAAGGTATGATAAGGGGTAAAAGGAGAACAGATGGCAAGACAGAAAAGCGAATGAAAGGGATGAATTATGGTAAATGCATATCCAAACACTAATCTGCATATTATACAATTCAGGAAAATTATCAAAAATGCAAAGACTTTAAAATCTTATTGCAACTAAATAAATCCGCATAAAAATAATCTTTTTGCAGAAGGGGGTGCAGAATAAGAAATAAAAGGTAATTTCAAAGAAAATCACAGGTGAAAATGTAATGTCTTATTAAATTTTAACTTAAATATTTGGGATTATGCAGGATGGAAAGCACTTAGCTACTTGGGTGTTGAATTGGAACTTGCAAAGGAATGGAAGAAGCTAACACATCAAAAGAAATAATATTGATATGCAATTGTTCATAAATACACCTCTTCTCATGCTTAAATCAAGATTCATCTCTTCATATTTAATAAAAGAAACAACAAAGTAACATCTACAGAGGATGAAAAGTGTTGCAGAAAAAGGAAGCGTTACAGAAGAGGAAGCATTAGAGAGGATATGGGCAAGTCGGCTGTGAATCTTCAAAGGTATGTCCACGTAAGTATTTGGCTTCTAGTCAGTCATCTTGCCTCAGGATTTCAAATGATGGTGGACTTGGCATCTGGCAGCAGAATGAGCCTGCTCCATTGCCAGGACAAAGATTCATGTTGCCAAACTTCAGGCATTTACTTCTGAGGAGGTTTTCTTAGACTATGTCAACACAGAAAATGTCGATATGGAAAATACAGAAAAAAAAAAGTCAATACAAAAATAAGGATTTATTAGAGATAAACTATCCTTAGTGAAGAAAAACGGGCATTTTTAGAAAGGAATATTGTCTTTGGGATGAAATGAATACCTTTTAAAAAACATCTGAGCATTTGTGCTTTACTGCCATGCTGATCTATGAAGTCAAACTAGAGAGCAGCACCATCTACTGTTTAGACTGTAATCTCAGAAACTCCTAAAAACTGGAACAAAGTACATTATGTATGATTTATAGTGGAAAATTCCCATGAAGAATCACTTTCCATAATCGATACCGCATGCCTTAAAAAGTTAAGTTTAAAGGCAAAATTAAAAAAGACAACTATGCAAGACTGAAATGACTGCTATCCATTTCCGCATTATTTTTTTCATGCAAATTATTCCAATCATGGAAATAAGACACAGTAAGTAAAGAGTAAGAATAATAAGTGGAAAAGCAACTACTTTTACAATCAAATGGTTCATTTGTTACATGAGTTTGGAATGTATCAACAGTGTTAGCATCATACACACATATATATACATACATATATATATTCCCACACACAGCACCTTGAAATAGACTTGCAGACTGATTTGTTGTATTCATTACATTTATGATTGATACATCCTGAAAATTGTGTCATTTTTTCAGATTAATAGCTAACAGACACCTAATGGGTTAGCAGATCTTATCTGAAGGAAATGTCTTGAATTTTACTGTTCTTATTTCACATGGTAAGACACCTTTCCTACCTACCTACTTACCTACTACTTACCTACCTACCTTCCATATAGGCTTTCTGATATTTTTTTATTCAGAACTTAGCTATGTCCTTGGAAGTCCAAGCCAAGGTTATGTTGCTGTGCAATATCAGAGATGGGCCTAGGATCCTTGGAACACAGTTAGGGAAAGAGGGAGTTACATTCTTTTTCAGCATGTGAGATCACTGAGAGACTGGACAGTAAGGATTAGATGCTAAGATTTAGGATAGGTAGGTGCTATACTGACCCATGGGTTTGAATGTCAGCTACTCAACAGTAACTTTCTATGTGCTCCAGTTTACCCACAAACAAAAAGCTTTTCCCTGTGTTGCACCATTAGATATTTCTGCAAATCCTGGTATGCTGCAATAAATCACGACTTTTTCATTTTAATTTAATTTTAGTTAGTTTTCAGGCCACATATCAACATTTGGATCCAGCCCAACTTGAATTAATGTTGCAAAATGCTGTACTAAATCCTTTAGTGATATCCGTCCAAAATCAGGTTCTTATATCCTCTCCATGAAAATGCAGCACTCATAATAAAGAGACAGTCTGCAGCAGATATATTTTATACAAATATATACTTCTGAAGAATATGTAGTACATTTCTGACAGGAGGAAAAAAAAATTCAAGTTAAGTTTTACTCTTAATTGGTTTTCTTTATATGCCTTCTCATTTTCTGTATAAGGATTAATCTGTGAAGTAAGAATTCACAGTTTTAGTGGCAGAGACAGGTCACAGTAGTCACACCATTAATCAACTTTATCATGTAGACCGAAACGGCAAGAAAGAGCGTATTATCCAAACTGCCTTTTGCTAATATAGCTTAGCCAGTACAGGCCACCGATCTTAGATACTTTCATTTAAGCTCTATCTTAACTATTTCAGTGCTCCAAAATACTTGTTCTGGCAAACACTGTATTATGCAAAGCTATTTAAACTATTATGTAATCTATGTCAGCATTGTGGTTTTTATTTTTTTTTTTCTGGGTGGGGAGGGGAGGTGCATTTTCTTCTTAAGAAAACAGCAAAGAGATGTGCCTGACCACCAATGAAAAAACACTAAAAATTTTATGTCATACTATAAGATGCTGAATATGGACAAATTAGCACTCAGGAGATAAAAGATGTGGCTATGAGGAAGATATGAGTCTGACCTGCTCTGATCTCTAGGAAAAGAGAAGGGATGTACAAGAGATACAAAGTTGAAGAGGCCACCTTATTTGCGCTTGATGCTAAAAAAGAGACAGGACATCTTCAGAGAGATAGTCTCCAGCTGCCTAGGAATATGCAACTCCTAGTCCTTCCCTTGCCCACACTTGGACCCAGCCCTTATTGCACATATAATCACCTTAATCACCTTAAAACAGAAACCTTAATCCACATTAAATTTTCCAGGGTATGAAATACAGAAGGACAACCAGCTAGATACTGTAACGCATATCTGTAAGATGAGAATTTAAAGATTCCTCTCTTGTGAATTTTCTGCCTAAAATTATCAGTTTAGATGGAACTGTGGTCCTAACAACATTAATGTGTACTACACCTCAGAACAGGATTTTCAGTCTATAATTAAAGCAAGATCTTTTCCCACAATTAGGGCTTATCTGGCTTTCTTGTCTACAGGCTCATTCAGTAAGCATGGGGAGACCAAGGCAGGATGATGTAAAGAGAAGGCAGTAACTTTGCAGTGAGAGAGTTTGGGTACTGAACGCACTTCAGCAGTTAGCCTAAAATCCAAGGCTTTGTTCTGAAACTCAATTTCTTTTACTGTGCATATGGGCTGCAAGCCAGTTACTGTTGCTGCTGTTTCCTCTTTCTGTTCACACAAAATAACTGAATTTTAGTTTGAATAAATTCCCAGCAAACCAAAAACACAAAACCACGTCCTTTTGCAAAGCTTTTATTTACATATTTTTTACCTTAGGATATCACTATTACACACCTATTAATATTTGTAAGATGATGAGGTGGAATTTCTTGTGAAAAGCATACATAATTTATCTGCATATTCCATTTCTCACAAAAATATATAATAAGCAGTAAGTTAAAAGATCCTGCAAATGTTCAAATCTCTAAAATGTTACTCCTATAATCGTACACTGAAACAGATTAAACTGAAGCACAAATTAATACATTATTATATATATATATATTATATAATAAGCAAGTACTTTGATGTAAAAGTAAAAAAATTAATAGTTGAAAAGAGGGCCAAATAAAATTAGTTTTAAAGTTTTCACCTTGTTTTCTTCTCTGATTGGCATTTCCTAGTTGAAGGCAAGCATCTTGAAACAATGTGCACTTTTAAAGCCCTTTTTTAGCCACTTCTAATGTTTTAGTCTCTACCATTTTAGGTTAAAATTGCAAAAGCAGCTCCTTTAAAACATGACATAAAATATTTTACAAAAAAAAAGTAAAAAAAAAAGTACTGTATGACAATTGAGCTGGAAAATGAGTATTCTAGGATGATCACATCTCACAAGGCCTTGATCAGGATCCAGTCATCATCAGGATCAGTAATGGCTGAAAATTGATTCTGCACAGTGAACTGCTGCAGTGTACGCCAAACAGTGCCAGCCCCTCACAGGGTCACACAGAAGACAGGGGCCAATAAACCACCACTATTTTATTTATAAATATTTTTTGTTTTTACCCGTCCTGCCGTCGCGCCTTCAGCCACCGCCCCTAGGGAGCGCTCGCGCGCAGCCCTGAGAGACTCCCCTGCGACGCCCGCCAACCACCGAGGTCCGGCCGCAAGACATATCCTGCCACCGGCCCCAACGGCCCCAACCGTCGCTCCCCGGCAGGGCGCGGCGCGCAGGCGCCAGGCGGTGGCCGCGTCACGGGGGAGGGAGGAGGCGCGCGGAGGAGGCGGCTCCCGAGGCCTCCGGTTTCCGCTGCCGCGGGACTGCTGGACCCCTGTGCTGGAGGTCGCGCTCATGTGCGAGCGGGAGGCGGGAGGATCTCGCGAGCTTTCGGCCGCGGGGCGGTGCGGGAGTCAGCAGGGGGTGAAGGCGAAGGAGGAGTAGGGGACGCGCCGCGGCGCGGCGTTGCTGTTGGCGCGAGTGGCCGTTAACGAGCGTTAGGTGCGCGTTGCTGTTGGCGCTGGTGGCCATTAACGAGCGTTACGTGCGCGTTGCTGTTGGCGTGAGAGAGCCCTGCCGCCGTCGGGCGCTGCGGCTGTGGTGTAGCCCGCGCTGGACTGTGTGGATCTGAGGCAGGACTGTAGCGCTCCGGAGACTGAAATGCGTTGGGTTGGGAGATTAAAAGCAGAAGGGATGGGGTCAGCTTTAAAAATCACCCTCTTTTTTTTTTTTTTTTTTTTTTTTTTTAAACGGTGGCGTTTATTTTGCGACCCTTTGAATTACACTTGCTTTTGCTGTACTAACAAGCTGCGTCTCATGGGGTTAGCAGTGTTTTGCTTGTTGGTTTTGATTGCTTACAAAAATAAAAAAAAAGGAGAGGGTGAGTTCAGGTGGTGAGCAACTCCTAGTCCTCATGGAGCAGGCGATGAAGTGTAAAAGATAAAACCACTAACTTGATTATTATTAGGATTAAACTTGAAATTGATAGTGATCTGAGAACTTTTATAAACAGAATCATACTTTGGTCCTTCTTCCCCATTCCCTGCCCACCATCCCCCTCGTTTTCAGCTTTTTTTTTTTTTCTCTTGTGAGAAATTGAGTTATATTTATTTATTTTTTTTTAAGAGGTGGGTAGCATACCACCAGATCATTGTTGGTGAGAGAGAAGTCTGTGCTAAATACTTCAAACTGCAGAGTTGTTTCAGTTTCAATGCTGTATCAACTGTTAATCTCCAACTGTCAGTGTTTTAAATAATGATTCCTTGAAAACTGTGTTGTGAAGACTGTTCTGTTATAGTTAGGCCCTTAGTGTAAAGTTAGGCCCTTAGTGTGCAGCTACTTTTTGACTCATTTTTGTTCATCTTTTTTAACAGGTTATGTTTAGAAGAGAAGTCTCTATTGTGTACTTCTGTAGTGTCCAACAGTTCATCTGTTGATATTTATGTCCTTCCTTTATAACTTCATGGTAGAGCAACTTTCAAGAGTGTCTGTTTGGTTACTGCAGCATCTGGATCCAGAGGTTGTTTTAAAAAAATGTGGACCACTAAAGCTCTTTGTACTGCTCAAATACAGTTGCTTCAGTTGACAGGAGGCAGATTATCTAGTTGCTTGTTTCCAGAAACTCACCAGTTTTGGCTTGGTATGCTAAACTATTGTGCAAGATGGGCACCACATAACCGAGTTAAATGCCAGGTAAGTATTTATTTTTGTGGTGCAGTAGGTGAACATGGTACAGATTGATTAGAGTTTATATGATTTTGTTTAGAACCTGCAGGATTAAGCTTTTGCACTTGTTCCAAGTTGGGTTGTTTATTTTTTTTTTTATTTATTTTTTTTTTTTTTGTAGTATGTAGCTATATATAGTAGAGGGAACCTTTAAAAATATAAATAGCCACATGATTCTGTGAATAGACTACTGTGTTTTCCAGTTAATTTTATGAAGGCTAGGCAGTTATGAGAAAATCTAGATGCTTTTACAACCATTTTAAATGGATTAATGAAGTATGTTAAAGGATATATTTTTTTTCCTGCCTGCTACTTCTCTTCGAAACAATAATATTTAACTGTGTGGTTGTAGGTTTCCAAGATAAATGATGAGAAATCAGTAGTAGATGCAAGAGCTGCTGTTGATGCGCAAGGAAATAAAATAACTCCTGAAAAAAGTCCCAGTGGAATACATAATGGAAAACACCGGTCATTAGAGGGTATTTAATCTTTCTTTATCTTAAAAAGCAACCACTCTCTATCTGTTGATATCTTGCATTAATAATCAAGATGATATAAACTGTTAACTTTAGTTTTACATCATGTGTTAATCTTTTTGTTTGTGTCTTAGTGACTGGTTTGTGCATTGATATTACATTTATTTGTTTATTTTAGTCCAACTTCAGTCAACTATTAAAATGCTTATTCAACCTAACTGGACAGATGCAGCTTTCCTATGTTCCTCTTAGCAGCAATGGTGACTTAAGAAAGCAGAACACAGTTGTGTTGCTTTGTGTGAGCCCATTTTGGACTAGGAAAATCAGTTCATAGAGTACTCACTGACACCTGTAAATGATCTTTGACTGGTGTTCTTGATATTTAAAACTGGAAAAAAACAAAACCATTCGTGTGTGAGTTGACATTTCTGGTTTAGGGAGATGATTATCGTGTAACTTAAATGTGATCTTTTATTTTAGCAATGCTCCCTTGCTTTTCTTCCCATGACTTTGCTTGTTTTCTCATTCCTAGCTAATAACCAATTCTCAAATGTGCCATTTTGCATCATACATCTTTTATCTTATGCTACTTCAAAGTAGTTTTTAGCTCCTGTGCTTCAGGGTGTTTGGTCATTCTTATTCTATGTATATTTAATTCTTGTGTATAAAGATTTTCTAGTCAGCTGCTTTAGGCGTTTTCAGCTTTTGTTTGCAAACTGGATGACAGTATAATTATAACTGATGAAGTCAATGAGAGTATATACTGTTTACATAATTATATTGTCCAGAAAACCACATTATGAGGAAGTGTTGTGCTATTTGTTGTACAAGACAATTAAGACGACATCATCTACCCTGAAAAAAGCTGTTTTTCAATATGTCCTGATTTTGCAGTACAGTTTTTTTTATATGTACTCTGTTGCAGTTTTGTATTGTGAATAGATGAAATGCTATTAAGTTATACAAAAACGAATTCCCACACACAACTTGAAGTATATTTTTTAAGCACCACTAAATCCATCTGACAGATGTGTCAGTCTTTTAAATATAACTGCTAGGCTTGTGCTTACTCCTGAATGCTCCTACATTATCCGTACAGTAATGTGATTGAACAGCACAAATGTCCTTGTTTGTTTCTTGCTACATGTATCTTTTCTTAAAATTTTAGTTTTCTTGGTAGACCACAATAACATGCCTATTCTATTAGCCAGTTGAAATCCTTAGATTTTCAAATTTGTCACTCATGTAATGAACAATGTCTTAGCAAAGCAGTGACAATTACATTTGGTAGGTCTTATGTGAGTTTTAACTCTAAAGAATATGCACAGAGAAAATTTTCTATGGAATGTTTTGGGGCGTCATGTAGAGTGCATTAAAATGTTCTCACACATGTTAATATAACTTTTAAATGTCTTTCTTAAAAGATAACATCTTCAACTTATTTTAATCTTCTTTCTTTGTGCTAAAGTGTTGTGAAACAGATCTTTCATACTAAGATAGAAAGATTTCTGCTATTTTATAATTTAGCTGAAGAAACGGGATCATGTTCTGTGCCCTGTTGTGCCTTCCCATTTTGGTACTCTGTAATAAATTGTCAGGGAATAGTGATACTGTACTTGATTTTTTTCTGTGTGTCTTGAATTATTACAACCCTGTTATTCTTTTTTTTGGTCATAAAAGCAGTGCTATACCAGATTGTCAGAGAAACGAGAGGTTTTGACTCATGTTGTCTCTGAGACATGCCATTTTCACTTGCAAATCAAGTCTTGCCATGACATTGCAAACTTCAAAAGAAATGGGAAGCTTTATATTTTTATGAAACAGAGTATCTTGGTACCTGTCTCTTTTCTGTCTTCACAGGGCATTCATTCATCTAATGAATGCTTTCTCATCTTTTCCTCTTACTCAGAGAATTCTCTGAAGGTGAAACAAGACTGTTAACCATCAATGCTTAATCTGCATCTATTAAGCAGATAGTTCCTTATAGAAACATCATTTTTTGTTCTTCACCTCTATGTGTCATCCCTGTAGGTCATCTGTCTTGTTACAGACACGTTTTTTCCCTGCCCTCAGTCAGTGTGCAGAACCTCCCTGCAGATAACATAGTGCTGAAGAGAATGACTATTGTCTGTTATTCTCTTTTCTATAATGATTTGCAATATTCCTCTAATTATAGTAGTTTGAACAAAAGAGTTTCCAGTAAAACTTTGCTTAGAATAACTGGATGTCACTTATGAATTTAAACATTATACTTTTTTTTTCAAGACCCAACTGGATAAAGTTAGTAGCAACCATGTCCAATTGGTTTGATCTCAAAGCTGAACCTGCCTTGCTCCAGAAGGTTAAACTAGAGAACTGAGGTCTATGATTCAAGGATTTTTTTTTTATTCAGTATTTAAGCAATTTTTCATGTGGTCTTGCAGTTGCATGAAATGACTGTTTCTGCCATTTGAACCGAATGTCATTTTCCAGTTCAGATTTGTACTAAAGTATTTTTAGATCCATTTTACATATGACAAGACATAGCATAGGCCTGGGAAGTGGCATTGACTAAGTATCTCTGTTATAAGGGCGTTATATTTAATTGTGCAGTTAGTTTTGATTTGAAGTCTGCTTGGAAAATTTGTAAAGCAGATTTGTATAATGTAACATACACAGTGGATCAAAGCAATTATTTTCCCAAACTTGTTTTTCTTGCTATGTTACAATACAACCGCTTTAAGGAATTTTACTTTTTTTTTGACAGTGCACCTTTATGTAAATGCAGTTTCCTAGCCAGCCTCAAATGAAGCAAATCAGTCCACTTAGTTTCAAAGTGTGTTTTATTTTTTTCCATGTAGTCTGTATGTTATACATTAAAATCTTAAAAGTATGGTTTTGTTTGCTGTTTTCCAGCATTATATCTTTATATTCATTATATCTTCTCTGCAGTATGGTGATTTTTTTTTTTTTTTTTTAAATTAAAATAACCTTTCTTTTTGTGACCAGTATGACAGCCTATCATTTTCCTCATTACAGATATCTGTCTGTCATATCCCCAAAAAATAATCTGAAAAAAGTTCTGTCAGTACAAAAAATCTTAGATTTAAGCTACAGGTATTCTTTATTAGTGGGTATGCAAGCACTTTCCTGTATATAGGGGATAAAGGTCATAAACAACATTTTAGCCAAATGATTGATCTTTTAATGCAACAAGCACTGTATGCTCTGGTGCTGTGAAATTTGCTCATTTTTGTTTGTTTATTTGTTTTCCTCTGTAGATAAGTTGATTTTTTTTTGAAGTTATTCAGAGGTTAAAAATGTTGACACTGCTCCTATTTTTTTTATAGTTTAGTAGAATTTAAGCCTTGTAAATCCATTGAAGAGGTATTGGTGTGCATTTCCAATGTCTAATGCTAAAAAAGACCTACAAAAATTGGTAAAATCCTTTAAATCCTTGAATTTATTCTGTGAGCTCTGTATTTTTCTCTTTTTCTTTTACTTCTCCTTCTGTTACTTGCTATTTCCTTCTATTGTAACTTGTCACCTAAATAAGAAGTGGTGGGTGGGTTTTTATTGCTTCGCTTGCTCTCTCATGCTCACACTCTCATGCTCTCACTCTTGTCCTTCCAGTCATACTAGCAGAGGACAGAACCCACTTGTGATTTGATTCTAACCGTACACTGGGTAAAGCAGTTGAATTTAGCTCGTCTTCCCATTGAGTGTTTTCCAAAGCTATTGTCTACCATTATTTTTTTATTATTTTTACTCATCCCACTGGTGAGCCAAATAGGCAATTTACAAAATCCATTGCTGTATATATCCACTTCTCTTTATTAGACTTCACAGCACCATATCTGTTGATGGCTCCCAACCATCTAGCTATTTCATTATGAAACAGAATTTATTGATGTAGTTAGTCGTATTCATATTGATACGTATCCAAATAGACTGAGGATTTATTTTTAATAAAACAGTGCAGAAAAAAAGAGCGCTGAATATTTTTTCCTCATAATTGTAGTTATTTGCAACAATAGTTAATAAAATGCGTGGCCTCAGTTAGATG
The DNA here is from genome assembly GCA_013389825.1 of Crypturellus undulatus. Classification (NCBI taxonomy): domain Eukaryota; kingdom Metazoa; phylum Chordata; class Aves; order Tinamiformes; family Tinamidae; genus Crypturellus; species Crypturellus undulatus. The sequence continues at coordinate 183,764 of VWPW01015935.1, read as the reverse complement.
GTTTATTTTAAAAACAAGCAAACAGAAAGCTTAAACTTCCTGTTTGTGTCTTTTGTTACTTTTAATTCCATCCTTGAAACTTTCAGTGTCTTTATTTTGACACAACTTGTACGTTTTATTTAAGTGTTTTTCCTTTCTTACCCCTCTTAGGGGTAGCAGTAATATCTTTTCATTTTTTAATCAGAAATTATTTTATTAAATATAATGTTGAATGCCAGTATTGCTTGGTAAGTAAGTGAGTTCCAATGATGAAGGAAAAATTGCTTCACTAGAGAACTATATTAGGTCCAAGGCTGCACGTGTCATGTGAGAATGACACTTACAGTACACTTAGAGCAAATTTTTCATTAAATTTGGATTTTGACTCGATGTAGCTAATAGTGTTAAAATGATAACCCAAAATGTTCAACCATGTTTTTTAATGCCTTTAAATAGCTACTTTAGTTTTGCATCTCTTTCACAAATTATTGAAATATGCAGTTATATAAACCTTTATTTACTGATGAAATGAGAGATAAGAAACGCATGCTAAGGAGTATTTCAGAATATTTTTTTATTTTTGGAGATGCTAAAATTTTAACTCCTACTTGTACATTGCATTTGGTAATCACGAGTACTTATTGTTCTTAACTAAGCTGCTCCTTGTTATGTAGATATTATACTATATTATATATTGTGTGTCCAAAAATTTAAATATGTAAGATCTAACTTCCTGACTGCAACTTTATTTCCACAGCGAAAATGAAACATCTGAACCTATCATTTGCAGCTTGTGGGTTTCTGGGTATTTACCACTTGGGGGCAGCAGCTGCTCTTTACAGGCATGGTAAGAAGTTACTGAAAGTTGTGAAAGCGTTTGCGGGAGCTTCTGCGGGATCACTGGCTGCCACTGTCTTATTAGCAGTACCAGAAAATATAGAGGTAAATTATTAATCTTGTAGGTATAGGACATGATCATTTTGAAAAGATATGTTTAAAGGAAATAATATAGTTGTTGCTTTTCTTGTTGCTCCTTATAAAGCAGCAGGACTTACATTATGTTTTCTTCAAAGAAGATTATGAAACCTGACCAAAAAAATGTTTATGAATGCTTGTGTTTATTTCTTCAAAATCTGTGTTATCTGTGTTTAGTTTATAGTAAAAAAATCACATAGACTTTCTGTTTACCTAGTTTAAAACATAAAGTCCATTCAAGTCTTGCAAGTAGGAAAACAATGTACAAAAGCTCTACTGAATGTCAGTAGAGGATTAGCCCTACCAAAATTCTATTCTAATACTTCTAATACTTCTTGTGTATGTCACCCTTTTATTACCATGGAAATAGTATCATAATCAGTAAAATAACAAAGTTCAGTAGTGTTTTCATAAAAGAGTATTTGAGAGGGCAGTTGCTTTTCTTTTCATTTATTCTTCCTTAGGTTAAGGGTGTTTTGCTCTCCAGAAGTGCTTTTAGAAGATCAGGATCTTAATCCATTGTGTAGCCTATGAGACACAACAGATTTATATGTTTGTTTGTTTTAAGGGTGTGTTTTTTTTCCTCTTTGTATTTAACAATTACAGTACCCACTGAGTGGTTTGTTTTCATACTCGGGCTTTGCTCTAATATATACAGAAGGCCAGGCCTCACTAAGTGCTAAGGTTTTATACATACATTTATATATATATCTTTTAATATTTAGAATATAAAGTGCAACAGTACTTGGGGAACTTAATCTGCTAGATAAAATTTTATTCTAAGTACAGCTAGGTTTCAGCTTTGGGTATTGCTCAAGTAAACCCTACTAGGACTCACTGTTGGAACTTTGAGCATTTTTTCATTTGAACAGATGTGTCAAGAGCACATTCTGCCACTGACATTGTTTTTCCTGCTAGGATACCAGCTTACTTAGCTTACAGAGTTATCTATACTTCCTCTTGCTTTCATTAGTACATTCATCTTCCCCCGACCCATTGCATTCTGTGTGTGGCTTGATAGAAGACGAGTTCTTCTTTGTTGTAAAGAGAACCTTATTTGTATTCTCTTCAGTTCTTCCTCCTTTTCTGTAGCCTTTGACTAGTAGTTCAGTTTCAAATTTATTTGGTGTAATGCATACTTTTGACCTCATTTGACCTTATTTCCTATATGACGAGCACAGAAACTAGCCTTTTTTTTAGCTTAGGGGAAAAAAAAAAAAAAAAGGAGGGGGTCACTCTTTATATTTGTAGATGTGGAGTCTGTTCTTTTATTTTTCTTAAAATGTCATCATTTAGAATGAACTGAAGAATGTTTCATGAACTTTTTAGCCCTTTAGAATCTTTCTAATAACTTTTCAGTCATTCTGTTACAATGTTTAAATGGAAAATTATGAGAACTCTCTCTGTTGTGAAGCAAGGAGGAAAATACTTCTCAATTCTCATGGAATTTAAGTAAAGGCAGTGCTGTCTTAATATTTGATCTTCTGTATTAATTATGTTAATAATATTAATAATAAAAGTCTATATTAATTTTTCATCTCGGTATGATTACATCATCAGTTTTTACAAAAAAGTATGTAAGGAGTATTGCCAACTGTTGAAATATTTTATATCTGCAAGTTTAACTCATACCAGTTAGTGTTTTCTTTTTTTTCAGAGATGATTAAGAAAGCTGTAATTAGGTCTTTCTGCAGATTCCAATCTCAAAGCTGTAATATATCATTTGGGAATTTTGAGTGTAATGCCAAAAATGTCTAGTTTTGACTATTGATTTTTCTATTATAATTACTCACAAAGATTCACTTCAGCAGTATCTTTGATTTTTGTTAATGTTGAAAGAACAAGAGAGTTGAGAATCCTATGGCCACATTTCCAAATGTATGGAGGCCTATAAAGCTGTAGATAAGTACCAAATAAGTACTTATTCCATTCAGAAACACCTGATCATCAGGTTAGATCTTAAAGTTTACTGAAATCAGTGCAAATAGCTACCATTTCTAAACCTGTCATCAGTCACTTTACAATTTGGATGCTTTGTTTAAAGTTTTTAGCACTAACAATTATAAACAATTCATAGCTGTAAGTAGAGATTGTCCTTTTGGCAGCAAAAAATGAAAGTCAGCGTATTATTTGTCCATACCCTTTGTGATAAGGAAAGCAGCTTTCTGTTATTTTTCTAGATTTGGATTAACCTGGCTTCTGTTACCTGTGTTACCTGCTACTTCAGTCACTTTATTAAGGCATCTTAGATATAAAGATAGCAATTCAAAGTTGCTTTGGTTGCTTTAGGAGTCTTTAGGGGATTGTGAGTTTCTTCTCTCCAACTTAGAAATTTAGAAACAGAGGTGATGAAGATGTGAATCACAGTCAGAATGTGCCTATTCTGGCTGACCTTGAAGAAATCTAACATTAAAGTGGAATGAATTCATGTCCTATTTCATACTGCTGGTTTTATTATTTGCAATGAGAAGCTGGGTTCGAATTAGCAATGACAAGTAAAGCACCTGCTTCCTCTGGTAAAAGTACAAATCTAACTCAGAATCTGATGTCAGCTTGACCTGTGTGAAATGAGTTAACAGGAGTCACTGTAGTGATCATTGCTTAGGAGGCTTGTGCCTCTTCTCTCTGACTAGCATTTTGTACTATTAGAAGGCTACATAAAGAAAGTGAATGCAGGGACCACTTTTGCCCCTCACTTAGGTGAGTGCTCTGATATACAACTGATGGGAAGAAGTTGAGCTGCCCCAACCCACGTTCTCTTCATCTTGTAATACCTCCCCACCCCAACTTTTTCCTATTTCTCCTGCTGCAACCTCCTTCACAGATAGTAACTTGTTGTGTCTTTCCTTCCCATCAGGAACATACCTTCCCTGCAGGAACGTACTTATTGTGTCTTCATGCAACAACTAAGCAATCCAGGATCCCCCAACTAGCTATATGCCTACCTTGTATAGTTCTTGTATTCTGGTTGTTAAGTGCATATGAGTACAGTATATTTATTGGATAAACAATTTTCAGAAAGTCAGATAAGACTTGATTGCACTTTTTTCCCCTGCCCTGCAAGTCAATAAAATTGGAACAGACATCTTTTTGCAGGAGTAGAAAAATGAATACTGAATAGTGAGTCCTAAACCTTCAGAAGCACAACTCAGGGGTTCAAAGTCTTTTTATTTAAAAATAAACATGGCGTATTCTTTCACTTTCCCTTTAGATTCTTTTTTCTCTTTTTGGCTCCTGTTTCAAGCTATTTTTCCACAGTCATTAAAGCTGTTTCAGCTTGCTTAAAAGAAGTTATTTGTGCAGTGTAATCTGTAGTCTAGTATCCTGCACTTGTCTCTACTTTTATCCTCTGTCATATCTTCTGTCAGTTTTGTCAGTGTATTCATTAAAAGTTTGTATTTAAGTGGTGTGAGTTTTTTCTTTTTTTGCATTAGGGAAAATATTTTTAAAGCTTATAGTCATCTTGAAGTAATTATGTTTACTACTGAGGTAATGTTTAAGATAAAGTGTGGCCGTAGACTTCAAATACAAATTGTTGTTCATGAAGACATGGTTCAGAGAATTGATCTAGCAGTGACATATATGACTAACTTTCCTTAGTTGTTAATAAGAAATGGTCTTTTTTTAAATTTAATTAGGGATCTTGTATAAGTTGCCTTGCAAACTAGTTTTTACAGTTTACTGTGCTTATCTAAACACATACAGGAAAAATCTTAGTCTGATCTTGTAGCTCACTATTGATTAAAAATTTAACTGTTTTAAGAACTGCAGTTGGACATGCTTTCCATAACTACAATGTCCTTAACGTTGAATGTTTTAATTTTCAGGAATGTAAGCAGTTTGCCTATGAGTTTGCAGAGGAAATTAGAAAATTGGACTTTGGTGCTGTAACGCCTGGTTATGATTTCATGAAAAGACTTAGGTACTTACCTTAATATATGTTTAAAAATCCCCTTTTATATGAAGGTCTCCAAATTAAAATGAAGAGTACAGATGCGTTTTGCATAGTCTGGGGATCTTTACAGTTTTTCCCCTGAAATAATTGCAGACTTTTAAATTAATGAAGGTGTATAATGTTTATCATTTTCTTTATTTTAGGGGAGGCATAGAGTCTATTCTTCCATCTAATGCTCATGAGATAGCTGAGAACCGGCTCTATGTGTCAGTCACTAACACCAAAAATGGGGAAAATCATTTGGTTTCAAATTTTGCTTCCAGGGAGGACCTCATTAAGGTAATGAAGTTGCCTATTGTTGCTTCAAATAAAAATGTATGAGTGTCTTCAAGGCATAGAAATGTGTTACTGGCATTGGCAAAATAATCATTTTATAATAACAGTAATAGTTAATGGTTGTAGTAGATCAAAATCCCCAAATTTCGTCAACACTTTTACAATCTTATACTGGCCAGCAGTCTTTTTATATAATTTACTTTATTTAAATAAAATCTGTCACACACACACACACACACACACACAAAAAAAGCTTTTCCAGCACTTTCTACAAAGCCTTTTCATGAAAGGATATCTTGTAGTGTTAAGTCTTGTATATGAACTGCACATGCATCTGGAAAGCATATGTTTTTATTTTACTACCCATTCATATTTTTTTAAATGTCACTTTTGGAACTTGAGTCAGGATTGTAAACTTATACTGATGTTATAAAGCAGAAGTTTAAAAATATTTTATTGCCTTAACTGCTACCTCTTTTTTCTCTATAGGTCCTACTAGCAAGTAGTTTTGTGCCAGTATATGCAGGAATTAAGCCAGTGGAATATAAAGGAGAGGTAATTTTTTATTATATTTGTGTACATATATATGAAATATTTTCTTGTCTGCGAGATAACTGATTTCAAGGGAAGAGTAGATGAAAATTATGGTACCGCAATCAATAGAATAATTATTACTTCTGTTGATCCTATAGGTAAATGCATGTCAATTTAATTCATAATGATTTTATAAACTTGTGGGTGCTGAAACTGAAGCGGTCTGTATCATGAACCTGTTTCCTGAAGATAATATTTCTAGGACTAAACCATGGGAAGTTGCTTCCCTTGATAGAGACACTTCACGCTTTATTAGAATAATAAAGGCAGTCTTGCCCTGTCTTGGAAATAGAGACAGCAGTTTACTCCAGCAGTGTCCAGTATATGTAGTATAGTTTTGCTGAGGACATAGAAACAATGATCTATCTATCATCCTCGAATCTGTTATCTCCAGACAAAAAATATTCCTGTGCCACACATAAACAGGAAATTTTGAGGTGTCGCTCAAAATCAGGAAATTTTGAGTTGATCACTGATAAAAATAAATTGTCTATAAAATCTTCTCATAGTTGGCTGTTCTTGATCTACTTTCAAAATCTTTTTTTTTTCTTTAACCTAAACTTCTTAACATTCTAGGAGTTCTTTCAACTGTTTTGTCTTCTAAACAGTTCTAAAATTGTTGTTGGATGCTTTGTTATTTTCTGAGAAGCATCGAAATGATGCTTTTAGAAAATCTTTCATCCTAGTGGATTCTTCATCACCACCCCATAATCCTAATTAAATTTTTAAATAGTATTCATGTTCATTTGCCTCTAACAATTATGTTTCTGTGTCAAAACACTTGTTAGTTGTTATGACTGTTGTATACAATTTAAAGCTAAAAAATCTGAAGCGTTCATATTACCATGACTTGCAAGTCCCTACAATTTAGTATTTTGTTGGTATCTTTAGAACGTTCCTTTTGTGGTTCACAGAGTGCATGTGCATAGATGTTTAAAGTTAATTCTACCATTACTTAAGTGGAATATAGTGTCTTTAAACCTTTTTTTTTTTTTTTTTTTTTTTTTTTTTTTNTTTTTTTTTTTTTTTTTTTTTTTTTTTTTTTAATTAAGAAACTGAAATTTTAGGTCAGAGATTAGTTGTCCAAAATATCCTGGTGGAGAAGTTGATCATCAAGCAGCAAAGCAAGGTGGCTTTGTGGCAAAGCAGGCAGATAGTATTCTGGCTTGTCTTATACAGAGCATTAGCAGCAGGTCAAAGGGATTCTTTCCCTTAGTTCTGCTCTTTTGAGACCATACCTTGAATATACATCCAGTTATGGGCTCCCCAGTGCAAGAAAGATGGAGCTACTTGAGGGAGCCCACTGAAGGTCATGAAGATGATTAAGAGACTAGAGCATCTCTCATGAGAAAAGAACTGGAACTATTTAACATAGAGAAGACTGAAGGAGAATCTTACCTATGTTTGTGTATGTTTGAAGAAAATATGTAAAGAGGATGGGGCCGGACTTTCTTCAGTGGTTCCCAGCAATAGGGCAAGAAGCATTGGGCAGAAACTGAAACACAGGAAATTACATCTGAACATAAGGAGAAACTTCTTGACTATGGTGGTGACTAAACACTGGGAAAGGTTGTCCCGAGGGATGGTGGAGTGCTTGCAGATATTCCGAAGCCTTCAGATCTTGGTCTGGGACAAGGTGCTGTAGGTGACCCTGCTTGAGCAAGGAAGTTGGACTACATAGTCTCCAAAGGCCCCTGCAGCCTCAACCATTGACTTGTATTGAAAGTAGCTAGTATATCTATAATGTGCACAGTGGGAGACTTCTGGGATGAACCTGCAAAATTTCATGGTAGTGCAGACAATCTGTCTGTAGTTTTCTTCTGGTTTGATAAACCTGAAAATAACCTGAAGGTAAAGGGAGTGTGTGATCAAGATAGAATGCCTAAATTCCTAGATGTTGTTAATAGTGTTAAATGACTGGACTATCCCTGCAATTGGTTGGCTAAATAGGTGGCCTTAGACTAGGTTTCCAGTAGCGGGCGCAGTGCCCAGGTATACGTAGAACTGGTTTTGCGTGTATAATCTTGTATTGAAACACTGTTTTCCCAGATTCAGTAGGACTGTATTCGTATAAATGGTCTAGAAGGACAGAATTTGTTCTCTGCAAGATTACCTCCCTTTCAGTTGGGATGATGTCCCTGGAATCTATGGCAAAATTAATCTTTAACCTAGATAATTCATGCCCAGATAGTTTAGTTGACTTTATATGATGATGCTGTAGTTCTTACAAGGAGGCTTTGTAAATGCTGTCTACAATGGTTGGTAAATGTAGATTCCGTAAGGGTCAGCTTACATCTTCAGCTTCAGTGTCTGATCGGTTTGTGTTGTGTATTATTTTAGAATTTTCTCTGTGTTTGCAGTGTACTTAGAAAACAGAACTAATTCAGAAGTTACCAGGATTTTTTTATCTCGGCTAAGAAGCATTTTTCAGGGATTGGTTAATAGAATTACAAAAAGGTAGGGCATTAGGTATTTTTAAAGTATCTAAATTTTTATTTTAACTCTCAGAATCTGGAGCCAAAATATTTTTAAATGAAGGGGCAGCTTCTCTCAGGTGCTTGAAAGAAAGTAAAATTAAATGAAGGGTATCAGATAGAAAGAATAGAATACACAAAAGATAGTGCTTAATAAAGAAAGTACTGCCCTTGCAATACATATAGGTAAACAACTGAATATATGTAAGAGAAGAAGAAAAGCTAAATAATCAGAACAAAAAAACAATTTGTACTGCAAGGAATGTTGCACCTAAATCAATAATAAACAACTGTTTATGGACAAAAAACAATAAAGAATAGGTTTGGTGGGCATTGTTAGCAGTGTCGCAGCTTTACTTTCAGGAGACACAGTAATGATGTGGTAAGAATTTGAGGAATTTGAAAGACCAATTTAGATAGCATTTTTTTTAAATGCAGATTTTGGGTTGTTTTTCTGAGTATTCAAAAATATGATTTGTGTGTGTGTATGTTTAGAAAAAGTGAAGGAATTCAGTGATGGATCAGGAGCTTTTGTCATGAATCAAGCTCGCAGAATATACCAGAATATACCATGAAATAAGATGGTGAGGACCATGAAGACTATTGAATGTGAAAGTAGTAGCGTGAATGTGGAAAGTAATAGCTTATATTTTAATTTCAGGAGCATTGAAGAAGTGGGAAACAGCAAATTTCATCTGAGTGCATGTCATGTGGGCATCTAGCAAATAGAAAAGCAAGAAAAAGGGGGTAATAATAAAAAGAATTGTGGTTACCCTACATGTGAAAAGTTTGAGTCCATTTTTAAGCAGGTATGGGAGCTGTCAGTGGAAGGAAGGGCAAGTAATGAAAACATGACGTGATTACATGAAACTTGGAAATGTGCCACTGAGAGAAAATTTATACCTATAGAATTAAAAGAAGACCTGATGCTTAAGCTAAGATAGAGGACTTGGACTGTACGAATACTTCTCAGCTAAGTAATGGACCTCAGGGAATCTTAGAGGCTTTTGTAGAACAAATATTATATCCTGAGATAATGCTAGTTGTATGTTAATCACTTCATAGAGTAATAGTGCCTTGCTAGCAGTTAAAGAGCTAATTTAGAGGCCATAAACAATTTCCAAATAGTATACTTTTCCAGGAGATGATTTATTGATACTCTAGTAACTGAATTCCTGTGGCATTTTCAGTAAGAACTTTGCATGAAAGCTTGCATTATTTTAACCTTTCATGATGGTAACTTGGAATACTACATGCATCAGAAAGAAAGTCTTCTCCTTGGTTTGATGCTGGAGAGTTATAGGGCAACTTGCCATTTTTTATGCTAATCTGTGTTACTAAATCATGAAGTTTGAAGGTAGCTTCCTGTGGTATTTAGTTCACTTTTGGTGAAGTCAGACCTTTATAGAAAGACGCATCTTGTAATATTATTTCTTAGTGTACTTCACCTTGTCCAATGTATCTGCAGTAGTCTATATCTTGCATAGTCAGTGTTTCTCCTTTGATTAATGAAGAGAAGACGACAACCTTTTCAGTATTATTTAAATCACATGTAAATACCTGATTTAGAATAAGGTGAATCACACATCTCTCCTTGAGTATAGTGGGAGTGCAAGGTGACAAATTTGGCTGTAGATGTGTAAAGTTTGCTGACGCTCGTCTGTTCACCAGACTTCACGCACAATGTCAGCAGGTGCATCTAGCCAAAAAACTGCTCTGTGGTTTTGATTTATGCATCTAAGTATAAAGAAATACTATAAAGCATATTAAACGTGATTCTCTTAACCTCTCTCCAGTATAACATTAATATAATGGTTGTTCTAATAAATACTATAAATTGTGGTTATGAAAGTATTTAAGAAACTATGAAAAGAACTATGCAGACATCAGATTTTTAACTTTCCTCATATGTGTTTTTATACTGGAATAGTGAGATTAACATTTTGGCCAGGCAGTTTTTTACTTTCTGTAAATAACCTATTGGGGTTCTTCAAAATGTGCAAATTACTAACACATTGTTTCAAGTGTGTAACTCAACCTATCAGCTAAAAAATGTGCAACAAACAAAATCACTATGATATGTATGCAGATAAAAACTTGAGAGAAGTTTACAACTGTCTGTGATTATGAGAAGATATCTGAAAAGACCTTGGCAGTGAACCCTGTTGAAATCAGGCCTGTGACTCTGTAGATCTTAGTAATAGACTCTGAAAGAACTTCAGTGTTTTTTGTTAGATTTTTACTTCCCATTCTCTTCCGTACTCCTGACCTGTAGTAGACCAGATGTCTTCTCCCTTCCAGGTGTTGTAGTTATCTAACTCCTTCCTCCCTTTTCAGCTGTTGGTAACTTGGGTTGTGGTTGATGGCATTTTGTGACCAAGAAAACAAGAAGTTTGGAGAGATTTGACAAGAAAGGTTTACTTTTAGCTTGTTCAGTGACAAGGACTGTATACTGCACTGTATGTGCAGTTTATCTGCACATACAAATTCTCCAGCTCCTAGTTTGCAAAAAAAAAAAATTATAGGAATATGCACCTTCAACTATAGCACCTTTATAGGAATATGCACGATCGAGTATGGCTGCAGTGTAATATTAACAATCTTCTCCTTTCATGTATATGTTCAGAAAAAAAATATGTCTTCAAGTTGAAAAAAATCCCTGTTTTTAAGCTCTGTTAGGTCTGTTTCATTACTAGATTAAAAAGCTGTATCAGTAGCCTGGAAAAAACATGTAAGAATCTGGGAAGCTTGCATGTGTTTTTGTAGCATATATCAACATTCATTGATCACATACTCCATATGTAAATTTTAAGTTCACTGCATTTTATGCCTCTTTTTGCACAAGCTGCTTATTCATGATATTCTGAGAAAGAAGCTTGTAAGTTTTCTTGAGGATGGGGTGGAGAAGGCAGGGAGAGGAAGGATATATTATTTGGTTTGATCATATTATACTAAAACTGCCTTGAAAATGTCTTTGTTTTCTGATAGAAATGGGTTGACGGTGGCCTTACCAATGGCCTCCCTATCTTGCCTGTGGGACGAACAGTGACGATTTCTCCCTTCAGTGGTCGATTAGATATCTGTCCACAAGATAAAGGACATATGGATCTGTATGTTAAAATTGCAAAACAAGATCTAATGGTGAGTTCCTTATTTAATAAATAACTTCAGATGAAGAAAAGGTGATTGAGCAGCTAACTTTATGCTCGTATTTTAAGGGTTTATTTTCTGCTTATACATAGTGTTCAGGCAATATGATCAAAAGTTCCACGGATGCTTTTTGAAAAGCATCAAATGTTCCACAGGAACTTAAGGAAAAGTTCTTGACAGTGAGGGTGACAGAGCACTGGAACAGGCTGCCCAGAGAGGTTGTGGAGTCTCCTTCTCTAGAGATCTTCCAGACCCGCTTGGATGCAGCCCTGTGCCACATGCTCCAGGTGTCCCTGTGTGTGCAGGGAGGTTGGACTAGATGACCTCTAGAGGTCCCTTCCAACCTTAGGCATTCTGTGATTCTGTGACATCTTGATGCTTTGTGTTGTGCATATGGAATGTAACTTTAATGATTGTCCTTAAATGCAGAGAAAAGAAAAATGTAGTATAAAATTCGTAGTAAAGATTGAAAACCTTTAATCTAGTAAAAAATTGAGCAGGTATATCACAGACTATTAAATTTAACCTTATTAAATAAAGTAAGCATAACTAAAATATCAACTATCTTTGGCTAGGGAGAATGTTTCTGGGAAAACAAGACTTCTGTAGAAGACCTCAGGAGAGGTCAAGTTCCAGAACATCCCTTCCCACTTAGTGAAACAAGCAGCTATAACTGACTCTAAAAGGTGAATTTAAGCTTTGTATATGAAATGATGTAGCAGGACTTGGCACTTCATTACTCAACAGAGTTCATACTAAACTTTTGAACATTGGGATCACAGCACTTTCAGAAACATTGTTAGATGTTTGCGACTGTTTCTGTATATTGAAATGTGGACAAAGACTGATGTTTATAACTTGCTTTTTATCATTGTCATTTTTTGGTCCTTGCAAGCTTTTGCCCACAAAGTCTCACCATAGTATTGTTTCTTTTCACATAATGAAAGAAAATACTGAATAACAGTCAATCTGCCATTGATCTCAAACAATTAGAAGGAGAAGGAGGGGAAAAGTCCTGTTAATAACAATCCCTTGTTACATGCTGCATTCTTTTGAAGTTTCATTTAGATTGTTCTTAATGTTTTATTAATTCAGAGGAAAATTATGTTACATAATGTCATATGTAACATAACATAATGTCCAATATAAACGTCCAGGATGATGTCCAGGATGAGTTTCTTAATTTTTTTTTTTAATTCACAGAGATTTAAGTATGATAATACTTGGCAAATGGTCATGAGGTATTAAATTTAATAATTTTCCTTAATTGTGTACATCTCTTGCTGTATATGTGTAGTGGTTGTGATTTGCATCAAATACCCATCAGGAGGGGGAAAATGGATTGATAAATAGATTAATTTTGAGATAGAAAATGAATTGCAGAATCACCTTCTATGATTCTGCAGTTGCAGGGCTGCAGTACAGAATTTCTGGCATTATTTTAAGTAATTCTATTTAAAACCCTCTTAGCTTTTAGAGATGTAAAAATGCAAAATAAAGAATAAACTTTTGCAGCAGTATCCAAATCTGCACAGCATAGATATATGAGAGAGAGAGTTGTGGGGAGAGACAAAGAGAAAGAGCGCATTTTTATCCAGTTTGGAATGTGAACAGTCATTTACTTCTTTAGACTTCCTTCATTCATTAGTGTCAGAATTTGAATAGTTGCTTACCTCAAATAGTGGTGGTGATGTTGACATTATGTTGCAAATTGTATATAATCAGCTATGTGTCTTAAGTATATACTTAAGTTAATCATATAAATGAAGTGCCCAGATTTTTATTAAATTTCATTATATTTGTAATTTTGTTTTAAGCAATTTAAAATACATGTCTTTAATAAAGAGCAAACTTTGAAGTCTTTTACACCAGCTGAGAACATTAGTAATTCTTATTTTGTTGGAAATGCAATCTACGTTTATAATCGTATATTAAACATTTCCTGGGAATGTTTCCAAGTATGTGGCTATTAGCACAAGTAAGCTGTCAAAATATTTCCTGGGACGAGTTTAGCGTGTGACAGCTACCACTCCCCCAAGCAGTTCTGGGGATATTTTTATAGTTAAAATGTTTCAGACAGCCTCCGTTGGAGGCTGCGAGTTTTAGCATAGGTTCAGACTGTTTCTGCCAGTTCATCTGAGTGCTCAGTAATTTTCTTGAGTATGATTAATTTGCTGTTGTAGACATAGCCACGCTAGCCCTTTTCTACATATGCTGTATGAAATGGATGATAGGACTAATAGCAACACAGTCAAGTGTAACGTAATTTGCTTTGATAAACTAATTTACACCACCCCTCTCTCTTGCAGCTATCTTTGACCAACCTGGTAAGACTTAATCAAGCTTTGTTCCCGCCAAACCAGGAGAAAATGGAATTGCTGTACCAAAATGGATTTGATGATGCTGTTCACTTTTTGCTAAAAGAAAACTGGTTTGAGTAGTTTGTACTTTGAATATTAACTAAGCTTGATGGCTGTCAAAACACAACTACAAGCATCCTGCAAAATCTAAGGGATTGCTGTCAAAATTTCTGTATATCAAAATAAAAATACCAATGAAATAACATTTGCTTTTGTGAAGAAAATATACAGGTGTTCTGGATGGAATTCAAAAACACGTCAAAATGGGAATTGCACTTGTGTGGTAAAAGATATGTGTTTTGTTTTGAGGAGGTTCAAATTTAGATCTGTGCTGCTTCAAAGCAATATTTTATTGTGCGATTTGTGAAAGTTTGTGTTGTCATGCTTACAAAAAATTTGAAAATATCTCTTTTTCCTGTTACTTATTTGAGACACAAATCCAGTTGTGACATAAAACTATAGTCTATATTGCTCACATAATAGTTGCGCACACTAATTGAATGCTTGCAGTGTTGCTAGTCTGGAGATTCTGATGGATCTCCCTTGCTGCGTTCCTCGGCTTGAACTCTTAACACTAGCCACAACAAATAAAACATAGGCACTGTTTTACTGTGATGATGATTTTCTTTTCACATTAGAAGTTCTTGTCCTTCGCAGAGATTGTAATAATACTACATTTGAAATACTATTCTAAAATTTGTAATAGTGTATTTTTGTCCATTAAAATATATTTTAAAGGAGACCTAAATATTTATATTGGTTATATTTATTATGTTTTCTTTCCCAGCTAAAATTGAATAAATATATTTTCTTGAAGCTTTGTCAAGAGCTTTTCTAATAAATTTCTCAGAATGCTCTAACAACTTGATCATTTACCCAGATCAGTCTGCTGCAGGGGGGGAGCTGGAACAAGTTAGCATGTAATCTTTTGTGACTTGGTCTTCTACCATTCCCCTTGCTTTGACTTCAAGATTTTCAGTTTTAGTATCCAAGTTCTGAAAGGTGTGTCTGTTACAACTTTTCTGACTTGTAAATTGAATTCTTATAAAAATATGAATTAGAATTATGTATGTATGAAAATATAGCATTGTCCATTCTGTAAATTCTGGAGGGGGAAGAAAAGAAAAGAGGGGAGAAATTAAAAATAGCTGCTATAGAAATTTGAAAGTTTCTTCATCATGTAACCCCTGGTTTATATTCAAGTTCAGGCTGCATTAGGTTAAAGTTTGTACGGTGAGGGTTGAGTTATTTATTCGCTGATAAATAAAAGAAAAAAAAAAAGTGTGATTCTTTGCATAAGCTTTTTTATTATTATTTCTAGCTGAATAAGTTTCCATAAACGGTAGAAAGAGGATATATGTGTTACTCCCACATCTTGTAGAAGAGAATTTCTGCATGTAACACTTAGTACGTCACCTTTGAGCTTACTTCAAAAAATGAGTTAAAATCTGAGTTCTCCCTGCATGTATTTATGCTATCCATGGGAGCATATGCAATATCATCTTTTCTGAGGTGTAAAAACCACAGGTGATGTTCAGACTTTACAAACTGATTTTCAGGGGTTTATAATAAGATTAAAGAAGGCTTTGCATGAATTAAAAAGTCATATGCAGAAATTAGTTAGGAAGTGTTTTCTGTAATTAGATAAATATGTGTTAATATTGGAGCAGGAAGGTAGAATAAAAACAGAAGTTTGTTCAGTCACAACCATTGTTCTTAGTGCGTAATGCTGCAGTAATAGGAAGACTTAGGTATTTATTTATTTACCACCATCTTATAAATGCTGTTTGCTTGTGGGTGATTTGCAGAAAGTAAAAGAAAGCAAATGATAGTGTCTGTGTTCTTCAAGCTATTTAACTGAACCTAATGAAACATAGTGAAGTATATTCAGAAATAAATTATTCTCAACCAACAATATTTTAATTCATTTGTTCATGTGAAGAAAAAAATCTTTAAAAATGGGACTTTTCATGATCATTAACATCTTTGGAAAGAATTTTAAAAAGTTACTTTTAAATCAGGAGGATTTTTACATTCTCTTTATTTTATGAAGGAAACCATCTCTTATTCAGAGTAGTCTGATTTTGTGTGTACTGCAAATCTTATTTCCTCCTTCACTGTATGGAAATAAATGTATGACATTGACAATATAAGATGCAAAGCTTCTAAGATATGTATATTTTTTTCATCCAAACAAAGTGATGTGGTGGGTTATTTATTTTCTTTTTAATATATGTCTTATTTGAGAAGATACTATTTGTTTTCTGGTTTAACTTTCAAAGAAGTGTAAAGGTGACAATTATTTTCTGTTTATAAGCCTCAAATTCCCAAATTGAACTGTGCCTAAGTCTGTATTTACTACTGCAGTTATATTTACTAACTTACTGTTCAAAAATCTGTTTCAATCTGGAGGGAGCATTTTCCTGATTTTGCTTTCTGATATAAGTGCAATCCCTGTAATCTAATGAAGTAATGTGTTTGTTTCTGTAAATGATCTAGGATAGAGTCAGTTTGCAGCACAAATGAGGTTTAGCACAGATTGCTTGTGAAGGCTACTTCTAGTTTAGGAAGGCCAACAAGTACCTTTACTTATATCTGACTGTTTCATGGTAAAGTGTCTCATCTCTTTTAGCCAGTTCCCTACGTATCTTCATCTGCCATAGGACTAATCATATGACATCCCCCACTTCCCCACCTAGTTAGAATATATATGGTGCCCTGTGTTTCTAACCTCTAACCTAGGATGTATTTTTATGTGTGTTTTTTTTTGTTGTTGTTGTTCGTGCTTTGTTTTTTTGAAGAGAGGGAGAGGAGGAAGGTTTTTTAAATCAAGAGATTTGCAAACACTTGCAAATATCAAAGTGGTCGAAGTGGGGAATTGTATTATGCATTTTTAGGAGTTAAATATTTTTAAAAGAGCGATGAGAAATCTAACAAAATCAGAACCTCTTGACATTTGTTGGGATTTTTTTTGTTGTTGGAAAAGTATAAATCAGTTTTACTACAAAAGCCTTCCCATTGTCATGTTTTAAATTTCTCAGAAAAAAATAAACGCAGGAGGAAATTCTCCTTCAAAAAGTCATTCTTAAATGGACTTCAAAATTGCTTTCCGATCTTTTTGTCAAAACTCCAAGCCAAAATCAGCTCTATGAAATGGTGGTTTTAATAACGCCTTTTGGATAGACCGTTACTCCTGCCCTCCTGGCTTTGCTGGTGAGGGCCCGGTTTGGCTGAAAGCAGAACTAGCTCTTACTATAATTTCACCTTGTGATGAATGTGGAAGTCCTTCACTTTAAAATGCTACATAAATAGACTTCACAACCATTTTATAAAACATACATTCTTAGTATCATAAAATGCTTAAGGAACTGAAACTTGCTAAATCTCACATCTGTTTTCTGCCACAATGTTTTGATAAGGAGTTAAGATGAAGATAACTGCAAATGCTACTGTACATACGCCGGCTCACGCGCGCACACACACATGTACGCCCATGAAGTGTGCAATTTCTCCTGAAACCAGCTTTGCTGCTTGTGTTGTATTTTGTTAAGTTCATGCTTAACTTTTTTTTTAAATTATTGATACACTTGCATTCAAATCTAGAAGATGAGACAAGATAATGTGATATTTCATCCTAAGAGTGACCACCTCTTTATGATAAAGCACAATGGTAATATATGTGTTTTGATGCTCTTAGTTCATGTCATGAATGCTAGTATACAACAATAGTCTTGAAAATTCTGCACAGAGCTATGTGTAAATGCACAAGCCACAGAAGTCCTAAGAGAACATGAAGAGTGGTTTGTGTTTGTAAAACATCTTTCTTTTTGTGCTAATCTATTAGAAATAATGAGTGTTCTGGTCAACAATAATTCATTTATACTGAAATCTTTTTATTGATTTTTCTACTCCAAAGATCTGCTTTAAAGATACTTGTCTTGCATGTTTTAGGTATCACCTGGTCATATATATGTATACACACACACATTTTATCATTTAATATTTGTACTATGATGAGACTTTCACTTGAAAATGTAAAGTGAATGCAAGATGTCATTCCTCCTCTAGTCACATCATGTACTGCTGATTTTTGCATATGCCCAAATGGCATATAATTTTAATTTATTATATGCATATATTATATGTATTATTTGCATATGCCCATATGGCATATATATTTTTTTAATAAAAAGTAATTACAGGAGAGAAAAAATGTATAGAAAATGTATAGGAAAAATGTATAGGAAAAGACAGAGAAGCATTAAAAACTGTTGTCCATATCTTTGAATGGGGCAGCTGTGTAGTACTTAATGCCCACCATTTTAATTATAATTTTTATAAGCAAATACAAGATGGCACCTAGTCAGATTAGAAAAGCGAGGCTTCAGTCTACAAAGAGAAAAATGCAGTAAATTTCCAGCTTATCTCATTAAACTACAAATAAATTCTAGAGATGTAACACGGTCTCTGAAAGAAAAATGTGGAGGTGATCAAGAGAGTTATGGAAGTCTTTCTTCAAACAGTAGTACTCTCCATAATTATTAAACTTGTGAATGGTCCATTGCTGGTTCTGTTTCCCAACCCCTATTCAGTTGTATCTGCGTGTGCCTGCTGGGTTTAGGATAGTCAAATTCCTTAATGACTCTGGATCTGTGTACACCTGGTCTGAGCCAATCAAGAATAATACTGCCTTTGTGTAGAGCCGCTGTTTTCTCTGAAAGATTTTGAACTTTCTCTAACCTTCAGTCTGGTCAACAAATACTTGGTGTTTGTGGGTAAAGACTTGAAGGGAAGGTCAGTGCAAGTATTCAGCAATTACTGTCTCATACAAGCAGCCTGGGACTAATCTAATACTCTGCTAACCAGTAATGCTCATTACCAAGATGCAGATTCTCTATGAGCCCCTAATGCCTATGCAGTAATTTTATTTCTTCTCCAGTCCTGTTCAATTTATTCATCAACGACCTGGATGAAGACAGAGTGCTCCCTCAGCAAGTTTGCAGATGATACGAAGCTGGGAGGAGTAGCGGACACCCCCGCGGGCTGTGCTGCGATCCAGAGGGACCTGGATGGCAGNACGCCAGACACCAGTACAGGCTGGGGACCGACCTGCTGGAGAGCAGCTCTGCAGAGAAGGACCTGGGCGTCGTGGTGGATGACAAGTTGACCATGAGGCAGCAGTGTGCCCTCATGGTCAAGAAGGCCAATGGCATCCTGGGGTGCATTAAGAGGAGCATCTCCAGCAGGTCGAGGGAGGTGATCCTGCCCCTCTACTCAGCCCTGGTGAGGCCACATCTGGAGCACTGTGTCCAGTTCTGGGCCCCACAGTACAAGAGGAGAGAGTCCAGCGCAGGGCGACTAGGATGATTAGGGGCCTGGAACATCTGCCCTATGAGGAGAGGCTGAGGGAGCTGGGCCTGTTCAGCCTGAAGAAGAGAAGGCTGAGAGGGGATCTGATCAGTGTCTATAAGTACCTCAAGGGAGGCAGTGAGGAGGATGGGGCTGGCCTCTTTTCAGTGGTGGTCAATGACAGAACCTTAGGAAATGGCCAGAAACTGAGGCATAAAAAGTTCCACGGGAACTTAAGGAAGAACTTTTTGACAGTGAGGGTGACAGAGCCCTGGAACAGGCTGCCCAGAGAGGTTGTGGAGTCTCCTTCTCTGGAGATCTTCAAGACCTGCTTGGATGCAGCCCTGTGCCATGTGCTCTAGGTGGCCCTGCATGTGCAGGGGGGTTGGACTAGATGACCTCTGGAGGTCCCTTCCAACCTTAGGCATTCTGTGATTCTATGATTCTATGAAAATCAATTCTTCACATGAATATCACACTGTCCTTTTCCTCATCTGTTTTTAGAATTCAACTTTTTTGTGCTTCTGATGCTTGAAAGATTCAAGATCTACCAGCTATCTGTGCTTACTCTTAAGTAAACTCTTAACTGACATATATTTACTAATTTTTAATATTGGATAAAAGAATTGGAAGTTGCTGTTTCAAGGTAGTTTAGCTAATCTGCACATTCTTAGGTGGCAACCTAGGACCTATTACCCATTTTCAATACCCCAGAACTTTGTGAATATTCAGGATTTCAGACTGGAAGTTTACAGGTTTGCTGTCTGCCCTAAAGATAAGCTTCTTGAAAGCGTGTAGTAAATAACTGAGCTGTTCCTGAGAAGCATGCAAAAAGAGTACAGATTACAAGGTGACCTTCATTTGAAGGGTCATTGCTCTGAAGTGGATAGGGACAGTGTTGCAATGCAGAAATAAAACAGCTCTATTCAGTGTTTGAATTGTCTGAATGAGAACCCTTTTAAATCCATCCTCAAGTTATATTTTCTAGATTAGATACGAATTCTTGCCACTTTTTTTTCCTAAAATGCCAGGCTGGAAGGTATCACTGAATGCACTGACCTTGCTGTGATCCTTCTACTTGAAGATGACTTTGCATCAGTGACTTCTGACTTCAATTCCTTTCTTAACAGAACTGCATCTTTGCCTCAGATTAGCTTCACACATTGCATTTTAAAGGATGGAGCGACTCTTTTACCATACTCTAAAGGTAAATTTTAAAATGTATAAGCATTCAATATTCAACTCCATTTATAGTTTTAACTTTACAATTAAGTGTTAAGCATGCATTACATAAAACTAGGATTTTATTTTTGTGTGTAATTTAAAAAAAAAATCCAAACATGGGAAACTTGTGCTTCTGATGGCCTTGCAGAGATATTTTCTCTGGAAAATAAATGACTTGATACTTATATCCACAATTATAACTTATTTGCTTACTCTGTAAGTCTAAATATATACAATTACAGTTGCCTTTAGGACCTAGCTTGAGTAGATCAGGAGGGAAGATCATTACTCCATTTCTGTTATCCAGTTAGTTGAAATAAAAACAACAAAAATATCAAAGAATATGATTCTTCAAGACCTGCTTGTCCTTCCTATACTTCCACTGACAGTCACATCTTTTCTTTGTTTATCGGACAGTAGTTTCTCTTAAAAAAGGTTGAATACTTAATTTTTTAAATGAAGATGGTTTTCATTGGCAGTTTTATTCATAGATTGCTCAAAGAGAATATAAATGTATAATAACCTGAAAAAGTTCTACACAAAGCCTTTCTGAATAAGAAGTTTAACATCACAGAATATCGCACAATCATTCGACTTTGTAAGACAGTAAGATTTGTCTTTAATTCACAGCAAAAAGCATTCAATTTCTTCATATCATTTTCCTTCCAACGTTAGTGAAATTCCTCATTAGCGACATGTCTTCGTATTCTTGATTAAACCCACTGTTAACTGGTCTGGATGGCTTGTCGTAAATCCAGTCACTCGGCAAGGTAACGGAGCTGTCTGTGCTACTTGACCTCTTCCTGCACTTTGTACAGACCTGATGAATCTGGGGCAGTATTTCACAAAAAGAATCGTTAGTGGTAAAAGTGCATTTTCATCAGAATACCCCATCTTTTTAAAGAATATGTATCTAACTTGACTGAGGTAGCAACTTCATTTTTTTGTTATGAATTGTTTGTAACATTGTTATGGATATCATAGTCAAAATGAAACATGAATAAATCCCCACCTTCATGAATTGTCAAGCTATTCATTTTTCTTTTGAATAAATTTTAGCAATATGGTAGATTATACCTAAACAGTTAATGTTTTCTGCCTTAGTAGGTTCCAACTTAAAAATTAATAT
This sequence comes from Crypturellus undulatus, assembly GCA_013389825.1. Lineage (NCBI taxonomy): Eukaryota > Metazoa > Chordata > Aves > Tinamiformes > Tinamidae > Crypturellus > Crypturellus undulatus. The sequence goes on along the minus strand of VWPW01015935.1, from coordinate 162,299 downwards.
AATATGATCAAATGTAGCACTATTATGGTATATTAGAAACATTCTGATATTTTTTATTTATCTATATAATTTCTGTAAAATTATAGTAATAACTAATATTAAACACTGTTAAACTAATATATTTATTTTGGTGAATTAGTTTTTTAATCCTGAATTTTAAGCCTTTGCAGGTAGCTTGAGAAAAGTAATTCATATTGTACTGGTATGCTCAAAAAATAACTAAAAATTCTGTGTGATTGTATACCAGTGACTTCATTAAATTCATTCATTAAATGCTTCTCTAGTCTCCAGAACTCTCTCCTAAAGTGTATGTATACTGTTACTTTAGGCTAAAATAGAGTGTGGTGGAAGGACTTTTTTTTTCATTTAATCTTTATGCTTAAGCAGTTTAAACTTTTTTTTTTTTTTGAGAAAAGAAGAAATGAGTATCTTCTCTGAGGGAAAATCCACAACTGATAACTTTATCTTTTTTTTTCTCTGCAAAATACAAATTTGTTTCTCCACAAAATAGATACAACTATCATGGAGCTTTCTTTGGTATATCACATTGCTATGTCTCAGTCTTGAAAGCTAAATAAGCAGAGGAAATGTTTGAAAGAAATAAGAATCCTACCTCTAGAAGAGCTTTGTGGCTGTGAACGCATAAAAGAGTTATATTCTATGCTGAGATCTGAGCGCTTTAGTCTTTGAGCGCTTCTTAGGGTAAGCTCTTGCTCAGTGTGTTTGCTTTTGCAAGTCTTTTAGAGCTCTACTTTTTTCTATTTACATTACAGGAAATTTACATTGAGAACTCCTGAAGGTTGTGGGATGCCTATAATTAAATATTGCAGCAGAGGGCAGGGTATATAATCCTCCACTCCTTTTGTAAAAATCTGGGCATATGCTGAGAATACCAATAGATGGGACTGAGCACATGCTGAGAATATCAATAAATGGGAACAGCTGACAGTATTCTAGACTCTTTAAGAAACAGCAAGTCTGACTTTCTAACTTTATAAAATTTGCACTTTTTTTTTTAATCTGCTATTGCTAACTTTACTCACTGTGATTCATTTTAGGAAAACTTAGGTGGGCTCATTCGGTATATTCAGATGTGAAGCTGCTTTTCATAGACTCCTGCAACTGCTGTATCTTAGCAAGGTTTGACTGTTTACCACATCTCTCACTGGCTTGAGTTTACTCTATGTCTTACTAAGTACACATCCCTATTGCCTGAATTACGTAGACATTTCTGGTTTTGATGTGGCTTTGAGGTAACAGCACTTAACAACCGTCTTTAAAAAAAAAACAAAACCCAAACCTTACTTGACTGAGCAGAAGTATCAGATACCATAAATGTTTTTGTACATCTTGTGACTTTTTAGTCATTGGTTCTGTGTCTTTTAATAATGAAATTTTGGGCTGTTCAACAATATCAGCAGAGACGGACCGTTGCAAAAATCAGTAATGCTTATGTAATCTCTTTAAACTGTGCAGGCTGAGAAAGGGAAGACAAGATGAAGAAAGTCCTGCCTTTGAGTCACAAGAATTTCTTGTGTTGTGTTCAGCAGTACACAGCTGATAATGTTCTTTGACCACCTGTAGCTAAGATTATTCAAAAGTATTCTTATTGATTAGGATCCAATATTAAAATACAATTTTGTTGAAACTGCAGGGGAAAAGATAATAAATATATGTAAAATGAGGCAGGGATGTAAGCGAAGCAGTAGTTTTTAAAATATTATTGCATGTTTTCATCTTTAGTCTAGAACCTTGAGCAGAAAAACAAGCCTGATTTGGAAGGCTTTTGGAGGCTTTGGAAAAAATCACAGTAAAGCAGTCTTCAGCCTGAGGCACGTAGAGCATGTTTGCATTTTGTATTGGCTTTGGTGGCTTTGATTTAGATGCCCATTTGATCTAAGGATACTTGAAAAGACTACTTTTTTAATAAAGGGGGGAATTAATAAAGGAAGATAGGAAACTGCCTTAAATGAAACAAAAACAGATCAAGACAACTGAGATATCATGAACCTGCCAGCAGGAATACTGGCAGCTATTCCCTTGTAGAAAATGCATCATTCGCATCAAATTATAGTATACCTCTTCCTTCTTCAGCTTAAGTTAGTTTCGCTCCAAAGGACTTTTTTTAAAAATAAAGTAGGTTCCTACATAGTATCATAATACAACTGTTGATGAAAAGCTGCATTTTTTAGGTTTTGATTGTCTTTAAAAGTGATGAAAAAAGAAAAAAGAAAATTGCATTATGGACAGTAATAAAATGACTGAGAATTTTTTTCTTAAAGTAGGGAATAGAACCCAGAAAGAGACAAGCATTTATAAAGAATCATGAGAAGCATAAAAACTTGTCCTGAATTTGGGCCAACTGGTTTTAATCAAGCAAATATTTTCTCATTCTCTTCCAAACTATTCCTACACTGTCAGTTTGTCCCTAATCAGAAGTTACCAGTGTGCTTCACTGCTGACCAGGTAAATGCTGGGCTTTGGATGGAGAGTAGGACATATGGACTAGTGGATGGGTGGGAGTGGGCATAAAACTCTGTCATGGTTGGCGTGTTGGAAAATGAGGAAGTCTTTTTGGTGTTATTCTCTTGTTTTCAGGTTAAAATAACAGCTTTAAGTCAGCTGGTGGCATAGCAAATAAATTCCCATTAGTCACCAAGCTCTGAGGAAGTAGATATCATATTTTCTCTAGCTATATCCTTTGCCAGAAGTTACTCTTTTCTTTCATGACCATGTCCTTGAAACATTCATAGGCAAGGAATACTTACCCTTAAGGCATTAGTTAAAAGAAAATACAGCAACTTTTTACCTTGCCACAGGTACATATTCAGGCCCCTCATTGCCAGAAGATGTCACACACAATTTTAGTTTTTAGTATTTGTTTTTGAACTTATTACTTACACTGAAAGCTACAATAACTGTGGTAACAAAAATGGTGTATCCAAGAAGAAGAAACCAACCCCACCAGGTCTTGTCTGATCTTATACACTCTTTGCCTTTTAAGTCTGAAATGAAGAGAAAGCAAGTTAAATATTTAAGGAACAAAAAGTTGATTTTCTGATTGAAGATTGGCCAAGCATAAAAGATGTCCTTCTATTCATTTCTATTCATTTTTATTGTATTTTCTTTCACTCTTTTAAAAGTTTTTTTAAAATTTCTTGAGAGAACTATTATCTTCTTTTACTTAAGACCCATGAAATTTGCATATCTGTTTTAAACTATTTATTAAATGGATAGTAAAAAGAAATCTCAGCTTATTAAAAGCACAATATCTTTTGTGCTTTTTTTGATATAGTACAAACTTAAGTTATGATGAAAAAGCCTGTTTAAATGACAATTACTAAGTTTCAAAAAAAGAAAAGCTTTTTTTTTTGAGGGGGGAGGACACTATACCGAAGTTATCCTTATTGTGCAATACTGGCCACTGACATGTTTTTTAAGTCCTCAGAAGAATTACATTGGACCATTGCAAAATATACTGTGAAATCAAGAGTTAGAGAGTTGTTTGCAACATTTGACATGTGTAGTCAGATTTGCCTGGAAAGTGTACATGGAGGAAAGCTGTCTTATCCAAAATAGTGTTTCTCAGTCCCTGAAGTCAGAATCCCATCAGGATGACAGAATTTATTTTCATAATATGAGGATGGAGAGCAGTTTATTGAAATTATTATATAAAATTATTAAACTATTGAAAAGGATTTTACAGTTAGAGGGAAAGAATCTTTCACTCCCACATAAGTCTGTTTTTAGGGATACACCCTACCCTTTTTCTTGAAACCTTTGCACTGCTTAAATTACTATTATTTTTTTAGAAAATGGAAAGGCAAACCGCCTACTTCAGATCAGTGGCTTACAAAGACTGATGAAAAGGACATGAGAAGTTTTTAGGGGTTTGTGCAGCTTGTACAGAATAAAGATGCAGCAAGTGTTTGTGAGAACTTTAAGAAATTATATTAAAAACTACACTATAAAAACTGATATTTCTGAAATAACAATTGTTCCACTGCTCAGCGCACTTTCAGACCCAAAGAAAAGTCTTTTTCTCTGCAAAGTCTGTCTCACTAGTTGTATAGATTATTTGAGCAAAAGATTGACTATTAACTTTTTCTCTCTTACTTATACAACTACAGGCTCCTTTTTCTACCCTTCTCCCTTTTATTCAATAAAGCTGGAAAAATAATCAATTCCCCTTACATATCCAATGCATTTCTGTGCCTTTCAAGTGCTTCTTACCACGTATGGTCAAGTTGGTACCACCTCCACGTTTGCTCTGCAAGTTCTGAGTGAGCGTCACATCACAGAAATATGAATTACTGGCACTGTGATCGACGTTGCTCAGCTTCAGGATGGAGAATCCCTTGGGAAGGTTTTTCGTGATGCGTATGTGTGGCCTGGTATCTCCGATGCTTGACTGGAGACTCTGCAGATTGCTGTGGTTGGGGCCTTTCCTCCAGTACACAACAGCCTCCTGGTTCTCCTCCCTCGGGTACTCAAACACGCACAGCATCCACACCGTTGAGTTAAGCAGCGCGCTGGCGTCCGCAGGGTACTGCACAACCGAGAGCTCCGGCCTTGTGCTGGCTGCAAGGTATAAATAAAGCACAGGTAAGAAAGCAAGGACCTGTGGGAAGGTCCGTCTTCACCAGTTTTATGGGTATAGCAGGTATCTAGACATACAGGAAAGCCATGGCTATAAACACATATAGCACACCTGAGTGAGACAAACAAATGTTGAGAAACTAATCTTACAGTGTTCAGACATAAATTAGTAAAGTTTTAGAAAAACAGCCTGTAAGCATTGCTGAGAGAATGTACATACGAAAAAAATTCCTTGTAACGTACACAGATTCCAAGACCAGAATGTGATGAAGTAGAAAGAAGCTTTGTGAAGAGAAGCTTTAGACTACAAATAGTTCATATTTTTCTTAAACTTTAGGGATGTCCAATACCAAAGCTTTGCTCTGGAAAATTCCAGACAATATTTTCAGCTTTAAAAAGTTATAGAAAATATATACTTTTATAAGCTTAAAACATTATTATCAAAGTGGCTAGATCTGATGTAAATTTTGTATTTCCTTCGTATATAACAGCTTTTATGAAAATGAAGGGTGAAATTAAAACTCATTTTGGAACAATTTAGTGAAAAGGATCTGAAAAAGATCCTTCTTCTGATCAAGGAGCAAAATTTAATTGCTTTTTACACAATCTTTTTAATTAAGATGTTTTACTGCAAATTACATATTGCCAGTAGCTCAAATAGGATTTACAATGTAATACCATTATGTACAACATAAGACTGTACTTCCATGCTGGGAATTTGATGCAGATCTGGAGAAAAAAAATGGCATTTAAAATCTTCCTAGCAGTCCTTAAGAAAGGTGAGATCATATTTAAATGGAGTGAGACTGAAAGAAACTAGAGATCTTTATTATCTTTATGAAGAGCAATTTCAATACTCCATCCTATGATTTCAATATAAAATTATTTAAGTATTTTCAGATTTTGTGCCCTTTTTGTGAGTAGTTATCCTGGAAGACCAGAGAACACAATGATAACTAAATGGAATAAAAATTAAGAATTAAATAAAAATAACAGTAATGAGTGATTTAGAGGTAATAAATTCTATGATTGGATTAAAATAAAGGACTATTCAAGTTTAATCAAACTCACTGTTTTTTATATCATTTCCACAGTCTTATTAATAGATTCAGCAGATTTCCACTCTTCATTTTCTGTCATTTTTTGACACTGGTAATTCCTAATACCTCATTCTAGAGTCTTTGGGCAGATTTTTGAGCGTCGTAGGTTTTTATGTACTAGAGCTTTGGATACGATGTGCACATAAACTAACTGTATACGCTTAACACAGAAGAATGCTCTGTAAATCACGGATATTTCTTGTGTATATGCAGACAACAATGTGCAAAATGACAGGGGATTGAATACCTTATATAAATCCATTACCGTGCCTTGAACGGCTAAAATGCAGAGAATTAAATCAGGACTGCCATGAACAAGATAGTATGTGTCAAGAAACAAATTTTGTGTTGAATGCAAAATATCCAGAAAAATAAGCTGGCAATGCAGGTATTATCTGCCCGAGGCAATCACTACATGTGAACAGTCTGTCCTGCTTGCCCTTCCTCCTTTGCTGTAGACACAATGGCATGAGCCGAATATTAGAGGTAATTAAATTCACTCTTGTCAGGCGATCCTAAACCCACAAAGAGCTTAAATTGGCTTTTTCGAGGAGTGCAATGATGAGTTATAATTTCTTCTGAAGGATGTAATGATCCAATGCTTGGCAACCATATCAGATCTAATGGCAACTGTGTTTATTGCTCTTAAGTGAAACATTTCATCTACATTTGAGTCTCATCCTAAAAATTTTGGAATTTTAACTAAAAAATCATGTGACATTACCCTACAGAAAAACAACGTAAAGGCAAGATTCATTTCATCCCGCAATAAAGTTGAAATAGATACAATGATTTTATTTTAGCTGAAAGGCACCTATTTATCACTTAGAATAATATGCTCAGATACAAGCATTAAAAAAAAATAAATGGGAAATGAATCATATTCCATCTGAGGAGCTGAAACTCGGTTTCCGTTATGAATGGTCTTTTATTTAAGGAATCATTTTCAAAAGAAACATATGTCTTCAAATATGCAGTTTTTTTATTGAGTAATAAAAAAAATACTAGGTGTTTATAAGCAGAGAAACCATGCATTTAAAAATATCAGAACAAATTAGAATATCTTTCTAAAATGACTAGTTACCCCACTTTGTATACTTTTTGTTTCTTTATCACTTGGATACTTTACTAAGAAATATATATTCAGAAGTTACTGTGCTGTACTGGAAAGAGATTCAGTTTACTGTGGTGAAAGCTAACTTGGAGCACATTTTTAAATGGAAATGACTCAGAGAAATGGGAGAATTCATGTGTATGAATGTTCCTTCATACACATGAAAAATAAGTATCTTCAAAAATCCGTATACTATGTTGATATATATACACATACACAAAACCCATTTGCAAGGCAGTTGCAGTTTAATGTATGTAGAGAGATAGCTAACTTTGTGAAGAGAAATTGACGGCTCGTATCAGAAGTATCTTTTGCACTTTTTTGATACTATATGATTAAAAAGATCACCTGGGCCCAAATAAATCTTGTTTTTCTTTGAAGATTATTAGTATAAGTGAATATGTATGCTTCTAAAAATATCAGACAAGACCTAGCAATAAAAAATCATGAAATACACTTGCTGATTGACCTAAAAATAATGTGTAAATAAAAATTTCTAACACCCAAAATATTAATACATTATTCTTTTTTAATGTATAACAGTCAGATGGAATGTAAATTTTTAGCTACTCCTGAAAATAGTCTTACACTTCCTTTTTTATTCTATTTATGTTTTCTTCCATCAGAAAAAAAAAATTGAAGAGTTCAAAAAGTAAAAATAAAATTAAAATTGAGCAAGTGACACTTTTACCTTTGATTAAAAATTAGCATTGCTTTTCTTGATCAGTTAAAGTTTAGAAATTTTTATGATAAAAAGAAAATCTACTTACCTATAAAGTGAAAAACATACAATATGATAATTAATATATCAAGCTTCATCATTTTCTTGGGATTGCTAATGCAGAGATTTTCAACCTCAGCTAAGGCTACTGAAAGCAAATTCAGCACCAAGAGGAAGAATAAATTAAAGCTCTCATAAAGAAACATGTTTTTAACCTTGTTTCTGGAGGGAGGTTCCTGTGGTTTTACTCAGTGTAGCTATTTCCCTTTCTATCATCACACATCCTGAACCTTGCAATAGATTAGCTACACAACATCCCAGTTTAAAACTGAACTCCATCAGGACTAGTTTTCCATCTGAAGACTTTTTTCGGGCCGACTGGCAGTGTTTTTGTTGTTGTTGTTGTTATTTGTTTTTTTTTTGTTTTTTTGTTTGTTTTTTTGTGGCAAATATACCCAAAGTTCACAAAGCTGCCCAACTAAAAAGAAAATTGAAAACAACAGTTACAAATTTGAGATAGGCAGCTGTCTCTGATATTCTTGGCTATAGGCCCTCTGATGCCTTCAGCACCAGGTAAATGAAGATGACCTTGCTCTTCTCATACTGGTCCTGTTAGACAAACAATACAATGGGAATGCTTCAGAAGTAATACAGATTCGCTTTGCAGAAAGTATGCTGAAAGTATAATTATAATCCTGCAATCCGAATAGAGGAAAATAGCTGCACAAAGCTATGCTGTGGCACATAGGTAATGTAGTTAGCCTTCTAGCAAATACCTTTTAAGCTTACCAGAGCCAATTAGTTTGGCAATTGTGTCGTCTTGTATAGACTATTATATTTTATCTGGCAAAGTTACCTCTAGGTTTGGCTAAAACATGATTTTCTCCAGCTAAACTGCCTAAAGATTTGAATGTTTTGATTTGACTAAGATATAGTTTCCTGAGAAATACTTGGTTTCAATTTGAAAGCTTTGAGAAGTAGAGAGAGTTTATTAGTTAATTGTTGCAGTGACTAATCACTCTCACTGTGAAAAGTTGTTTCTTCCTTTTGAATTCTGTGTTTGTCTCCGGCTCCTAGTTACTGAAGCAGTTTTTGCATCTCTACTGAAGTGTTCTTTAGTACCACGTATGTCTTCCTGGTGATATGCATTGAATAAGAAAATCCTTAGCTATTCTTTTTCTTTTTTAAAATATATATTAAAAAAAGGCAAAAAAAAAAAGCAAAAATGGAAAAAAAATGGAAAACTTCTGCTGTAAGACATTTTCTCCAGTCCTGGAGTAAGGTATGATTCTTTTTCTTCTTTCCTGCATCCTTTCCAGATGGAAGGTTACCTTAAAACCAGTTACACAAAGCTTGCTCTAGCAAGAAGTCTTGCTCTTCCGCAGAGGCAGGAGTAGCCTTCATCCCGCTCCGCATAATCCTACTGGGAGCTCACAGTCACTTGACTATATTAAAAGCTATGGCTGGTGCTGAAGACACTGCTTTTAAAGGAGTGTCTCAACTTCTCTAAATAGCATCAGGAAACAAACCCTCAGCTTCCCAGTAAAAGAAACACCATTTAATGACAATGACAGTTACATTGTGGTAACTTTTTGAGACACATTAAACAGAACTAAAATCACTAACTGTATGCTCACACTTTTAATTATTTTCATTTTTTTTTTAAAAGAATTCCATTCTTTTAATGTACGTATATTCAAGGGTGTGTCTTCTGCACTATTTAAAAACTCGCATATGCAGATACATTATCTTAGTTAACAAATAATTAAAATTAATATATGGCAAAAATTGTTTTCTGAAAATACCTAGATAGCCATTTATCACTCAAAGGAAGTAAGATTGGTGACAAGATAGAAAGCAAAATTTTATTCCTTAGAAGAGATGGACAAAAATATTTCAAAGGCAGTATTAAAGCTGTGATAGAGATTTTACCTCTTTTTGTTATTGACAGATAATATTATTATGTTCACCAATGTTTGAATGTAAGAATACCTAAAAATTATTTTTTAATCTCGTCTGATGCCAATTAGGTAAAAGAATAGAACATAATAGTGGGAAGCTTTTCTAAGTGTCTACTTCTACATAGTAAATCCTCACATTTGTTTGACCTGTAACATTTTGAGCAACAGTGATAAGAGCCCTTGAAGATACTGATTTGAGTAAGATACATCTGATTCAGAGAAAACTGATTACAGACAAGCATTCGTACCTGAATGCAGCTGACTTGGGATTCAAAAATGTGTTCAGCTGGTGCGGACAGCTAGTCAGTATCAGTACAAGCAGGGTTTTTTTTTTTTTTTTTGAAAATGTATTTGCTTAATCCAATACTGATAGAGTTTTTCTGTTATCTAACTTAATGTTTATCTCAATGTCTTGATCCAATGAATTTTGGCTCAACAAAAGTTTAACCTATTTTTAATGATATGTAATTACAATCTACTATTAAGTAGATTTTCAGTCTGTAAATAATACAGACTTTTTGACCAAGTATTCAGCAAACAGAAAGGTTTGCCTACAATTGTAACTGAGTGTGAAATTCATATTATTAATTGTGCCGTAGTTCATGTGTTAATATTATAAGAGGCAAAAAGTATCTTTTAAAAATAGTACCAAAATATTTATGTTCATACTTAATGATAGGCATTTGCTAAAGTCTATTTTGATTCTTTAAAGAGGAAAAAGAAAAAGCATGATTCTCACAGGTGTCATGTGCATGTAAATGTCTTGATGAGAAAAATCGGATTACTCTTGTACTTTACTGTTCAGTAGCTATGTAAGAGAAACTTGTTACCAAGAAAACATGATGAAGGATTTGATATAATGAAGATCTTAAATAAGATCAGGATTTTTTTTTTTTTATGGCATGCAATAGGAACTATTACAGTGCCACTGTATAAAGAATGTTTTTACTCTCTTAGCATTGAAGATATGTTAATCTTCAAATCTTTTATATTCCTCCTATGTGTTTAATAGCTAACAGAGAAAAATTTTAAGGTCTGAAATACAAGACAGGTTAAGGACTGCATCTACAATGATGACCAAACTCTTAAAATAAGCAGATAACTTTGAGATCTCTAGTTAGTCAATATAAGAAGCAGCTCTATTAAAATATCCTATAACCTAAGATCTGTGTGTACAATCAGATTTAGACTTTCTGTTAGGCCTTGGTGGCTTCTTATTACCGTCTTTAAATGTAATTTGATGGAGTTGGAAAACTGAAGTCTGATTACTTAACAGCTTTCTTTTTAATTATCTGCTTAAGTAAGGACTATATTTAAGACAATAATAAGGCGTAAATTTATAGAAAAAGGCCTAAATGTCAGTTGATTATCATCCTTCCAGAGAATGGGAAAAAAGACAGATGGATTTTCCTAGCAGGCTGTAGCCCCTCTGGTAGCAGCATTATTACATGGGCTATGTTATGATATTGTGCCTTTCAGTTATATGAGGAGAGAGAATTAAGTGTGTGACTGAACACCTTTCTTACATGTTCTGTTGCTACATTTAATAAAGAGGAATGGGATAGTCGAGGTAATGTCTGAATGAAAAATATATATGCAATCTGTTTTAGAAGTATAATGGTATCAGAAATATATAAGAAAATAAATATTGTACCTGTCTCCTACTGAAGCAATGAAATGGATAATAAGACACAAGGGATGAACCATACAGTAATATCTCTTCAATGATATTTATTTAGAGATATTTATCTATGAAAAGCAATCAAGCAATCAAGAAATGGAGGTAAATACGTCTATGTAAAAAAACAACAGTGCCTCACAGTTCAGCAGCTACCCAGAAATAGCAGCTACACCAGAAATACAGCTGCTTAAAGTAGGCATCTCCTTAGCATATCTTAAACAACCAACTTATATTTGATTTATTGTATAAGTGTATTTACCATTAATTTAGAGTCCAAAGAATCAGCCAAACCTCATAAAAAGATTCCTAATGGTAAAACTTGTGGAGCACTGGAATAGGGTTCTTAATGCACATGGTCAGCTCCAAATTCGTCTCAAAAAGGCTAAATAACCCTATTTCTCTTAATTCTTACAGTATATCCATTTGGGAAAGAGTAAGCCTTCCTCAGCTTAAGGTGGAATTTAACATTTCACCTATCTCCAAAGAGTGCAGTAAGGATCAAGTTGTTATGGAGTAAGAAGACCCTCTCTCTCCCTTTCTGTCTCCTTTCTCTTACCCCTTGCTGTCCTCTCCATTGAAGATTGTTTCCTCTGGCCTGGAAACATTTTTCTTCCTATTAATTTGGGAAGTTCTAGTGCAGTGCTTTTCACTGTATGTTACTGTACTATACAAAAGAAACAGTTTATCAAGTAGGCAGAAAGCAAACTATTTTGTTTTTTATAGATCAATACTAACACTGTAAAGTCCAGTGCAAAGCACAGGGTTGTCATATTGTATATTCACACTGACAAACTGATTCAATAAGCAATCCACAGATTTTTTGGCTTTGTTTTCACCAAACTTAGTGAAAGTGTTAGCTTGAGATGCAATCCCATGTAGGTTGAATGCCCTGCAGTAAAATAGTGTTAATATTGTAAAGACAAGAGCAGTAAACCAATGAGAAATGGTCCAGTAAACTAATGAGAAAATATCTTGAGATTGCAGTATATTCATATTAGGACATTAGGACAAAACAATATTAAAAAAATGCATAGGGTAATATAAGTTTATGTAACAATGTGCTGGAAACCTTACAGATTGATTTTTAAAAACTGAAACCATATACTTGCTTTGAATTATCTCACCTTTCCTTTGAATTATCTATCCTACCAATTATATTACAATTTCATTTGGACTGGACTTCAGCTGCCAAGCTGCTTCCCAGTTGTTTGTTCAGAATGTGGTAACTGTAAGGGTTAGTCTGCTAGCTCAGTCCGCTGAAAGCCACTACCACAGTGAAAGCACTGAAGATGGTGCTCCCACACGTGGTACTCCTGCTAGACAGAAGAAAGACCAAGGGAGATGTAAGACAATTTTCACATGAAATACAAAGGAATATTCTATCAGAAAGATTGTTTGAAGCCTCCACTGAAAGAACAACTCAGCAGGTCTTTGGGTTTCTCATAGCGAGAGTAGGCAACACCCTTCTCAAGGCTAATGTAGGTGTTCTTCATTGATGCTAGGAAAAGCAAAAACCAGATGGTTGTACACCATGACTGGACTTACACTGACAGTCACTTGGACTTAGAAAGTGCGCCACAGGCAGATATTAAGCCAAGAATATTTGTCTCAACAAAAACTGTATGAATGGAGGAAGAAAACTAAATAAAGGGAGGAAGAGAAAGGAAATATTAAAGAAAAGATTAAAAGAGCGAGTATCCTAAAGATAAATGTAAAAACACAGATTCATATATCTTCAGATATATGAACTACAAACTACAGCTCCCAAACATTTTCCTCTAGGACCCTGTGATATTTTAACAGCTGCACACATGAAATTACTTGATCAGTATTGTTTAATCATATGAGGTGTAAGGTTCCCTTTTTAAACAACAGTTTTACAATCAGTAATGTAAAATTAATTTTAAAGCTAATATCTTTTTTTTCTTGAATTGTGATTTATCTGTAAATAAGCAGGCTAAATTATCAGATATTATTGTCTTCTAGATAGAGATCCCAAACATAATTTAACAGCTGAATAAATACCTACGTTTCTTTATTTGTCCAAGACTCCTTGTAATTCAGAGAGATTTTTTTTTTACTTCTTTCAGTGCTGTAGAGCTGATGAAGAAAGTATACTTTGTTTATTTTAGGGGAATGAAGAAGACCAAAAATGAAAACTGTGTGGCTTAGAAAACTCAGAGTTCCAGATTTTGCTGTTAAGAAAAATTGTGAAAAAGTGACTTTAATGAGTGCCCTCAGGACTTTATATTTCACCCTGGAGTGTATTTTACACCCCTGAGTGTAAAATTCCAGATGCTAGCCATATATCTGGAAAGTGGAGTTCATGGTAATAGCTTTTTTTGCAAATTCTCTTGTGACTGATTCATAAATTGGGAAAAAAAATGAAGGAGAAAAAATTAATCAGAACCGAATTATATTGACAGAGTGATATGATGAAGCTTATACTGTGACTGCCAGCATATATCTTTTCCTTTAATAAAGTTATTAAGAGTTTCCAGTGTTGGCATTCTTCCACTTTCTTCCAGCATTAAATGCCCTTCTCAAAGTAAGGAACTGAAAGCTAGTGTGATTTTTTTTTTATCAATCCTGCATATTTGTCCCCAGACAGCAAAAATTGCAGGTGATAATAATAATGAAGCAACTAAATTACTGTTTTCTATCCCTGTGGAGAAACCATCAGCAATCAAGGAAACATATGGACCAACGAGGGTAGTAATTCAGATTCTTAAACAAATAGGATACAAAACTGAAAAAAATGTTGGTTCTTATGTTAGTTAGCAAACATTTTATATTTAACAGTGTTAAGTTGAAACGGTGAGAATAAGTGTGTTTTTAAACCACCAGTGGCAACCAGAGATATAACTTCCTTTCTTTAAGATGCTGAAGGGCAGGAGAAATCACTGAGCAGACATTGCTTTCTACTACTTGCTGATATTATCAGATCTCTGGGGGAACATTTTAATTGGCCAGTGTAATCTCTTCCTTTAATATTACACTTGATCCATTTCTTTTGAAAAACAGAATACACATGTATATGTATATATATTCAAGAAGATGTCAGACTTGCAGCATTTTTGCAAATTGTTGCCTTTTTGTAAAGCTTTTGGTTTTTCAGTTTTTGATTTGATAACAGTTTTAATTCCTTGCACCCAGATCCTTTTCAGTTTCTGGAAATTTTGTTTGTAAAAAGTTTTCAATCTGACTAAATGCTTAATAAGGATAAATATTTCAAGTATCATTCAGCAACCTAAAGTGTATCTAGCGCAAAATTTAAGCACATAACTCAATGAGAGAGTTTTTTTTTTTTTTTAAATCCTGTTGAGCGTGTGAAGGTTCTGAATGATTCCAGAAGACCAAATTTGGTTTAGCTATTCCTTTGCTGAGATTACATCNTTTTTTTTTTTTTTTTTTAATCCTGTTGAGCATGTGAAGGTTCTGAATGATTCCAGAAGACCAAATTTGGTTTAGCTATTCCTTTGCTGAGATTACATCATCTTTGCAAACTAAGTCTCTTTCCATGTAAGTAAGTCCCCTGAAGGGCCCCTTTTAACCTGAGAGTTACATAGACCAGTATTACTGTGTTCAGTGTAGACAGAAGCACCAATCACAACTTTCATTCATTAACAGAGCCGGCAAAAGGAAAGATACTGCAACCCACGTGGCGTAGAAGCCAATTTCTAGAAAATCTGCAGAGGAAATGAGGTATCAGGGTTCCAAGTTTCAGTCTGGAAGTTTTTTACTGCAACTGAAAACTTCCCTGTTCCGGTTAGCGCAAACTAAATATAGAAACAAGTGAACTGAGATACGTTCAGAAAAAAAAATTAAAAATAATAAATAAATAATGCAAGTCAAAGCAAAGTTCTTTTATCTCTCAAAAAAGCTTACAGTGGTATAAAGCATTTTGAATAGTATTTGTGATCTGAAGTAAGGGCATCTTTAGACACCTGCATGTCTACTCTGTTTATCCTAATGTGTCCTTTGTTTATTGTAATGAAACCAGAGAGAACAAAACTGAAGAGATGGAAAAATACCAAAGAAACTGGTCCATTGACCAATCTTTCTGAGCACGAGAAATTTGGAGGGTCAGTTCTCTACTATGTTATAATAGTTTATTGTAGGAAAAGCAGAGAAGACAGTTTCAAAGACAGACTTGACACAATGTGTGTGAGACCACACACATTGTAGTCCAAAAGGATAAATCAGTAGGCTCTGATAATGGTAAATTGGAAAGGAAAAAATAAAGTTTACATTCTAAATGTCTTTGTTGCAGAATCTCTTTCTATCCTTGATCAGCTTATGTGCATTTTTTCATTAGCAGAAAACTACTGTCTACATCAGCATCTCTCCTCATGCTTTAGAGGCTAAGGCAGAAATTTTTCTGAAGTATGCAGGTCCTGTTTTCCAAGAGGAAGCTTGGACATTATTGAAACACTCTTCAAAAGTGTAATCGGGAAAGGTGACTGAGCAATTCAGTGATAAGTAATCATCTGGGGAATGATTGAGGAAGTTGAAAAAGATAGTTAACCGTTCACTTATCTTTCTGTCTTCATTTTTGCCTATTTCTGTTCAGTATAGGATGGTTTGTTTCCTGTTTGAAATGATGAATGTGGGACAAATTACTAGGTTGCACATAGTTATCCCATTTTCTTATATCATAGGCTTTCTAATTATACTGAACATTGATTTGTTGAATATTAAAAGATTGTTTAACATTAAAATCATATAACTTAAATTTATGGATATGCATTGTAAGGTTATGAAAACTTACTTAATCTTATCACCTATGGCACATTAGGATTATGATAACCACACTCTATTGCTTAATTTCTTATCATCTGCCACATTTATACAAGTAAATCTACCAATACATTCACATTAAAATATCAGCTTATTTTTATTTCTTATTTATATTAGGTTTGCATTGCATAAGTATGGAGATGATATATAGGGACATTTCATCATAAGCTAAAAAACATAATTGATACATAACATTTATTTAACCACTTCAAGTTTTGCGTCTCATTTCTCTTTAGCAAAATTGGAAGAAGAATCATTTTGCTGTTCTTTTGTCATTACATAAATTTCCAAGGTTTTTAGACTAAAAACTGTTATTTATTTGTATGCTGTAAAACATATAATGTTTTTAGGTCACCTGATGTTTTTTCAGTGGCACAGCATGGCACAGAAGATCATGGGTAGCCTCTACTGGAACTAAGATGTATAGGCTGTCAAGGGAACCAGGGTAGGAATGCCTTTTCTGACAAGGTTATACTCTAATAAAACTAAAACTGTTGTAAAGTGTATTATCCGCTTAAAACAGTCTGTTAGCTCTGTTTTTTTATTTCAGGGTGAGGAAAGAAAGAGGATGGTAAATTAGCATACATAAGTCTGCAAAGTTTAAGACTGTTAACACGACAACTAAATTGTCATGCTTGAGCTTCCAGAGTAGTACTCATGAGTGCTGCGGGGATTATATTTAAGAGATATTCAGGTACTTAAGGTGGAAGTCCCAAAACAGATATTCACTCAGTAAGACAGAGCACACTGAAGATAAGGGAAAAGGTCAGTATTTTTAGGAAGTTATTTCTAATGTGGATAACAGAGGAAATTCTTAAAGGTCTACAGTCAACAGTCTGAATCCTTAGTACTTCCTTTAATTTATCATTTGAGCTGAAAAAGCATTTTATTTCTGTCTTTGAAGCCTGAATCAAATATTCCTCTCAAATAAGAAACATTTTAAGTATTTTTCACTTTATAATCAGAGTAGGAGGCAAGTGTTCTGCAGCAGGTGTAGTAGTAGAATGTTTTTTCATTCATATTCTACCTCCATTTGCTGAACCATAAGTGTCTGACAAATGGCAGCATTTGTGCATCATGATGCATCAACAACGTCATTCTCAGGTGACATCCCCAAAAGGTGGCAGATGGTATCTAAACCAGCTGTCAGACCCAAAAAATCGGAGGCCAGAAGAGCATTTGCCTCAGCTATTCTACATTTGCTGACATGCAGCAATCTTACTGCATGGTTTATGTAGACTAAAGGTTAGTGGCAGATATCATCCAGGATTGTTTGCTTTACGTGCATGTCCAAAGATTGTCATCAACAGCTTGATAAAGCCCCTAAATGGTCTCAAGATAAGAGTCAAGATTTCTAGTGAAATAGTACGAGCCTCAGTAAAATTTAATGAGCATGTCTTTAAAAGTGTGACCCAAGCACTACGGTTTTCATGGGAAAAAAAAAAAAGAAAAAACCTCGAGGCAGAACAAATATAAACAGATTTTTGACTTCTGAATGTCCAGTATGTCTCTTGAACATAGTCCCTGCTATGCTATTATATTTACCTCTTAATGGTATGGGCAGGAGGGAGGGTTATTCCCTAGGATCTTTAATTTTAGGGATTGTAACATGTTTGTACACTGAGAAAATGGAAGCTGAATTAAAGTATAGCATTTTTTTTCAATTAGATAATACCTACTGAATTTTTGATGTGTGTGTGTGTGTGTGTGACTTTCCCTTTTTAAAGTCTATGGGGAACGGAAAGGAGGGGAATCAAAGGGAAGAGAAGTCAAAGGAAAGGCAAGGAAGGGAAGGGAAGAGGAGGAAGAAAAAAAGGAAAAGTAAAGGAGCTGAGACAAAGACTGAAGAGAAGAACAGGAAAGAAGTGTCCTGTAAATGATGGAGGATTGACAGGATATTTTGAAATGACCTGGACCAACTGCTGAGGAGAAAAGTGCATACTGAATTGCACCTCTGTGTTACATCTGTGAATTATATAAAGGGGAAACCTAATGTTTTTAACTGTATTTGTAAGTTTTCTGTACTTCTCCACTGCAGTGAAAGTGGACAACTGTTAACAATCTTTTTAAATGTCCTTGAACAGGCAGTCCTCTTTTTGTTAGAGATTTTTTGTGAAATGCAGTTCTGAGATCTTGAAAGCTGGGCTCAAGATTCAGCATGTCTGAACATGAGCTCCCCTTTTTCAGTGCAAAGGGCATGCTGTCAACCTGGCTAAGGGAAAACATTTTGCAAAATCTAAGAATGATTTTCCAGAACTAATCATCAGGTGGAAAAAAATTCGAAAATGCTACTTTTCACACTCAGAAATCTGCACTCACTGAATCTCAGTTCAGACCTTTACCTTCTACCATTTCTACTAGTCCCGGTGCAATCTGATCTGTGACTGATCAGAAACTATTCTCATTTTTTATTGTATTTTATAGTAATATTTCTTTTCCTCTTGATCACCACTAACTATAGCAGCCTAAAGTTTTCTAACATAGCTTGTTATTGCTGCACTCAACTGGCAGTCTGCCCCACATATGTTGTTTTATTACTAATAGCAGTTGAGTAATGAGAAGTGCATAGTTCCCAATGGTGACAAAAGTAAACAGAAAGAAAACAGACCTGTGTGTGAAACCCTCAAACGAAACACACCGCTAACCAAGGAAACCAAATTACCTTCATAGGGACCAAAATGAGAAGCCCTCCGTTTATCTTTTACCTACTCTAGTCCTTTCTACAGCTGTCAGGACATTGTCTCTTAAAAAAGTCTTAGAGAAGGATAATTCTTTGTCTGAGATGGAAAATTGTTTTTGTTATTTCATTGTAAAGGGTCATATTGCAAAAGCCTGCTTCGTATTGTGTGGCAAAATACTATTACAATGGAAATCATGTTACCCTTTCCTTACATGTATGGTAAAGCAGCTTTGCACTGAGGATGCTCCTGCAAGTTGCTCTGCTGACTGCAGCAACCAGGGTAAGGAATTACTCTTTTGGTTAAACATAGCTGAAAAGCGGCTGTGTATTCATGAGCTGTCATACAGATGTGACCCAGGAATCAACAGTTTTCCAGTGCTCAGGTGGACCTTACTCTGTGCTCAGTTCTGAGGCCATCATCTGGGCTTATTTCAGTAGCAAAGGCAAAACTATATATGCCACCTGTATATACCAACTGTATATGTATGGGAGAATAAATGAATTTGGAAGCAAGAGAGCATGTGAGAGGAAGGAGTAGGGGCTTGGGCAGACCTCTCGCCTTCTTCCTTCCAGACTGCTGGCAGAAGCAGATCTGCAACATTGTTAAGACGAGAGGTGCTAAGCATGGCCAGCACAGCAGAAACAAGGTGACAGCTGCCCATGGCAGGGTCTAGACGACCACAAATTTCGGGATTTGGTTTTAATGGAGGGTGTCACTTCGCACCCTTTCTTAAGAGTCATGCTGTCTTGAGTCTGAGTCCCCAGCACTATCTGCACAGCTGATCCCTATTCCCAGTTTCAGTTCCACACTTGGGCTTCAGCTCAGAACTGAGATTAGAATCATAGAACCATTATGTTTGGAAAAGACCTTCAAGATCGTCAGGTCCAACCATAAACCATCACCACCTTGCCTGCTAAATGATGTCCTAACTAACCTTAAAGCTAACCTTAAAGCAGATTTGTGCCAGGGTCTGAAGACCTCCCTAGGAGCCACTTGTCGAAACTTAGGAGATTTACAGTACGTGCATTCATGTCACCTGAAATGTTATAGCGTGAATCAGCCGCATCCTCACTGAAAAGGTGCCAAGAACAAAGGGGTTACGAGTACTTGGGAGAGGAAACTAAGTCTTGCTGCAATATTACTGAATGTTTTAAATAGAAAGAGGAGGAAAAATATTATTTGTAAGTTGCCTTAAAAATAATATCATTTTCAATGTCAAGATCCAGTTCTAATAATTTTTCTTTTCCATTTCCTTCTATGTACTATCAGATGACATATTCAGATAACTACCTTTTGATAAAAGCTTGTCTTTCGAATGTCTTCTATATTACGGAGAAGAGGGAGATTACTGTGAGACTATCCTGTCCCTGACAATGTATTGAGACTGTGGAAAAGGAATGTAGCAAGTAAGGTGTTGTATTGAATGTAATTTCTAATGTTTAAGTTATTCAACAAGATCCTTTTCCTGCTACTACTCCATCCACCTACTTTTTTATCTTATCCTTATAGACCTTATGTCTTTATGCTTTATATAAGTTTCTATAAGTTGCTGTTTTTGTATTAAATATTTTGAGAACAAACCTGATCTATCATTTAATACACCTATACTTCATAAATAGATACTTTCTGACTTGTTAGCTTCTTTCAAGCCCACAGATTTCTGCTTTATTCTGAGTTAGAGTTTGTTAACAAAACAGAACACATCAATTAAACTTTCTGATGCCAGTAGAATTTGCTAAGTTAACACCTATGTATTTTTTCAACTGAGTAAAACTTCAATATACAAGAAGGGTGTTGCAGAATTAGTGAAACAGGAACTTATTGAGCACTGAGAATGAAAACAAATATTGTCCCTCAAATCTTAAATTTTGTTGTTCTTGACTTTTGAATGCTGACCTTTACTGACAGAATGTTCCCTTAATGCATTTAGTTTTAATTTAATTTCATAGTTATTTTAAAGAACACTGGTAATGCAATCAATATTTAAAGACTCTGTAACAAATGGAACCTCAAGATCAAAGTTCAAAGACAATTCATTACACAGTTTAATATTTCATCGTAGCTTGACATTTTAACTTGGCTCACAGCACTAACAAGTGAGTCTCCACATAGAAGAAATTTTCAAGGAACATATAGATATGCTTCTTAATCTTTCTTTTTACTGAAGTTGATGGAGATATTTGAATTTTCTTATTGTAAAAATGATCTGTTCTTGCATCTAGAGACATTCAAAGAAATTTAAAAATGGCATTAAAAATGAAGGAAAAAAAAAAATGGCCAGGATTGTTTTCAGAGGTGTCAGAGATAAATTAAGATATTACATAATCACAAAATCACAGAATGACAGAATAGATGAGACTAGACAGCACCTCTGGAGAAGATCTGATCCAACCTGCATTTCAAAACAGATTCAGGTTGATAAGGGCCATGTACAATTGGGTTTTGAATGTCTTCAGGGATGGAAAATACACAACCTTTCTGGGCAAGCTGTTCTAGTATTCAACTATTCTCACAGTGAAGATGTGTTTTCTTGTGTTCAAGGGGAGTTTTCTGTGTTTCAGTTTGTGACCAATGCCTCACATCCTGTCACTGGGCACCACTGAGAAGAGTCTGGCCTTGCCCTCTTGACACCCTTCCGGCACTCAGAATTCTGGCACTCTCAGCTTCTCCTCAAATGTCAGGCGCCCCAGTCCTTTATTACTTTTGTGTTCCTTTGCTGGACTTGCTTTGGCAAGTCCATGTCTTTCTTTTACTGGAGTGCCCAGACCTGGATCCAGTACTCCAGGTGTGGCTTCACCAGAACTAAGCAGAGGGGAAGGATTACCTCCATCAGCCATCTTGTGATGCTCTTCCTAATGCAGCCAGAGATGTATGTATATATATATGTGTGTGTGCATATATATATGTATTCTACTTGTGGTGATTTCAATATAATTTCCAAAGCTTTGGAAACACATCTGCACACATAGCAACTTCACAACCTCAATTAAGTAAAGCCAAAACTGCTAAATGAGCATTGAGCACCAATTTTGTTCATCAATTAAATATTTTTAAAAATCCTTTTTCCCTACAGCTTCATTCTGTTCATCAAGTTCTGATATGATTTTTATATATCTAATGGGCTGAGCATCTGCTTGCGTGGGAAAATTCCATTGGGTCATAGTAATCTCCAGTTAATTGCATAGCAAATATTTCTTTCTCACACATCGAATTAATGAAACAGGTTCAGTGAGAGAAAAATCACATCAACTTGGCAAATATCATCTGTCAAGCTACACAACAAGACTTCCAAGGCATTCTTGGCAGAAATCCTGTATCTAGAAGAACAGTATTCCTTCGGGACAATAGTCATCATTTGATTACTAGATGATAACATGGTTGTTTGTTAGGTTTGTTTTTGTTTTTTGCTTTTACCTAGAAGGAATAAAAAAACAAATAATTTCTTTTGACTTTACAAATATGCCATGCCAGAGCTAAAATAATGCAGTTGAAGAATGATCACTTTCAAACTATTACAAACACTAATTAATTTTAGAATAAGATTAATTGCATATAATTAGTACTCAATATTCCTTGAGCACTTATTTCTCACCATACATAAATATAAAAGAAGCTTTAAAAGTCCATTTTCACAAAATGCTGTTTGAACAGAGGAAGCAGAAATCCTAACTTTGAATTCTATGTTTTGTTGCACTGCTATAAAATTTATACCATTTTTTTCTTATGCAGCATAAGTTTCTAAGAGGCTCACAAATATTTACCTTTGCTTCTACAGACTTTGCTTTTTATGCATCTGGTTCTGCTGAAGATGATAACCCAAAAGTAGGTGCATGGCATTTTTATATCACATTAGGGCTCATAGTTCTGTGCATATAAATGTAACATTAATGCCTAGGAATAGTGTTCATTTTTTAAGTTAATGGAATTTGATGAAAACTGCTTGGACGTAATAACCCCATTTAATTTCAAAACATGAATGAAAAGAATGCTAGTCTGATCTTTTTTTCCCCCATGAAACTATTTAAATTTCAATTAAAAATGTAATATTTTACAGAAGTTATTTTTGTAACTGTTCACTTGTCTTTTATTATGTGAAGAACATAATAAACTCCGTATCCATGGAGATGTGAAGTTTATCATAATTTATCACATCATCCTCCTTTTAGATAAAGGATAAATGTTCCTTATAACTAAGTATGGAAACCCTGGTAAGAGTATCAATCATAAGAGCCTTAGGTGAAATCGGTATTTCTTCTGAAATGTTGTTGAGAAATATGTAATGCATCTTATTCTGTGAAAGGAAACAAAAGCCCCAGCGAGATGTTATCACATATTTACAAAACGTTTAAAGCAACCTGTCTTTTGAGCTGGGGAGGTACTGAGGTGTTTTGTAAAAGTTCAGTAAGAGTTCAACAGCAACTTACAAAGCTCAAAAAGAGGAAGTTATCAAAATTATACTTCGTCCTCAGTAAATTTGTTTATAAAAGTATGAAAAGAAATGCCTCATGGCAATGTAACTAAGGGAAAGTTCCTCCTGTATTATGAGTTCAACACAACTTCACCTTGCTATTGTTTTGTCTGCTGGAGTGAAATCCCATGGACATGGGCAAGTTTTAAATGTATACATAGACATAAGTAAATATCCCTTATTTCATCTCACAGATGAAATACTGTGACATTCTAGAGATCTAATGTCTATTTAGCATATATGAAAGCCTTTATTCCAAACAGAAGCTTTTTTTGAATATATTGTCTATATTTTGCAAATGATGAATAATCCTGAAAAGGAAATTTGGCACGTTAAACCAAGTATCATTTTCAAAATCTGTTAAAAAAAATGGAAATATTACAAAATGCATGTTATTTTCTTCTGTTTTTATATTAAAATTGTGGACTAAAGATATACAAAACAGAAGAGAATATCCCCTCATGCATGCAACAAACATCAAGAACCTTGATAAAATTAAAAATATCATCAATAATGAAGCTCTATCAATGACACTACCATTTCTCTCATAGTCGTCTATGTTGAACCTATATGATGTTTGGTAAAAACCTGACTCAGAGTAGTTAACAGGTGTTAACAGTTTCACTGAAATTACCAAAGCAATTTTTCTTTTTCTCTTCCTTTTACCTCCTCTGTTCTCCTACTTTCCTTCATGTATGGTCATAAAACTATCCCAATAAGTCATTTTAAAAAGT
Organism: Crypturellus undulatus; assembly: GCA_013389825.1. Classification (NCBI taxonomy): domain Eukaryota; kingdom Metazoa; phylum Chordata; class Aves; order Tinamiformes; family Tinamidae; genus Crypturellus; species Crypturellus undulatus. The sequence goes on along the minus strand of VWPW01015935.1, from coordinate 138,440 downwards.
CCCTCTTTGTAGTGGAAATAGATTTTTATAATATAGATATTACTGCAGAAAGGGATAGAGAAATTTGTTGTCAAGTTTTAATATAATCTTTTTTGGGAAGGGATACTTTTTTACATTGCTCATTAATAATTTTAGTAACTATCCCATACCCTAATGGCATGACATCTTAATATTACACCATCAAATATTCTATAGCTAAGAGGAGGAGATTGAGAGAGAATTTCTACCAGTCTGAGTTTAAGTGTTAGAATTAGTTTACTGAAGAGCAACGCTTCTGAGCAGTCTTTTTCAAAACAGTTTGGTGGGATAGAAATTCCCTTATTTCTGCTGTCTGGAAGAGTAGTAAATCTGTATGAATACATCCAGCCCCGACATCTCTTTGTACTAATAGCAACCTTGTAAATTATTTTTATTTTTTAGCTTAAACTATTCCTCAGGTAGCGCCAATCAGCAGAGCTAAAATTTTCATTATAATAATCTTATATTGTGAGATTCTGTTTTAACTGAACAGAATAAGAACAATGAAATAATTGTCAAGTTTTAATTTAAAAACTACATCCAACTTCACAGGATTCTTAAAGTAAATCCCCAGGCAATTCCACCTCAAACACTGAAAGAGTTTTATCACTTTACCTCACAAAAGCTGCCACTATCATTTTTACAATTGATTTCACTACAATATAAAAAGTTGCTCTATTCAAATGTCAGTCATTTTCAGTCTTAAATTCAAATAGAGATCTCTTACCATTAGTTTCCTCTTTATCTCAGTTTGATACTAAAAGTACAATCAGTTCTTTGCCAATTTGCTTATTGAGCAGATTTTTTTTTAAGTGACACAGAGAAAAATAGAATCACTATTCATATTTCTCACAGATATAAAAAACCTGAACTGAAATACCTACTTACTTTGCTTATGACACAGGATTTTTTTTTCAAAAGTTTTAAAGGGTTTCTTTAAACTTTACTTATAAAATGGAAAAAGGATGAGTACTTTTCTTGTTTCTTTCCATTCTCTCAATTTTGCATAAAATAATAAACCTTGCAGTTTGCTAACAATTAGTAGAGCAATACTGTCTATTGACAATAAAATCAAGAGTTTATCTGTATTATGTTTGTGTAGTAGTGTGCCCGGGTAGCCAACAAAGCCAGTGACCTCCTGGCTTGTATCAGGAACAGCGTAGTCTGCAGGACCAGAAAAGTGAATGTCCCCCTGACCTTAAATACTGTGTTCAGTTTTGGGCCCCTCACAAAAAAGAAAGACATGGAGGCACTGGAGCATGTCCAAAGGAGGGTAACAAAGCTGTTAAAGGGACTGGAGCTCAGACCTTATGAGAAACAGCTGAGGGAACTGGGATTATTTAGTCTGGAGAAGAGGAGGCTCAGGGGAGACCTTATTGCTCTCTACGGCTACCTGAGAGGAGGTTGTAGTGAGGCAGGGAAAAGAGGAAATGGCCTCAGGTTGTGCCAGGGGAGGTTCAGGTTAGACATTAAGAAGAATTCCTACATGGAAAGAGTAGTCAAGCATTGGAACAGGCTTCCCAGGAAAGTGGTGGAGTCACGATCCCTGGCAGTGTTCAAGAAATGCATAGATGAGACACTTAGGCACATGGTTTAGCAGGCATGGACGGATTTTGTAGTTGGGCTGAATGATCTTGAAGATCTTTTCCAACTGTAAAGATTCTATGATTCTATGTGTTGTGAAAAAAAATAAACATAGCAGCCAAGAAGGAGAAAATGTGTGTGCATGCGTACATGTGTTTGTGTGTGCATGTCACAATACATCCTGGGGCATTGTATAGCAGGATAAACAAGTCAGAAAATAGTGTATCATAAGATAAGAGAAACTTCACAGCAGCTATTTATCTTTTCCTGCTGCACTCATAGCTTTTTCTTCTACCTCATGCTCTCACACTTTCATCTAGTGAAAAGTACACATAACGATTTTTTTAATACATCAATTCTGTCAATTTGCCAAAACAGAGTTCTAGTTAATTGAGACAGGGAGAGGCTTGAAGGTCTGAAGATCATCTGCTTTGAAGGCTTTTTTAGTTAGAGAAGAGACAGACAGTCCAAGATTAAAAAAAAAAAAAAAAAAAGGAATCACATCTGGGCATATCTTGGGGGGGGTTATTAATGATTTAAGTGGTGACTGTCTCTCACCTCAAGCAAGCCTCTGTAATCACTTAACTTCTCTTAGACACTAGTTTTCTCTAATTTCCCCTTTCTCGAGCAATTCTCTCTCAATGTTACTAAAACTAATTTTCCAGAGTGAAAGTGTATGCACATATCTTTTTAGGAAACAAGCATTAATTGTAATTCTGTAGACCAATTAGTTGTACACCAATGCATGCAGCATGGGGAATAAACAAGAGGAACTGGAGAACTGTATGTGGTATGGGCATCATGATCTTATTGGAATTACAGAGACATGGGGGGACAGCTCACATGACTGGAGCGTTCTCATGGAAGGCTATGTGCTCTTTAGGAAGGACAGGCTGGGAAGGAGAGGTAGTGGAGTTGCTCTTTATGTGAAAGAGGAAATGAAATGCATAGAGCTAAATCTGGAGGTGGATGATGAGTGATTTGAGGGCTTGTGGGTAAGGGTTAGAGTGCAGGCTAATGTGGCAGATGCTGTGGTGGGTGTCTGCTGCAGACCACTCGATCAGGATGAGGAAGTTGATGAGGCCTTCTATAGTCAGCTGGAAGTAGCGTAATGGTCACAGGCTCTGGTTTTCATGAGAGATTTCAACTGCCCTGATATCAACTGGAAAGACAACACAGCCAGGCACAAACAGTCCTGTAGGTTTCTGCAGTGCATTGTTGATAACTTTTTAACACAGATTGTGGAGGAGTCAACAAGGAGACCTTGTTGACCTCGTACTAATAAATAGAGTGGGACTTAGTGGAGATGTGAAGGTGGGGAGGTAGCCTTGGTTGCAGTGATCATGAGCTGCTTGAGTTTAGGATCCAACAAGGAGGAAGCAGAGCTGTAAGTAGACTTGCAACCATGGACTTCAGGAGGGCCAACTTTGGCCTCTTTAGAGATCTCCTTGGAAAAATCCCATGGGCTAGGGCTCTGGAAGGAAGAGGGGTCCAAGAGAGCTGGCTAGTTTTCAAGTGTCACTTCCTCCACACCGAGCAACAGTGCATCCCTGTGCGTAAGAAGACAGGCAGGGGGTCAGGGGACCTTCCTTAGTAAGGAGCTACTGGTAAAACTCAAATAGAAAAAGGCACTATACAGAATGTGGAAAAAAGGACAGGTTTCTTGGGAGCAATCTTGTCAGGGAATGCAGAGATGCAACAAGGAAAGCTAAGGCACATTTGGAATTAAATCTGGCAAGGGTTGTTAAAATGTATCAATGGGAAAAGGAAGATTAGCCAAAATGTGGGCCCACTGGTGAATGGAGTGTGCGCCCTGGTTACAAAAGACACAGAAGAAGCAGAATTATTGAATGCCTTCTTTGCCTCAGTGTTTACCAAGGGCATCCCTCTGGAATCCCAGACCCTAGAAACCAGAGAAGGTACCTGGAGAGAGAAAGACTTGCCCTGGATAGAGGAAGACTGGGTCAGACAGCACTTAGGGAAACTTGACATCTACAAATCGATGGGCTCTGATGGGATGCAACTGAGAGTATTGCAGGAGCTGGTGGTTGTTATTGCTAAGCCACTCTCCATCCTCTTTGAAAGGTCCTGGAGAGTAGGGGAGGTGCCAGAGGACTGGAAGAAAGTCAATGTCACACTGGTCTTTAAAAATGGCAAGAAGGAGGACGCAGGCCACTACAGGTCAGTCAGCCTCACCTTCATCCCAGGAAAGGTCATGGAGCAGCTCATCCTGACGGTTGTCTCCAAATACGTGGAGGATAAGAAGGTGCTCAGGAGTAGTCAGCATGGATTCACCAAGGGGAAATCATGCTTGACTAACCTGATAGCCTTCTATGATGGAATGATCGACTGGATAGGAGGGGAGACATGCTATCACAGATATGGATGTCATATCTCTGGATTTCAGCAAGGCTTTTGACATTTGTCCCTCACAGCTTCCTCCCGGGCAAGCTCCGGAAGTGCGGGTTAGATGAGTGGACGGTGAGGTGGATTAACAATTGGCTGAATGGCAGAGCCCAGAGCATGGTGATCAGTGGTGCAGAACCTAGTTGGAGGCCTGTAGTTTGAGGTGTCCCCCAAGGACAGTCCTGTTCCATTTATTCATCAATGACCTGGCACAGAGTGCTCCCTCAGCAAGTTTGCTGATGATACCAAACTGGGAGGAGTAGCTGATACCCAGAGGGCTGCACTGCCATCTAGAGGGACCTGGACAGACTGGATAACTGGGCAGTGAGAAACCTTATGAAATTCAACAAGGCCAAGTGCACGGTCCTGCACCTGGGGGGAAATAACCCCAGACACCAGTACAGACTGGGGACTGACCTTCTGGAGAGCAGCTCTGCAGAGAAAAATGTGGGCGTCATGGTGGATGACAAATTGACCATGAGGCAGCAGTGTGCCCTTGTGACCAAGAAGGCCAATAAGTGCATTAAGAAGAGTGTCTCCAGCAGGTCGAGGGTAGGGGATTCTGCCCCTCTACTCAGCCCTGGTGAGGCCACATCTGGAGTACTGTGTCCAGTTCTGGGCCCCCCAGTACAAGAGGGATGTGGAGCTGCTGGAGAGAGTCCAGCGCAGGGCCACAAGGATGATCAGGGGCCTGGAACATCTGCCCTAGGAGAAGAGGCTGAGGGAGCTGGGCCTGTTCAGCCTGAAGAAGAGAAGGCTGAGAGGGGATCTGTCCATAAATATCTCAAGGGAAGCAGTGAAGAAAATGGGGCTGGCCTCTTTTCAGTGGTGGCCACCAACAGAACTATAGGTTAATGGCCACAAACTGAAGCACCAAATGTTCCACAGGAACTTAAGGACATTTTTTTGACAGTGAGGGTGACAGAGCACTGGAACAGGCTGCCCAGAGAGGTTGTGGAGTCTCCTTCTCTGGAGATCTTCAAGGTGTGCTTGGACGCAATACTGTGCCGCATGCTCTAGTGACTCTGCGTGTGCAGGAGGGTTGGACTAGATGACCTCTAGAGATTCCTTCCAACCTTAAGGATTCTATGTTTATATGATTGTTGAAGAGTGAGATAAATGGACTCTAAGTGTGTAAGAATACTTTTAAAATATGCAATAAGATGTTGTGAGGTATTTAAAATATCAGTTATTGAATGAATATTGGAAAGCCAACGCCAGATATCTTCTACCAGTATGGCACTGTGTTTCAGCCAGTTAACCTTCTCAGAGGCAGTGGTTATTATCTTGGGCAGTTCTGCTTGTGGTGCTTTTGCTGTGTATTTGTACTTTATATATATTCCAGCTGACAGTCTATCCTGCCATCAGTGGGATGCAGACATCATTAAAGCTATCTTGAATGCATGAGCTGGGTGTCGAACAGACAGACTGCCTCTCACCTTTAATCCCTACAATGCTCTTGAACCACCATGCCTTTATCTAACCGCTGAGCCCCCTGTGTTATTGCTTTTTGTTTATTGCTGATTTAGTTTACTGTTTGTTTATATTTTGTTTATTGTTTTCTTGATATCAGAACAATCATGAGCAGAGCTAAGCATGGTATGCAAAAATAATACACCAAGAAAATTCTATTTGAGAAGTACGTTGAACAGGTTATTTGGCAAATATTTTATTCATTTTGATATTTTTCTGCAAATGTACATCTTATCAAGATTTGCTTTGTCACAATTGTCACAGCAACATGTGGTTATCAAAGATACCATATCAAATTTTATATTTCTTTCTTGTAGACCACAGAACAAAATGCTTAACTGAACTCTTTAAACTTAAATGTGTATCACACACAGAGTCAACACTTCTTTGTGTGTCAGAAAGAAGATATAACCTCTGTTTAAATGCAGAACTTCTAAGAAGGATTGTGTCTGAAAAAAAGTAACAATTGGAAGAAGGTAGACTGTAATATTTATGCTGTGCTGGTGCTAATGTGATATTTTGTTCTGATTCTATGAAAGAAATATCCATTTCTCTATAGGTACTGTGATTTCTCAAGTTTAAAGATGAACTTTCCACCCTTATTCCCCCATGAAAAAACTCTGAACCAGCATAATTTCGTTTTTGCAGGAAAAGTTTAAAAAGTGATGTATCATCTCCTTTTTAATTTAAATTTTGAACAATTATAATAATTACAGACCAATGACCATTATAAGTAGAATGATCTCTCAGGATACCTGAGGTCATCCACTGTGATTTATTTTCTAGCTCTGTCTGCTATGGATGCTATATGAAAAATTTTTATATATTTATTTTTTGATGATTCTATGTTTTAATTCAAGGAACAATAGCATTCAAGAAGCTGCAGACACTTCCGATGATTGTTTCACAAAATGTTACACTATCTGTTGTTATACTGCTTTCTTGGAGTCAGTAGTTTCTGAAAAGAAGGCTGATAAAGAGATTAAAAGAAGCTGAGAAATCTCATTTCTGTACAGCACCCATTTAACAGTACATTTTGTACACAAGGTGCAAGAGCTGCTAAAGATATCTTTCCTTTGTACATTGAGAGATGTGAATGAGAGAAGTTCCTCTCAGTCAAAGAACAAACAGGATTTTCAGAATTTAATAAAGTACTGATAAAGCAAGAAGAGTAGCATCTAATTTATTTTAATTTAGTCACTTTGCCTCTGTAGCACACATAGGAGTAAAAAGGTTTAAAGGTTTTTTTTTTGTAGCTCTTATGGCAACAGACCGTAAAAATGACCTTTTAGACAAAATATATATATATATAAAAATATAATATAATATAATACAATATAATATAATGTAATATAATATAATATAATATAATATAATATAATATAATATAATATAATATAATGTCTTTTGATATTTCTCAGAGTAGGGGTTACAGGAATACTAAATCTGCCCTCAGTGTCCCTGTCTCACTGGGCTTCTGCACCCCAGCTCCTGCTCCATCTCAGGCTAGCGCAGGTCCATCAGTTGCTGCCCCATGCTGGTGCTGGAGCCACCTCCAGCCACACCATGGTCCATCTCCAGCATGTCCATGCGAATCCCTGGTCCCCACCCAGAGGTCCCCCTCTGAAAGCTTAAAACTGTTGGGAAACTTAGAATTTATCTGAGCAAACTTGTTGTAACCTTGTCCTCTAAAATATCTGTGTTATTGGAAGATTCAGTACTCAAGGAGACATGTGAGGACATTTTCAGGTTACTTTTGTACCATTCAGGCAACTCTAAACAGGATTTATGCAAGTGTTGTTTAGATGTATTGCTGCATTTCAGCAGGCATTTTTAGTTCTTTCATAGAATCTGAAAGGGAATTAAAATATTTATTTGTATTTCAGTGAATTGCTTTGTGTCTCCGGGTCACAGCAGTAATCCCCTGCCAGATTATGATGCACTAATTATTCTGCTTTGGAGATTGTGTTTACCATTGGATAATGGTGCTCAAGGCATAAAAGACCTTGAAATAGCCTACTCAGCTCAGTTTTTAGTTTAAATATATCATAACCGTTGCTTCTAATGACAGTCACTGAAAAATGATTCTGAAGGAGCAACGTGGTGGTCAAAAATTATGCTGGAGGGGTGGCACGTAGGTCCTAGTGCACTGAACAACTGTCATGGGGGCTTTGCTCTGTCATTTGATTTGTGCTACAGATGAGTTTACAAATATTTATGCTTGAGGCACAAAGGCAACACTGAAAGCAAGAGGAAGAAGGTTTGAGGTGTTGGGGGGGATGGGAAATGGCCACAGTTGGCCCGTTTTTCTGTTTTGCAGTGAATCTATAGACTGCAAAAAGAATAGATCAGAAGTAATTCAAGTGAGCCATAAATCTGATAAACAGAAGTATTTTTTTTTTTCCAGTTGAACAATCTCTTTCAATTTCAACTTCCTTTCAGTCAGAGCTATAAAAGCTAAAATGTATCACTATGAAACAGGAATTCAAGATAAGGGAGTGAGTCAGGAAGGAAAGCATTCTAAGGTGGGATAACAGTGGGAAATTTGTCTTTGGATGGGCAGTCTATCTGAAAAACAACAAAATATCCTCCTCCCTGCTGTCTGTGAAAGCAAATACTTTTTTCAAGTGGAAGATAAATATTGTGCTGATAATAATAAATATGTAATTAGTAGTAAAGGCTGAAGATAAGCTCTTTATGTTTCATCTTAGCTTGTGGTCCTATTATTAGTATAATCATGGTGTTGGTTTCTGTTATTACCCTAACATATCTAAATAATTCAGAAATTGTGGAAATAGTTCAGAAATTGTGCAAATTGTGAAAAGGTTCTCCTCATTCAGAAAATGAGACATAAGTGAAATACTACTAATAAAAGTATGGTATTAATGCTATAATCTTATATAAAATTAATTCAACTTCTTAAAATTATATTTAATAATTAACAATTGTAAATGCAACTGCTTTTGGAAATTATTGGAGCAAGACTTCACTCTCTGTTACTAATAACTAACACAGTAATGTCTGAATTTTGGAAACAAGTATATTTTATATTTAATAGAAGTTACTAATTTCTACCAGTCCTATATGCACAGATATTTACCAGATCACATTCATACATTGTCACTCTTTACATGCTAAAGTCAAGCTTTTTTTTTTTTCTCTCTTATGTTAGTTTATCCATTTAGAATTGATCCTTGCCTTATATTTAATAGGGGTATACACATTTTGAACTGTACCTACTATTTTTTTCAAAATATAAGAGAATTGCTGTAAATTTTATGTACTACCATCATCTACATCATCTAATGACTACAACATGTCAATTCCTTCCTTGTAATTTACTTCTTCTCCAGACTTCCTCTTCATATTCAAATTTTTAGGCAAAATCATGTTCAATAGTCTTGTCATTTCACAATTTCATTGCATGCTAAATTATAGGTAGCAATTTAGTCAAAACAATAGGTTTATATGGGCAATTTGTGAATTACCGTAATTCATAGTTCTTACACTGTTACTCTTTCTCTTTTTCTTTTATGTTTGTGTTCACTATTCTGTTTTTTTGCGTAAATTGCATATTTAACTGTAAAAAAAAAATCCTAAATGTCTACGGCCCATATTATGCCCTTAGAGATGGTCTATTGAAGCATGTAATTTCAATGTGAGATTATGACAGGGCATAGTGCTAAATCCTATTCTATACACAGAAAAAGTATTAGTGACATATGACTGAAAACAACCTTTATATTTTGACATAATTCATTGCAAATATATTTTGATGATAATCTTAATAATTCTTAAGCAGATATTAACTTTTGGTCTGAAAAAAAATTAAAAGGATTCTATTAAAGGATTTTTATGTTGTCAATGGAAAGAATTTTTTTTTATAAATCAGTATAGATTTTTAGAAACATTTAAGTCTCAAAATGAAAACATCAAACTGTCAAGTAAAATTTAAAAAAATATATAGATTTTTTTTAAGTAGGCAACAAGTTCACTCAAAGGAAAAGGTTTCTCATCCACTCCCTTGGTTTGTACAAACTCACATACTTCATTATGACCTTCATTTTTCTCTCCCTCTCTCAAATGAATTGGAGATCTTGCCCTCTTTACTTATATGTATTTGAGAATATCCTGTAAATGTACTCTAATTAGAATACATCAAACATGAGAAAGTAATCAGATGCAAAACTGCCAGCTCTTTGGTCTTTCCTTAAATAGCCTTCACACCCGCACAATTAAGTGTGGCTGTTCAAGGGCCTTTGTCACACTTGTAAAGACAAGGATTAAAAAATAATGTATTTTATTAAATAATCAGAAAAGTGTACTTGGAATAAAAACAAAATATCTCCATCTTAAGGCAAGAAAAAGCTCTATGATCCTCTTTAAGAAGAATTTTAAATTAGCAACTCATAATCACAGCTCAAATTGAGATCACAATGGATCCAATACAGTGACTACTGCAGGCTAATGTAGAATATCAGTTGGAAGAAATGGACTAGTTAGGAAGGAGAAAATTTCTGTTAAGATACACGTATAAGATCATTAGCAGTGAAGAAAAATAAAAATCAGATAAAACACTATTTAGCTTAGAGAGATTTTCGCTGTATCTGTACATTGTTGCCCTGTCATTTGTAAATTACTTGCCAAGACGTACTTTTACAGTCAGCACTCTGAAACATGGGGATACACACACAGTGCATGGAAGGTATAAATATTGGTTTAGGACTATTTTGAGACTTTCTGGTTAAGACTGATATTGTGCAGCAGAAGGAATTATGTCTGTCTTGTTGTTACTTAATTTGAGTTAATTTGCTTAATCTAAATTAGTGTTCTGGATTAGGTCCTCACAAGTTTACTTTATCTATTTGTTTGGTACCTAGTTCAGCACCTGCTTTTGTCTGATTGTTGAAAGAAACAGCTCAAAAGGGTAGAAAAGGACCAAGTGAACTTCCAGAGTTTTTCCTGCTTCAACAGGAAGTGAATTAGACAGTGAATTAGAATTGTTGTAGCCATAATCTTCATCCAGAAGAATTCACACAGGAGAAAACCCTGATCTGATTGTATTTTACTCATAGAATCAAAACAGGCAGTTGCAAGTGTCTATGAAAGAAATAGATGAAGATATGAGAGGGAAAAAAATATCTATGCTTAAACTACCTTCACTGAAATTATATCAAAAAAGTCATTGATGTCTAGTTCACTGGTATTCACTTTAGACTAGGTGACAGTCAAGATTTTGGCTTTTGAGGTACCACAGTTTCTAGACAAAACAGGTTTGGATTCCTCCATTTAATAATTTCTTTAAGGGAAGATCCTTCAAAGATACTCCATTAAAAAGCACCCTCAGGAGAACATCTCCGAACACATCCCTGATCTTCCAGTTCTCCAGCTGCCCTTGTCTCTGCACTGACTGGCTCTGATGACTAACCTTCTCTTTGAAGAGTTCTATCGGTTCACATGGATTCAGCTCTGCACTGTTGTCTTTACTCAGGGGACAGCCTATGCATTTTAAAAAAATCTGCTTTACTTCTCTGTAGATGTAAATTTTCTTCATTAGATGTTGCAGTCCTCTGTTCTTTACTGAACTGTAAATAACTTCACACCAATTTTCCCATCCCTATGCTGAGTCATTGCTATGCCTCTGCTGGAATGCTTTCTTCTCTCAATCAATGCTGTCAGTCTGAACATTAAATGTATACATCACACATACTTCTGAATAGGGTGCATGTCACTAAACATTGTCAGTTGACTGAGGCCAGGCACAAACATAATTAATCCTTTTGGGATGACAAGGTCTTTGAAGTGTCAGATTCTTCTTCTTAAATATACCACACATAAAAATACATATCCTTGCTTCCTGGAGAAATATCAGGATACCAAAGGGATGTGAGTACAAGCAGTTGGTATGAAAATACAAGAAGAGAAAGAGAAAGCACGCCCTTGTCAGGCCTAAATCCTATTAGACACTTCTCTGAACGCCACCAGGGTCTACTAAAGGAACTAAACCAACTGTTAGTCATGTCAGAGGTATATGATCCCAACACAGGTATGATCACATGATTATGGCCACATGTTTTTTTCCTTTTTTTTTCTTTTTTTTATATAGCCATATTAGTTTATTTGCAGTTATATGGTTGGTTTGTTCACACTTTTTTTGTTCACAGTTTTTCCTGTGTGGTTTTTATTTCTTGGTTTAGATTTATTGCTTTGATATACCCAAAATCAACAGATGTTATGCAGTCTTTTTCCTCATAAGGAACCAATGGGCCTATTTTTTTTTTTTTTTACATATATGCTATACATGGGGGGCTAGGTGGCTGTGCCTGGGAAAAAAGTAAAGCGCAGAAGCATAAGAATCTCCATGGGCCTAGGTCTGAAGGGGAGACTGGCATGTGAAAGGAATAATATATAATAAGTACTTCTTTTGTCAGTTGTGTGACTCTTGGTCTTTGCAGGCAGCCTGAAGAAAACCAGATGAAATGGATTATTGCCATTTTTTTTACACAGGTTGTTTGAAGTGATAGTATCAAACTGAGAAAGTCTCCCAACCAGCCAGTAGTAGTTTGTTTTGATGCTGTAAGAGCTCAAGGTCTAATTGAGGGTGTTTGTGATCTTGGTTGTACATAATCTCTTGTATGGTGAGGATCAGGGTGGTTATATTGTACCATCTATGCTGAAAAACAGTCAGAATTCGCAGGCTTTTAGAGAAGAAGGTACCAGACTTCCTATGTCAGAAGACAATTGAGCTGTGGAAAACATGGTCATTGTGAGCTTCTCTGAAGTGGTCAGTTACGACATCCATACATCTCTAAAGAAGAAGCCAGTTATGGGAGCATTAACTTTCTTTACTATTTGATGCTACTTGACCTTGTAAATCAGCTGTGTGAAAAGCAGATGGATGGTAAGCCTGATGTGTACCATGTAGACCTATGGCTGTAGGCACAGAGGGTCATCAGGAGAAAACAAATGTACCTTCACGTATTGGCCCAAGAACCAGAATCTATTCTCTGGAGCAGACTGTTAAGATGTAATAACTACGTGCATAGTTATTAATTGCTGCTTTATTCCCTAGGTCTGTATGTTTCTCAGTATAAGTTGGACCTCTCTCCTCTCTCCCTACCTTGCAATTAGAAAGTCCAGTACTACTGGGCTTTCTTGGGGAAATCAAGCAATCCTCTGTCAAATCTGATATCTACAGTGGTTTTCTTTTATTATGTGAAACATGGGTGGCTTTCAATATGGGTAGAAAGAAAATAAAATCAGGTTGCAAACAAATGCCCTGCCATTATTAGACTTCTGCCAATTATCATAATAGAAAAAGATGTTTTTTTTTTGCTGAATTATTCTTAAGTCTGATTTACATATTAACACAGTAGACAGTCTGTCTATGACCAAACTCTATTGACTTTCGTATTGAAAGACATTTTTGTCTGCAGAGAATAGAGAGTTAGAGGAATTCATGAACAATCAATCAGCCTCATTCTCCAGGACACTACTCTCGCTGGCATTTTTTACTGTCCAGGATGTTTTGATGAAGTTATTTTCTCCTTCAGTTGATTGTGGTTAGATTATACTTGTCAATATAGCCTATGATTGCTGTGCTTATATGAAAGGGTTGTAGTAATGCCTGGAGTTCACGGCATCTTCTATTTGTCTCATCAATCGGTGAGTTCACAGATGTGAAACAACTCTCAACTACTTTGTGGTCCAAAACAAAGCAAACGGTGCTTTATGGGCAGTTTAGGACATTTTTAGGTCCATATTGTTCAATTTTGCTGTCACATTGTTGCTATCAGAGATATAATTCTGAAAATTTTAGGATAATAACTGCCGAACAAACTTATGCAGTCCGACCAACACCACAAAAAGGCCATGCTCATGCTGCTCTTGGAAGGGTTTCCATTTTGCTAAGCTCGTCTACTGTTGATACCTTCTTATACCTTGCTTGTTTGGTTTCATTATTAACAACTTAAGTGCTGCCGTCCTCCCATTTTTAGCCTCACACACTGATTAGCCATCCAGTCAGATACTCGGAGATGAAGTTGTTAAAAGTAGACTGGCACGCAGAGAGCACTGTAAAAGGTTACAAGGTCAACTATAGGGTGGATAAAACAATTCTAAGTGTTTGTTTTCTACTTTTCATATCCATATACATTCTTCTCCAAAGTAATGTAAAATTACAATATGAATCTTTTTGAACAGCCTCTTTAAACAAATTAAATTCCTTAGGTCGCAGGTACAAACATGGCACAAGCAGGGTCAGCAACAGCAGCAGATCAGCTCCTTTGCTGAGACTGAATTGTCTGATAAATAGTGACTGTTGTATGTAAGGCCATCATAGCAGAGTTCGTCTGCATCTTTTCTACCTCGTTCTTAGAAATGCACACTTTCAGTCCTGAACCCACCAAGCATAACAGAACATTAAGCAAGATATCTTACAGAAAGTACTATCATTAATAATTAAATACAGATAAATTGATTTTGCAAAACATGTTGGTCATTTAGAAGTAGCTGTATCAAAGGGCATAGAAGGGTAGCTGCACAGAAAATACAGTATGTTTTCGGATTAATAGGAATTATAATGCAATAATCTTATTTTGTTAGGAATACTGTTATGTGTACATTTTTATACTGTGACTGCTACAATTTATTTCACAATTTATTCATAAAGCTACAGAATATGAATTCAAAGAACATAGATCAGGTTGAGGTCTTTTTTATTCATAATGTGAAGATTTGTACATATTTATGATTTTGAATGAACAGTCATTTTTCCTATCTCGTTTTAAGTGTTAAAAAAAAAAGGTTTATGCTAACCAAGAAAGTGATATACTTGTTTACCCACTTACTCCTTTTTAAGCGTGAGAGTTATATTAACTTATTATCTGTCTGCTCGGATCCCCAACAGGTTTATTACTATATTATCTAAAAGTTTACCCTACTTCCTCTGACAGAAATGACCACAAGCTACTGATTCCTAGTGTATACTCTCGCCAGCCACTTCATACGGTCAGAGCTATAACAGAACTACCGTTCTTAATTACATACACACTTTGCAGTGCTCCCAACAACAAATGTAAAAATTAAAACAAATAATTTATGAAAACCATATGCAAAGCAGCAGCCCTTTCTGAACCACTAAAACATGCAGTGTCCTACCCTAAGGAATTTTCCATTGCAGAACCAAATTTTGTTTCAAGCTATGTACAACTCTTATTATCTTCAATGGGATTATTACAATCTTCCCTAAGAGTAGTGGCAAGATCTTTACTTTAGTAAGGGATTATATAAGCAATATTCTAGGGTAAGGGAAAGCTTGACACACAAAATATAGATTTTTTTTACTATAATCTTTTTACTGGTTGACACACATTGACATGCTTTCCATGATGCTTGCCAGAAAAACATACAGAAGATTAAGAAGAGAATAGTAGGACAAACTTTTTTTTTTCTTTTTACCAAACTCCTTGTTTTAAAATGCTAAAGGAAGGCATGTAAGAGAAATAACATTTTACTTTCTGTATGGTATTAATTTGTCTAAACATATATATCTAGTGTCACTTTAGGCAATTTAGGGTTTCCTGTCTGGTTTCCAACTAAACTGCAGGAAGTTATTATATTCCTTATATCCCATATCATATCTTAGAGTCATGCAGAACACAGACATCTGGGAAACAAGTCGGTACTAGGTATCTATGTTTACACAACTGAATCCAGCCTCTGCCTCCTGGTTGCCAGTCAGCCAAGAAAAGCATGAAGTCCTCGTGCACTTTAGGTAATAGCACATTACTCTGACACTGAAATATATGTCTTCGGTTACTAAGATACACCAAAGAACAAAAAAAATCTGGCAAATTCTCCACTGCTCCTTCTATTTAGTTTTTTTCTTCTTACCTTCTTACCTTCTTACCTTCTTACCTTCTTACCTGATCTGTTTGGATTTGAAGTATAATGCAAGATATGTTTACACATTGTCATTGCATAACAAAAAAAGTGGTAAACAGAATATTCAAAAATATGTTTTATAATGAAAGATGATAATCCAACTATCATGTCAAATATCAGGATTTCAGATGTTAGAGATGAACATTATTTTCTCTGTTTTAAAGGTCAGCTACTTCTGTAGTGAAAGAATCTTCAAAACAGAAAGAAAAGACAATTTATTGTAGACAGATCGTAATAACGTCTGGGCTTTTTAGCTGTTGTATCAGAAATCATTTTTTAATAGAAAACAGAATAGAGTGACTCCTTGAACCATGGGTACAAAAGAGAGTGCTTGGGAAGGAAATCTGCTTCTTTAAGTAATAGAATCATTGCATTCAAATATAGAGAAACCTTAAATTTTTTTAGAGGAAAGGGAAAATTTTCATATCTACAAATACAATATGCTTTTATACCTGTGTCAGAAGGTCAATTTTGCCTTAGTCAAGAACTCATATTTCTGTAACTCTGTGTAATTAAACTGGAAATATAAATAAAGATCACTGCATAAATATTAATTTTTTGTTAAGACAAGTAATACTTGATCTCATACAATGTTCAAGGCAAATTACATTTTTACCATTATGATGCTTAAACCCACATGGGTTTCTCTCCAGAAGTGCCATCAGGATTGGAATTGCCCTAGAATACACACCTTGAAGCTGAACTTAGAGTTGAACTCCATCATACAGAAATTGCTTTGAAATAAAAAAGAAACTATAGGTTACTACAGGGAAAAGCAAAATAAAACCTTGTGTAAGTTTCTTTTCCTTGTATTACGCTTTGCAGCTATAACAAAGGACAAGTCTAATTTTCTTTTCTTTATGAAGTGTAACTTTGGACTTCAGTAAAGTTATAACTTCTCCACGGCAATCCAAACAAGGGAACAGACATCAGCCTACAAATGAAATTCAGTGGAAGAAAATTAAGTGTAAAATGTATTGCACATGACCCATGTGAAGTGTTTGGTGTTAAAACCAAGGACTCGCTGTAGCCCAGAATAAACATTTCTATCAGCATTCAAATGAATTATCATGAATGCACTATCTATCTGCCTTTCTGCATATCTTCAAACTACATTAGAATTTGCTTTTGATTATCAGCTTATTTAAGCAAAAATCCTTAATAAGGAAGCTCCAAGATCAGCAATTATTCTTAAGATATAATTAATAGTTAGCTTTTAATATGTGCACTAATTCCTTAAAGTCAAATTTAAAACACACATCTCTCCAGAGTGAAAAAGAAAAGAAAATTTATATAGGTTCTACTGAAGTTGATATTTTTATTATTGGTTTACTTACAATGAGAAAATGACTCAGAACCTGTGCTAACTGAATGTTTTCAGAATGAGGACATCCACATATGGTCTCAAGTGATACTTAGAGTAATCATAAAAAGAATCCCATGTAAGATAATCCTATTTGAATTCCATTTTAACTGTTTTCCTTGGATTTATGCAAGTAAAATGAATACAGAATAAAACTCTGCCATAGATCATGTACTCTGCTTTGCTAAATGTATAATCCTACTTTTGGGGCATTTGTCAGGCCCGAAACAGTCCCTGCAGAACTCCCCTTCACAGAGCAGACACTTTATGGGATTTGTGGTAGAAGAGGAGAGAATAAATAGATTAATTATTCTTGTAGTTTATGTCAGACTAGGAGTAAGCTCTGCTTAAACAAACTGTTGCAGAAAACAATCTATTTCTGAAGTAAATTCCTTTGTGTACAAACTATATCTCTACACAGAGTCACTTACATAAATTACCAAAACATGATAAACTGAGAAATCTGTCCAAGTACTCTAGGTAAGGAAAGCTAAGTGAACACAGATGTCCCAAGTTACCAAGTAGAATTCACCTAAACACTCTATTTTTAGTTATGGATATTTTGTTTTCCTTTGTTCCCTGAGTTTTACAACTTTGAGGGCCTTGATTTTATCGAGTATTTAATAAAGACATGGAATCTTGAGTCCCATATGGGAAAAAAGATGATGGGGTTAGTATGAAAACCAGCTCAGGAAAGAACTATACATAACAAGCATTGTAATTTTGCAGTTTCATCAAGAATCTCAATTAGAAAAAGCATAGGAAAAAATTCTGCTGTCCTTTCTACACTTCGGTTGAAAGAAGAAAGATCAGTATGATGTAATATCGTTCTCTTTCATTAATCTTTTTTTAACAATAAGTGGGAAAGCAATTTTGTCTGGGTTATTCACTCTGATCCTGAGACCTACCTTATCAATGTAAGATATAAACACAACACACACACAGACACATAAATACATACATAACATACATACATAAGTAAAAAAACTACTGAATTGGCAATATTTGGATAGGACCTTTAAAAGATGTGATGCAAGCTAAACTTCACTTCTGGAAGCACCTCTGTTTTGCATATTTTGAATTGCACATTTGGATGTGAATATGTTTGGTTTTAGCACCATTTGTCCTTCACAACTTTGCCACAGAAGTTTCACTAACCAGTACTGTTGAGATGCACCTTCACATTTGCTCAAAGGCATCTCTCAGTACAGACTATTTCACACATTCAACTTCTGTTACCCATATATATATGCATATAGGGGATTTCAGATGTAGACTGAAGCCTGTGGTAGATGGGCTGGGGTGCTGTATCATAGCTGTTGTCCTGTTCCTATCTGCTATTCCCAGCTGACTGATACTGTGAAGTGCTGCTAGATGACAAACATTAGGAGCAGAAACAACTTACTTATAGTCTATGGGATGCATCAAATAATCATGCTAATATTTCCCTCTTCTTAGTTTCTCTAGCACAGAAAAAAAAATGGGAATGTTGACATCCTTGTGGGGTTATTATCAAAAAATAGACAAAGAAAAATAAAACAAAACTAATACATTTATGCCCTCTAATCTCTAGGTTTCACTATTTTGCTTCCTTTTAAACCTTCATGGTATGTTTTTGCCCAAGGCTAGCTGGAGGGCAAGACATTTAAGCCTAAGCATACTTGCTTAAAATTTACCTCAGGGTGAGGAGCAGATAGCTTCTTCTGAAATGATGCAAGTTTCTTGCACACAGATGTGACTCAAGGTCTTCAGTCTCCATTTAAACAGCCAGACTGAATTATCTTGGACCAAAAATTTGATTTTGGATCAAACATTTAATATTCTTCCCTCTCCTGGTAAATGAAAGCGACATTCAAACTGCAGAAGAAATCTGTGTATTTTCAAATTTTTCAGGGAAGATATTTCGTTTACTTTTGAAACATCAGCATGTTATTTCAGGGGAAACAAAAGGTTAAGAGTTACAACAATGTATCAGTTAATCAGCTTATTAAACCTTCCAGCTGGCAGAAATTCTATTTATTATGGTCTATAGAATGGCCAGGATGCAGCTAAACTACATGATTCTTCTACCTTGTATCATTTCTTTCTCTTTCCCCGGAATTTAATAGGGAATCTTCTCTTGTCTCAGCACAGGAAAGTCACACTAGCATGCTTTCTGGTGGAAAGGAAAGATACTCTAGCCTTTACATAAACAGATGAAACATATTACCATTGTGAAAAAGGAGTACAAGAAGGTTGTTAACCAGAGTTACATGGAATCTTATTTTGAAAAGGTTTTGAGGAACTGTGGGAGATGGCATCAGGTAAGCGATAGAGAAGAAAACTTTACAAAAAGAGTGTCAAGGAACTGGGAAAGAACTGAACATGAATGTGTTTGGGCAGGATAGAATATTTTGCAAAAAGTATAATCTTCATAAACTTCCGAGAGAATGACATGCTTCAGACATTGTTGTGTCTATTTATCCTAAAATAGATGGATAAATGTCCAAACTAGCTATTTAAAAAGCTTTGATTTACCTGTAAAATTAATAACACTCACAATATCAATTGCAGGACTTCATTTACTAAATTTTTCTCTGCAAAAGCCTATCCTTCTGAAGCATGAAAGCTGATTTTACTTCCTTAATAATGAGACTATTGTTATTGTTTCTTGCTTACAGCAGTGAATGATTACAAATTTAATAATGTTTTCACCATCTTATAAGAAGGTAGCAGATGAATCATGTTAACAGTAACTCAAGTATTGGTGAGTTTGTATGAGACGCGTTGTTTCATTCCTTCTAGTCTGATAGCTTCACTACTATGGACCACCAAGTATTAGAAATCTATAGATTTCTAAGAGGAAGGTGGAAACAATATTCAGTGGGTGTATTTAAGAACAAATTGCTTAAACTGTCAGAGAAAAAAGAAATATCCTGGTTTCCCAAAACATGGGATTATATGGTAGCTGAAATGATGTGAAATTAAATAATAATCACCCAGTGGGCTGGTTCTAAAAATTTATTTTCTGATGCTGCAGTTAATATCTATGGACCTGTCTGGCACTAACATCTAATGCCATGCTATTGACCTCCAGCGAAGCTATTTACCTAATGATTTTTGTCTGCTTGTTTTATGTCCTTGAAATCTGAAGCCCTTACTAGGGTGCATGATTTAGGATTTAGGATTTTTGTACTATTTAGAAAGACAGTATGATAGACGAGGGCAAGCAAGCATATACCCCTAAATGACCCATCCAAATTGCAAAGCTCTTTCTTAAGTGATGAAATATCTATTTCCAAAAAAAGAGCTCTTTTACCATTATTTTCTATCTCCCTCTCTTTAAATTGATTTCTTCAATTTTATAAACAAAACACATTGTATATAACATTTCACAAACAAAATTGCCATCTAAATGAAGAAATACTGTAGACCAAAAATTCAGTCATCTGTGAGGTGGTCCTTTATCAGAAACTGAAACCAGATCAAGACAATGTAAGTTTCTTGAGAACTTTAGATAATTTCTGAGTTTCTGGACTAGCAAATCACATCAGGAATGATTTTTTCACAGTTTTTTCACTGTATGTAGTTAATTGCAAAAAAAAAAAATGCTGCTTTGGGGGAACAACTTTGAACTCTCTAAATCCTGGAGGTTGAAGGATAGAAATGAAGGATACAATATAGTTAATTCTTGAATTGTAATATCCTTAAGATGAAAAGAAAGCTACAACTTTTTCTACATTGATCTTACTTTTTTTTTGTTATGTGTTTTATTTTCAGTAGAACGTGCTCATTGTTTAAGTGAGCACTCTGCAGGAGACGGTTGTCTCTCATTTGCATCAATGTAGTGATGATATAGGTGAAATTAATATATTTTCAAGCTTTTGGTGTCTATGAGGTTGTCATAAATATTTGTACAACTAAATTTTCAAAAATAATACATGTAATGTGTGAGTCACTTTAGTTTGAACTGAGAAACAACCCAGATGAAGAACATTGTGCAAATCTGCAAATATCTACAAAAGAATATCTATCATTTTTAGAAAAAAGTCACTAAAACTGCACTTAACATGCACTTCACTCATCACTGGAAAATCAGCACTCCAGTGAGAATTTACTTTCAGTATTTCATCTTGGTTTGTATTTTATTGTACCTAATACATTGATTCTAGATTCATTGATTCATTCTACTAATCTATCTGAGTCTTCATTATCATAATACTTGACAATATTAATATGTTTTTCTTTGTAAGACTGTGAAATATTAATTTATTTTAATAGATTAATTGATGGGCAACTGTGGAGTAATGCATTAACTTGGCTATAACCTCAGAATTGAAGACAAGACACACACTGTCAGCTGCTAAAAAATCCCATAGCTTTAGTGTCCTTGGTAGAACTTTTTTATTTTGCTGTTCTTGAAAATGTGGCACAATTGCCTAGCATTTTTATCCTAGAAACCTCTGTACAGCATCCCTCTTTTTTTTTTTTTTTAGTAAATATCTACTTGATTTTTACATATATATGTTATGACTCCAATAAAATACATCTTCATCAACCTTATGTTGACCTAAGAATTTTTCTTACATAAGCTTATATATCTGCTAGTTACCTCACATTAATTGATTCTAGAATAAATGCAAACAAATAAGTATCTCATTACTGAACTTCATTCTATATTTTCAGGTCCCTGTTTTAAGATTGAATTAATGTCCTATGAAAGTCTATCTTACTCTTTTGAGGCGAGCTAAGGCAGCTTGTATAAACTTATCCTTTAATTTTTAAACAGATGCATTTATTGCATCTGTCTTGTCATGTTTGATGATTGTACATAACTTTACTGACAGTATTCAAAACTGGGCATGTGCCCATTACAACCTGTATGGACAACTGTATCTAAATAAAATAGAAATATAGTTAAAAAACTAAAAAACTAAAAAAAAAAAAAAAAAGCAAACTGTTTTGTTTGTTTGTTTCTCTTATGGTTTTGTACTTGAAAGAATAGAGTTTCAAAGCCAGATTTCCAGTGCTGGTAGGGGTAAAACCTAGTTTGAGACTAAGAAATCCAAGTAGATTTGTGCCTATAGTGTCTATCCATGAACCGGTGTCCCATTATAGTCCGTAGGGGTCTAGTAAATACAGTCAGTGGAATATAAAGAACTTCCTAACTTTCCTTTGTCACCTTAATAGGTAGTAAACTGAATAATTCTCCAGACATGAAGTAAAATTGATGTAATAATTGAAGTAGTCTTTTAAAAGTATAGATAAGACTTTAAAAGTACAGATTAGGGGTTGACCTGCTGGAAAACAGCTCTGTGGAGAGGGATTTAGAAGCCCTGGTTGACAGCAAGTTAACCATGAGGTAACAATGTGTCCTCACGACCAAGAAGGCCAGTGGGCTCCTGGCTGCATCAGGAGGAGCGTTGCCAGCAGGTTGAGGGAGGAGATCCTGCCCCTCTGCTCAGCTCTTGTGAGGCCACACCTGGAGTACTGGGTGCAGGTCTGGGCTCCCCAGAGAGGGTCCAGCGTCGAGCAACAAAGATGATTAAGGGACTTGAATATCTATCTTATGAGGAAAGACTAAGCAAGTTGAGCCTGTTTAACCTGGAGAAGACTGAGGAGATCTGATCAATATATATAAATACCTGAGGGGTGAATGCAGGGAGGATGGGGCCAGACTCTTCTTGGTGGTAGTCAGTGTCAGAACAAGGGGTAATGATGTACAAATTGAAACACAGGAAGTTCCATCACCACACGAGAAATAACTTCTTTCTTGTGAGGGTGCCAGAGCACTGGAACAGGCTGCCCAGAGAGGTTGTGGAGTCTCCTTCTCTGGAGATCTTCCAAACCTACCTGGATGCCACCCTGTGCCACATGTTCTGTGTGTCCCTGCTTGAGCAGGGAGGTTGGACCAGATGACCATAGAGGTCCCGTCCAACCTCAACCATTCTGTGATTCTGTGAAAAGTAGTTTCTCATATGGCAAAGATATTTTCTATCTATGTCTGTTAAATTTAAAAGTAAATCCCCCAAATAATTTTCATTAAAACATTTTTTGGGGATTTTTGATTTTTTAAAATATATTTTACTGAAAAGATTGTAAAATGTGTCCTTAAAATGTAAGATTTCATTCATCTGTGTTTTTAGAAATATTTCAGTTTTAACACTTTAAATCTTGATCATTATAATGCTTTAAAAATCATCCACAAGTGGACCTGTCTTGAAGAGCATACATTAAAATGACAATAATAATGATGAATTTAATATTTAACCATAAACTTCAACAGGGATGAAGTTCAAAACCAAGGGTATTAAAGGCGCTCTCCATTTTCTTATGCTGTTCTCTTATGTTCTAGTCCATGGAGCAATCAGAAAGTCAACTTCGGCATGTTTAGCATAATGTATTTTGGAAGTATTGAGTGCTTATCTGCCTTAATAACTGATAAGACAGAGAAGTAATGGGTGAATTGCGTTTGACATTTAAACATAATAAATTGTATTGTATCTGGAAACACCATGTTGATTTCATAACATATTTTTAAGATTATTTACAAGATCCTTAACACGAAAGACAAATCCAATATTTAAATCACTAGAGCTTTGAAGCTGTCTTTATATGCAAATACTTAGGATATCATTACTGATATTCTGGCCATTGTTGAAAGTGATTTATTTTCAACAGGCTTAAAGCTAGAATTTCCATTTGCCAAATGCAGGTTAAAATTCTTAAATGAAAAAGCTCGTTACAGTCATCCGACAAGTTGTGTATGGATTAACCCATGCCATATACCAGATAATGGATTTGTAGCTCTTTAATTGTTATCTATGCAAGGGAAAGTCATTGCACCAATAATGTGTGCAGACAGTTATAGTGGATACATTCAACTATGTCTAACTTCTATTAACCTTTTAATTTTCTTTTTTCAAGATCAGATATTAGATTTTTGTCTGGGAAACTGCAATCCTATAGCTTTATTATAATTGATTGAAAACTAATTGATAGCTGGTGAAATAAGAAATCGATAGGGATTTCATCTGGAGTGCAAAGTGTTTCAGGTAAGCTTAGATAGGTTAAAAGCTTATATTTCATTCTGAGCTATGAGAAATGTTCACCTTGTGGTCTAGTTTCCTAATGAGGCTTTCTTTTTATGTTTGAATGATAGATGATAGGAGTCATTACTTTAAAAATAATGGTGTTTGTAGACTTTCTTTATCTGTATGTTGTGACTAGGTAATATAACTACGCTCTCACCAGAAATTCAATAAATCAAAAAAAGATCTTTAATAACTCAACTATATGTCATTGCTGTGAATATTTTATTTAAATACAAATAAATCTTTGTAGACATTAAAACACCTACATCAAGCAAACAAATCTCTTTTGTATATAAAATGTCTTCCTATCGCCACTAGGAAAGAAAGACAATGTTCATTGGAAAAATATTCATAATGCAACATCTTGTTCTGATTTGCTTCTTCATCACTTGAGTGTGGCTTAATAAGTATAGCTGAGAGCATAGTATGTCCTAGTGTGCGTCTGTAAACATACAAATATGAAGGGCATTCACTATTTCATTATGCCATTCTGAACCAATCATACATTGAAGAATATATCTTATTTTGAATAAGATGAAAAAGATGCGCAATGTGAACTATAGAAAATTGCCCACATCCTCTTTTTCCAGAGAGCATGCCTTATGAGATTGGTCTAGATACATAGATAGAAGGGCTGGAACCAGGTAATGAAAATATAAAACAATGCACTCATGAATATGCACTGAGTTTTTTTGTGTCACAGTGTTATCTATTGAGCAACTCTGCAATAATTCTTCCTTTCTAAGGTAGATGACACAGTATTTTTCTATGCTTGGAAAAATTGCTTTGTCCTTGTTACAAGTCGCAAGGAGTAAAGCACAGAATAATTTATTTTCCTAATTGTTCTATTTTTTGGATTATTTTCCCTTGTATTCCCTGGTTCCCTTCATTACAAAACATAGATTAAAGACTACTCTTTTGATGAAGAAGTGGATTCCATGAAGATTCCAACCTGTAAGATGGAACTTTTTAGATAAGAATTTGTCTTGCATCTAACTTGAATCTATGCAACAAGGTGTCTGCTAGAGTGCTCCACTTGGAATGGGAATGCAAGATGCCCCAACTTTTGTTTCTCTATGACTGAATGATGCCCCAGCAACTGATGTGAACTTTGTTACTAGTAAATATGCAGTTTCACTGTATGAAACTGAAACCCTAACGGATTGCTACAAATCAGACCTGTCTCTTGCTGGTACAGCAGTTGCACCCTACAAGAAAGTGTTTATATAGCAACTTGCACAACAAAGGAGACAGAAACTAAGAGGAAATAATAGTTAACATTCTAAAATGTAAACTCATCTGATTCTTGATATCTACAAAGAACTGAGAAAAAAATCAGCATTGTGCTGATTTTCAATCATGAAAAAAAGTTATTTTGTTGATAGCAGTTCTGTAAAGAAAAGTTTTGTTTTGTTTTGTCTCATGATGAAACAAGTTCCATTAAGATCTATTACAAAATTGCTGAGTTAGGAGAAAGAGATTGCCCCCTAGTGAGCTCTTTCTCCCAGTGATGGCCAGCTCTTAGCTGACCTACAAGTTACATAAGAACAAACACAGAACTGCCACCAGCATGGAAGAATTGTGTTGCTCAGGGGCCATTGAAGTGATTTAGATGAGAATCTCAACTGTGATGTCCGTCATTGCCTTGCCTACTCTTGATCAATGCAATGATACAGACTTGCAGATGATTTAGAAGAACCCAGCAGAAACAGCCCTCTTTGTCTGGGCTCCAAGTAGGAAGGCAGAAAGTGTTAAAGCTTTTGCTCTTCGAAATCAGTTTTTACTCTCTAGAACTAGTATTCGTCAACTGAGACAGACTGGGATAACTGTCATGATTTCTGTAAGTTTTCTTTTTTGTTTACCTTTTCTATTCTTCTGTACGACTGACTCTTTTTATAGGGGAAGTGGTGGGGATGGGACTGGGACACAGAAGTGCCCCCAAAGGAGAGCCAGGAACTGCCAGCACTGCCATGCTGCAGGATGAAATGAAAGGGTGGAGGAAGGAGTCAGAGAAGGGAGAAGCAAGGGGAAAGGAGGGAAGTTAAAAAAAACCAAAAACTAAAACCTACATTTTCTGCACCTACAATTCTGCCAAAATTTCTGCAGACTGACTATGTGAAGAGCAATCCAGTCCATCTTAGCTAGTGCTACTTGCAATGTGTATTGAGCCGAGATAAAGAGAATTGAAAAAGACCAGAAATTTTCATTCCCACACCTCAGACTGGAGACTTATACTCCGAAACTTTATATTGATTGTCAATATATTGGCTAAGGCCATTTCTCCTTCATTTCCACAGGTAAGTTAAATGATTTGTGTAACGAGCTAAAACAAAAAGAATGAAAGCAATGCTTTCTTCATTATTGATCATTACTTGAAACAGAAAACTGAGTAACTTCCAATGACAGAAAGCTTATTATCAGAAAATTATTCTGTAGCACTTCCAGATGTAACTCTTACAAAGATCTTCTAGACTAGCTTGTTTATATAATTTCTCTCAAGTAGTCCTACATGTCTTTAGTAGCAAAGCTTCAACACTTCCTTTTCATGGCCACTCCACAGTAAATGTCACAGTCAGGGAGCCTTTCATGACAAAGAGTCATTATGAGCCAGGAACAAATAAACCATAATAAAGTGACTGCATATCTAATTATGTGCCACTTAAATGTCACAAATGACACACTTGTAATAAAGATTTTATATTTTCAGATTTTTAATTTACAAGCTTGTCACTTGCAGTTTAGCTGTTTTTTCAGATAGGGTAAAGAGAGTGCATAAGGTTTCTTTAATTGCCAATTCTTATTTATCAGTTCTAATTATGAATAATGCTTGTATTAAAAGAAACTCACACAGAGAAACCTGTGGTACAGAATTTAAGAAGGCAAGTACTTATGGTAGAGGACTATGGTAGATTGCATATGATGAATATTAATAAGAAACATTCTCTAAAATGTTTTCTTTAATACAGAAGTTTTCTTATTGCACTGGACAGGAACACACTCTCTCACAGTGTGTCCCTAAAATAAATACTGCTGGAACAAGGTTTCTCTGTAGTCGTACAGGATTAGAAGAAAATTAATAAATAGAGAGTTTTAATCACTTCATATCTGGGGAACTCGCTACCCACACATCTTGCTGAATAAAGAAAAACCTGGATTACTGGAAAACTGAAGTGAGCAAAATTTGTTAGGAAGACTCTCTGAATATAACCCCTCTGTTGACAAATTTTAGAATAATGAGAGTTCCCGTTATTTTTGCAGGGCTCAGTTTACATTTTTTTTGGTGACAATCCAAATCACTTTTCTTCATGTGATGAAGATTGCTGTGTTCTCATTAGAAGTCAAATAGTATTTTTACATTTGATATGCTCTACTGACTTACTTTAGTAGTACCTTTGGCTAACCTGCCACTGGCAGCTATGGGAAGAAGACAAGTTTTTTTTTTTTTACAGAAAACAAGTAAGAGGAAAACAAAAAGTGAGATGGCTAAGCACAGATCTTGATAATTTTTATTAACTCAGATTGCTGTTTATTTTCCTTTTATTCCAAATTATGGCATCTCCTTAAACAGCTCTTTGGATGAATAGTTGAGCTCATGCACAATTTTCCTGCTCCACTTCAGTTCTTACTACTTTGCTTTCTGTGCCTTTCTCTTTTTTTCCTTTTTTTTTTTCCTTTTTTTTCCCTTCTTTTTGTTTTCTACTCATACTGATAAAAATAGTATAACTGTGTTTTGTCTTGACATGGATGCACTTTCATTGTGACATCAGTGCCTCCTGGGTCACTTCAGGCAGATCAAAGTAAAGGACTATCATATAGCAACCCTTCATGTTCACTGATATTTTGAAGTGACCCAGGGCCTGAAGAAAAATCCGATACTCTGTAGTGGCCTCTGGAAATACTCAGTTCTCTACTTAGCTTTTTCACCTTCACTTCATAGGCCTTATTCTTCCGTAACCTTTTTCACTTTAAAAATCTCTTTTTAAATTGTCTATCCTTGAAAGATCAGCTCTTCAAATTTAATACTGTCATTAACCCTTGCAAGATGAGAATTACCATTTTGCTTGGTTAAAAAGGGGCTACTCTGACTAGTTCCACTCGCTGCTGAAACTCCTGTCCTTGAGGGCAACTTCGGAAAGCCGGTCGTGTGAAGCACTCTGATCATATAGCTCATAATTTCAGTCCACAATAATTGCACTCCATAATGCCTAACAGGATTTTTCAGAGAATTTATTTGTATTGATTAAAAGTTGCAGTGATCCATTATATTAAATGAGTAGGTTACATTTCTAGATCGCTGTTCTTGTCATTTTTAAAATAGGCTAAAATAGAAATGGAATCCCTACCATAGTGTAAGAGAATGATAACCTGAATCTGAAGGGATAATAATTCACAAATGATGAGGATCTCTCAGAAATAAACTATATTAGCTGTTTAGAGAAAGAACTCTGTATAAAAAAATATATATATTTTTCAATATGGTCACTAATAAAAATGACCACTGATTTTTATTTTCCATCTACAGTCTTCTTTTTTAGCAAAAATTTAACTAATTTGCATGTGTTAATTCTCTAGAATTTACTCTTAGATACTTTACTCTTACTTATTTTCACTTTTTGCCTAGATCATAACTATTCTCCTGCAAACAACTGTTTGAGTCATAAGCATGTAGTTTACAGTTTAAATATTTGAAGACCAGGATAGAAGTCCAGATATTCATCAGTAAACATCATGTGGCATTTTAAAAGATCCTACATCACTTAACAGATTGAATATTATTGAAGATCTAATGCAATATCTTTGTTCTATAAGTATTAGATCTATTGGGCAGTGTCATCACAGTTGTCTGTGATGATTGCTGAATCTCTAATCTTTTCTCAATTTTCACATGTTTTTTGGGAAATCGGTTTCTGAACATAATTGTACTTCAAAAACAAAATAGAATGCTTCAAAACCTTAATCTGTACCAAAGGAGTAAGGTCCCTATAACTGAAGGTAAGTGACACACTGACAGACGGTAAATCTGCATTTATAGGTATTTTTGTCTCAGAATTATATTTAATTACTATTGCTTCAGGGATTGAAACATGGACCAACGCAGTATTTTATTCTCCAGAAGCCAGGAGATTTAATATCTGTATTTTCCTGTGCTTATTCCCATTAAAGTAGCAGTTCCTGTGATCTCTGAAGATAACGCTCCTACCACACTTGGCTCTGCAAACACAGTCAGACAACTGATTCATTATTAAAAAATCACAGCTATAAACTGTGTTGGATTAACCTGATCCCAGGCTGTTTAACAACAGCATTCTTACTGCATTTCATCAAGATATTTCAACAAAGGCAACATAATTCTCAACTGCTGGCTGGCATGTCTGAATACTACCACCAGTGGGCAATAATGAGCTTTTTATTCTCATCTTGAGGCTAAAATGTATCCGTGAGGGGAAGAAAAGAAGAAACAAGAATCTTTATTGCATCTGAGAGCTAGTCCTGTTCTATTAATCTTTAGCTAAAATTGCCTGGTTTATTTTTTCTTTCTGCTGCCTGCTTTGAGTGTGACTGTTTCTCTATCCAGCATTAGATACCTGGAAGTAAAATCATAAAGATAGGCCTATCTTTCCTCTTGTCTTCTCCCCATCTAAACTTGGTAACTGAGCAGTTTCATTGTTACTGTAAAAACATTTCAAAGCACTGAATATGTGACAAAAACCTGTAGGCAAGGCACTGAACAAAGCCGGCAGAGGGAGATGGAACAGGAGATGGATAGAAAAAAGCTTTATAGAAAAAAGAGGTCAGGGAACTGGAAATTTTTATCAAGCCTGGGTCTGCTCCATGACATGATGGTAGAGCATGATCTGTGTCTAAGGCTGTGACCTGGTGTCAGCACTGTTGCTTAGCTGAGCACGTGTGCTGGTTGGTGAATGATTATACTCACTTGGAGCTCCTTCTCCCTCAGCTACCGGATATAGGGTCCCATCCCGCTTAAAGCATTAAAGCAGTCATACAGGAACAATTGCCTCTGCAAATAAAATATTAGTAAAAAATAATTTTCACTTGCCCAGACAGGTAGCCACAATGATGAAATTGTTGTATCAGTGCTAGTGTGGACCTTACAGCCACTTTTGGCAATGAAATTCCAGCATAATGGAGGGACAGAAATGCTGTAAAAGGAACATGCTTTCGGCATCACTCAGCATAAATGTGCAGCTCAGGGAAACATGTAACCAGGGTACAGCATGCAAAATTGATAGTCACAGGGTGGCCATTTTCAGCTAATTCACGTATACATGAAACAAAATAATATCAGTCATTTTTCTATAAACATATATTTTAAGGTTTTCATTATAGTTGGTGACATTTTGTCCAGGGACCAAATCGTGATGGCATCCTGTGTGCTACTGAAGAGTCAGAGGGAATAGAGGATCACACAATAACAGGAACTGCAGTTCCAAAGATTCTTGAAAGCTCCATGGCCACCTATCTTGCCCACGATTACTCAGTACTTGTGATGGAAGACAAGAGATTATGTAGTAGAACCATCCCCTTGACCAAATTTGGGGTTCAGCTGCTAATTGCAGATCTCTATCTTCTTCTGGGTAGTGGGAAAAGGCCCTATTCTACTTGCATAAAGCTTAGAGACCAGTAGGCAAGAGCCAGGTTGGCAGTACTGGTCTTCTTTTCTCTACAAAATCACCCAATTAGGACTAAATTGGGAGTCTTGGATCTCCCTCTACTGGTCTTCAAATATATCTCCTTCACAGAAAGTGGAAGGCTCAGAGCTTTCATTTAAGCTTCTCCCACTGCTGGGACTGAATTCCTAAAGCTGCGAGTTTGGCAGAATCTGAGTTTGGTAGAAGCATTATGGGTGGAATTACTGTTGATGTACACCCAGTGTATATGGAGGTAAATTCACCCATACAGTGAGAAGCTATAGTCCAAAATTAGAAGACTTTTTCCCTCTGTT
This sequence comes from Crypturellus undulatus, assembly GCA_013389825.1. Classification (NCBI taxonomy): domain Eukaryota; kingdom Metazoa; phylum Chordata; class Aves; order Tinamiformes; family Tinamidae; genus Crypturellus; species Crypturellus undulatus. The sequence continues at coordinate 107,614 of VWPW01015935.1, read as the reverse complement.
TCAGTAGAAATGTGCTGAGCCAGAAAAAAAAAGGAGAGAAAAAATGCTGCAGTCTTCTTTTTTTGTTTATTTGGGGTTTTTTTTTGTTTGTTTTATTTTGTTTTGATAGTTTTTGGAAACACCACTGAACTAATGAATTACTGAATTAGCTGAGGCAGCTTGTCAGTGTCCTTTGCAATATGATCAGACACATAACAATTTGATTTATCAATAGATAGTCTTCACTGTAGAGCAATATATTTATAGTGACCTATTTACCAGTAAACTGCTCATTCAATCCAAAATTGCCCTAATAAACAAGAGATATAATTTGAAATGTTTGTAAAGAAAAAGCAAGGAGAAAAATTGGATGTCCAATAAGACTTTGCAATAATTCACTTACTGTAGCTATGTATGCTATTTGTATATGTGTGTAAGCATTTTTGCAGGAGAAAAATGTGGCAGTCATCTTTGCAGTCATCTTATTAATAACAAAGTCCATCTAAAATGAAGATGGGAAAACATTGCAAAAATACATATTCAGACATCTTCATTCAAAATTTCTGAGAAAATATTTCTTTTGTTTCTGCAGAGATGTGAATATTTGTGATGTGAATAAGCTGCATATGAATATTCATGCAGACATGCATTCACAGAGGAACATTTTGCAAAGACTATTTGAAAACTCTGTGTAGGTTCAATAATCATCTGATGAGGAAAAGAAACATGTGGTTTAAATGATTAATTACACAGCATGAATATCAATCATAAGCTCCTACTATTCAAACAATAAATTAGCTTACCCACAGACTCTGGGATGCTTTCAGTCAGCATTTGTCAAATAACAATCAAGCTGTAAGAATCTCAGCCTGCTGTCATTCAGTGAAAATAACAAGGAAAACAGATGAAAAATAGTCTCTCCTGCAGATTCCAGAATTTCCTTGGAGAGACTGTGATTATACAATGAAATATACTGAGTATGTGCAGACTATGGGGTGCAGCTTGTATCTATCTATCTATCTGGTGTGTTTGCTGTGTGAGCTTAAGGCCTGTGATGGATTAACATCTGCATAAGGGGAACATGGTGTACTGCAACGATCTTTGATCTTTATTTGAACAATATAAATAATAAGGGAAAACTACTGTTGAATTGCCTATAAATAAAAATATAAATGAAATTAATACAGCTGATTCAATGTTCAGCCTAGATGAATTATATTTTTTTATCTATGTAAATAAAAATGTAGTGACTTGTTAATATGCATGTACAGCAGCTAAATCTACTTTTTACCTTCAAACTCTTAGACTCTCAAGCTCTGTTCCATTCCTATAATATAATATTTCAGTTATATTTTACTGGAATAGAAAATTAGCTGAGGCTTGTATTTTATCTGACTAAGTAAAAAGATCTTGAGTGCCAGGTAACAGAGTAAAGAAACAAAGAACAAGCTGCAGTTAGGTAGGCCAATTCTTTACAGTTCAAAGCAGTTAAGCTCCACCTGAGAACCTGGGAGAGTGTGGATAATAAAATGGAACTATGCATTAAGTACGTACTGGAAAAAGTGCTTGACAGAGAGATAGAGATGTGTAACCAGAAGAGGATTCTAGCTCATATAATTATCCTCAACAAATGTGTGTGTCAGGACGATAGATCTCCTTACCAGACCTCTGTGCCCCGACATGAAATATGTAGGAAGACATACATATGGAAGTTGAGTTTAAGTAGAACAAAAATCCAGACATAGATCATTGCCCCTCATAAGGTAATCAGAAGCTTTAAATTTAGGAAAAGTTGAGGGTGTAATGTGCTGAGAAGATGTCATCACACTTACATTACCCAGGCAGTGTAGAGATAGATGGAACTTCGTACAGGGGCTGATGATTGCCATAAAAGAAATTGCCTCTGTGAAGGCATACTCTATATGACTTTTTCCTCAGCTGACTAGAATCCCGGTGCTAATTTTCGCAGGAAATGAAACTGAAAAGCAAAAAGCTTAATAAAAGAAAAAAAAAAAAAAAACAGAAAATTCTAACATGAGAAGTAAATAGGGGGAAAAGAAGTGTAAGATAGAAAAGAAACCAAGACATATCACAGATCCTCACAGTGGAATAATGCGCAACTCATGCTGCAAGCACAACACAAAAGACTTGCAGTGGAATTCAATGCACACTCTCAAATTCTAGGATCCTATATATATCCTGTGATGATAGTTAGGCTTTTCAGAATAATTTAGCTAACTCTGAAGTAAATAAGCAGCTGCTTAGGGTTAGCCCATAGGAAGTACTAAGCCCCAGTTGGGGCATGGTATCTCTCTGTTCTCTGGAAGCTCATTCAGGGTTGCAGAGGAGCTGCCTTCGTGTACTTGGGAATTATAACTCAGAAGCTCTCTTGTAGACCTCCAACTGCAAATTTGCCTTGAATGTAGCAAACAAGACTGGCTTTTTAAGATATGACTGCAAACATGATGCTACNGGTTGCAGAGGAGCTGCCTTCGTGTACTTGGGAATTATAACTCAGAAGCTCTCTTGTAGACCTCCAGTTGCAAATTTGCTTTGAATGTAGCATAAGACTTTTTAAGATATGACTGCAAACGTGATGCTACCTGCCTGATGCCTGCCTGTTTGATATCTACTGCATACTGATCAGAGGCAAACCTTAGTCCAGTTCCCTGAGATACGTGCAGGCATAAAAACATGTTTCTTTGCTGTTCTGTTGGGCCTTACTACCAGCTTTACAGATATTTTTGTGGAGGGGAATNTTGGGAATTATAACTCAGAAGCTCTCTTGTAGACCTCCAACTGCAAATTTGCCTTGAATGTAGCAAACAAGACTGGCTTTTTAAGATATGACTGCAAACGTGATGCTACCTGCCTGATGCCTGCCTGTTTGATATCTACTGCATACTGATCAGAGGCAAACCTTAGTCCAGTTTCCTGAGATACGTGCAGGCATAAAAACATGTTTCTTTGCTGTTCTGTTGGAGTACCCTTACTACCAGCTTTACAGATTTTTTTGTTGAGGGGAATGTGCCCTCTAGCTCTTTTACTCCAGCTGAGCTTTTGTGCAGGTGGGATGTTAGGCTGATGGGCAGACAAGCGTGCCCGGGAGCTTGCAGGTCACGTTAGCTATGTTGAAATAGGAGAGCTGGTGTACATGGAACCCTGCAGCTGTATCAGGGCAGTTTGTTTTGAACAGCAACTAGATGGAAATCAGGAATAATCCTGAAGGCACCTTTCTTATTTATTTAGAAGCAGAAATAATCATCATAACAGTAACTGCTCTCTCTCCTGCATTGCTGTCAGAAGACACGGTCTGCAAGCACACCCTGCTGACCTGCAGCCACGTTGTGACAGGCGTAACCCAGGCTCAGGGTGTCTGACAGTGTGTTCCAGGGAACTCATCTACTTCCTTCACCTAAAAAAACCAGCACCTAACTGCAGCTTCTGGAGTTCAGAAGCCCTACAAATCCTATTTACTCTTTCCCTTGGAGTTGCCTGGTCATTTTGGTGATACCAGAGCTGCAGTGGTATTGAATGAGCCTTGCACTTAATGATGTTTTCTATGGGTAAACATCATGTTTTTATAGATTTCTATACATTGAAAATCTTATAAACAGATTTATATAGAATTTCTGTGTTGAAATGCAGGACTATCTTTGTTCAGCTCAGATGCAGTGATCTTTACCATGTTCTTCCAAGGTGAACCTCCAGTACATTTATATCACATCCGATTTAAAATGAACTAGTCTCTCATCAGTGTTTAGCTCTTGTGGCACTATGTAACACAGGGTACTTGAGGAATACTGTACATGATTATAGCAAGAAAGCTGTATCACTTTTGTATGTTGTTCAGTAGTACTTCAATTTAATCTCTGAACTAATACTTCCATTTTTTTGAGTATTCATTCTCTGTGAATGAAAAGCATTAATTTGCTCCCAATTTCTTTTTAAGCACTGGTTTCATTATGTTTCCATGCACAAGCTTTTTAACTGAGAAGTTCAGAGAAGAGATAGGATCATACTTGGTGCACATAACTCAGATGCAGGCAGTAGCCTTTCCCTCAGGATTATAAAAAGGGCCTCACATGGATGTAAAGAGCTCTGAATTGTGTAAAGGGCTGGTGAGCAGGCAGATTAATATCACACTTTGGACACCAAGACCAAAGTAAGTAACCCACTGTCAATCTGGATAAACTCGGCACTTTCGATGCATGCTACCTGAACTCAGTCCTCCACACCTTGCTGAGAGCAGGAGGAATTACTGTTCCTACCTGACTGTGTGATTTAATCTCGCTTGAACTGATGCAGTGATGCATGTTAATCATTTTACATAAAGGGAAATGCAGTTTTTGATCATAAAGTACAAGCCAATGATTCCAACCAAATGCATGTTTGGTTTGTCTTTGTCCATGGGGAAGAGAAAAGAGACACCCATTAGTCTCAATGTCTAAAAACTATTATGTGGGCTGATAACACTGCAGATCCCTGGAAGAGAAGGTTGAGTACTGAATGCAGGAAAAAATACAGGAGGATAAAGCAAATTGTGAGAAATCTGAAGGAGACAGAAGTCTAACCATTTGCAGTGGTACATAGGGCATGACCTCTGCTCAGTTTAGGTGATATAAAAGTGCTGACATTTCAGAGGGTGTTTCTGTTCTGAAACTGTAACTATAGTTTCAAAAATGTAATAGAAAGTATAGTGGTTTGGCTGTGGTTTGGTTTTGTGATGGAAAAAAACAGCATAAAGTAAATGTAAATGTAAAAAGCCTTCTAACTGCAATCTGGGTAACTGGACCTTCTCTGCCATCATTTCTGAGATGGCAGGAAAAGCCTGCCTATGCTAATATGATATCTTTATCCATTAAATTAGCCATATGTATAAGTAATCATTAGTTAATAAGCAATAAGTGAGCGATTCTTCTCTTGTAAAACCAGAATTAAAAGGCAAAAGCATTTAAAAAATGTCAAAAAATCATTTTTAGGAACATGCACAATATTGTTTTGTGACTAAGACTGAAACAAACCAATATTGAGATGAATTTTAACCAAAAGGTGACTGTTTTTTTCATGGGCTGTAGGAGAAATTTCAGAAATGTCTGTAGGAGTATTTCTTCCTGTTTACATGGTTGTCATTTTGATGAAAGCACAAGGCACAAGGGAAAAAAAAAAAAGACATCAAAAAAGTTTTAATGAAGACTCTATTGTTTTAGCCTTTTCTCTGTCTGCTGTGAGAAACTGCTGTGTATGCTTTGAGCATACATTTATGCTGAGAGTGTATACGCTTGCACTACATACTGAAAAATTCATATAAGAATTCTGAATTCTACAGCTCCATACTAACATAACTCCATTGAGATCAGTGCAGTAGTGAATTAGACAGCAGCAGTAAACTGCAATAATACCACAGTGGTTTTGGCCCCAGAATACAATGCCTAATGAGCTGTAAGAAGATGGGTATACTCTGCAAATATAAATGTTAAAATAGACTCAGGGGCTAAGATATCATAGCTGATTTATAGTGGAAGGCTGCCATGCATAGAACTGTAGTCAGTCAGTCTCTTCAGCAATTCCTAAAAAGTAAATTAAAAGCACAGTTTGACACACAGCTGGAACCAAGCAGCAAGTCATTATAGTCTCACACTTTTGAGAGCGGAATCAGACTATTATGTATGTTAGTACAACAGAGATATACAGCTTTACGTATGTTGGTGCAACAGAGATATACAGTTAACCTCTTGTATAAACTATACCACTTAATTCTTATTTAACAGGAGATAATAATGTCCTGCAGAAAGGAAACAGCATACTTTTTTTTTCCCCAGTAGAGATAGGACTAAGTTATGGTTTGAAAAGAAAAGCGAGTTTGAGTGACTGGTTCCTAGACTCATTTGGAAGCAGAAGATGTGACAGAAAATTTTTATTTGTACACTTAGAGTATATTGTTGCCAATAATCTGACTACTGTGTTTGCACCTAGGGCATCTCCCTCATTAATAGAAAAGTGCTCTCTGCCACCGTGACTTACAGTCACTTTGTCATCATGCTTATCCATATACTAATGCTATTTGATTTCATCTGTTTAAATTTAAGCTGTGGATGGTATGGTCACGCTGAGTTTTTTAACTTTTTTTTCTGATACCAAGAAATATCTGCACATAAAACTATTTATAGTAAAAAGTATATGGTATATTTTTTTTTTAGCTCTTGTAATTTTTTTCCTGGACAGGTTTTTATCTCTTACCTTTAGTGCAAATCTATTCCTCCTACTAATGCTTACTATATCTCAAGATATCCAGGAGGATCATATTGACAGATGAAGAAAAGCGTGTATTGTCATGCAGTAATACTTTCACAAACTGAATGTTTATCCTGTTTTTGAAAAGCATCCTCATTCTTTTTCACTCTTTGAGAAACGGAAGGATTTAAAAATATGCTTTGTTTTTGCTTTTTTTTTTTTTTTTTTGCTAAGAGCTATGTGAGTAGATTTGAACTTTTCAACTTTTTTTTTCTTAAGCCTTGCACCTTTCTGGTATCTAGAAATTTCCATGTACAAAAATAACAAATAGCCTTCCCTTCACAAAGTGAAGAACTCAATGCAATACTGAATCTTTCACATTTGAACCTCTCTTCTCTTTTGCCAACGCAACAGCTCGTCTGTGTAAAAGTCTGCCATAGGCTGTTGGGTCTTTCAAATTAAAAACTCCTTCACCTACTGTGGATGAGAACATATAAAAAACAAATCATAATATTACAATGATATTGTAATTACAATTTCCATAACCAAATTATTTTTTCTACAAATGAAACCCACGAAGAAAAAAATGGGGAAGGGGAGGGGGGAGAAGAGAGGAAAGAAGGAGATTTATTAAAATATAATCTATGTCATAACATTTTCATGAAATCTTTCTTAACCTTACCCCTCAGAAGATAACAGGAGAAATATGATGAAAAAGTCTGACTCCCAGCAAAATGGACTTATATCGTACTAGGGAAGATTAAAAAAAAAAGGTACTTATTTGTGTCATACACTTATCTATGAGTGGCTCCTTTTCCTTCCTTCTTATGATCAGATTGTCTAAAGTGCATTTGTAATAACGAGCTTTCCTTGTGAAGTAGCTCTTTTGTCCCTAATGCTCCCAGTCCTTCATTCACTTTTCACTCTCCCTCCTCTTCTGAAGTTCTCTCTCCCTGGTTCTTCACAACATACGTTCTGAACCACTTTTGAATACTTCAGAATATCTACATGTCTGATCTTACAAGAGGTGGTGGTACACAGAAGTGCGAGAATATTGAAACTGCAGCCCTAAAGTTATGTATAAAAAGGTCTGCTAAGAGCATTTTCTCTAAGGTTCCAGGCACTCTTGGCCACAAAAAGATGCTGAGATGTAGGTGTGTGTGTAATAGAATATCATTGTCTTCCTTGATCTGCCTGGTAAGATAAACGTGAGATGAATTGGTCTGTTTCCCACACATGATGGGTGAACTTACAAAGCAAGATGTTGTGAGATAACATACTTAGGTGGCAAAATTATGCATATTGCAAAATAATTTATATCACTGCAATTTCCTTCTGTGGAATAATCTCACAGTTTACTTTGACAGTCAGAAATGGAACTATGGTCATCATTCTCAGAAGAAAAAATGTAAGTTTATATTTATTTCTACATTTCTACGATATGCTATTTTCTTTGACAAACAAAAAATTCTCTTCCAAGTAAAAAGCTGTTCAAAGACTAGTTTGATTGTATAACATTCATGAATTCAAGGTGAGGAAGAGCTCAAGACCTTCAGCAAGTGCCAGGACAGCTGAAATCATGCCTCTGTGACCGCTGGCAGCAAATAATTTGGAATGGTATCTAGGCTAGCAGTCTGTGCTTACCTTTACTTATTAATATATACTTAGGTATGCAAATTATTATAATTTTAATCCAGAGACCTGTTAAAAATGACTTTTTTTTTGGTGCAACTGATTTAACTTTGTTACTATATATTATTGATGAAGTATCTGGCAATTTGTATGGTTTACCTAGTGGAAATAGGTGGTTATGTTATGGATGACCAGGTCTAGTTATGATGAGTTTGGATTTTAAGTAACTATTTACTTATAAAATATGCTAAACCTAGAACTGTAATTAATCCTTAATATAAAATTGTAGAAAGTTGTTTTGATTGTAGACTTGACTTTATCAATAATTGGAAAATCTAAATAGCTATTAAACAATGCAGATGAAGACTACTGACTTGCCTTAACTCAAGTATAATGAATCTGAGCTGCAATATTGCTAAAGCTCCATAAAATGTACCAACTTCTCTTTCCTGACAGAATTCATGGGCTTCATTGATATAGTGTAGCAGGATATATGTTAGTGGTTTGTGAGAGAATGTTGTAAAACACAAATGAAATGTCTGTGGACTGTGCAACTGTATGGAGAAAAAGTTGGCAGATAAAGAAGATAAAAGACAATAAGCTGATGTTTAGTTGGACTACAAAAATCCTTTTGAGAAAGCCTGTTACATAAGACTGAAAATAGAAAACTGGTAGTTACCAGGTAGGAATTAAAGCTGCAATTGATATTTCATATCAGAACAGATTAATTAGCAAAACACAGAATGGGAACAAATGGTCAATTGCAAACACCAATATATACAAATAATGTTGTGGCTGGCCAAAATATCTAGGGAAACACAATCATTATCAGGTTAATCACAGCCAAAGAATTTGAGGAAGAATGGACCTCTCACACAGTATAAGGTTGATGCTTTCTTTGTTTCTTTTTCTCTCTTTCACTCTCTTTCGCTCTTTAACAACTATACAAAATATACATAAAGTAGGCAAATAGAATAGAAATGTGTTTCAAGTGTAAGAGATAGACTTACTTTCTGGTCTTTAAAAAATTTGTATATATCAGATATTTATTTCAAAAGAATAACCAGAGAGAATAATCAGATAATATATATCATATATACACATACGTATATTCAGAACATACTGAAAGGCAATCTTGGGAATTCAGACTCCATGATACCTGCTTCTCAAGAAGTAAAGTCTATTGAGTGTTTTGTTGGGACCCTCACACAGACTCTTCACATTTACATAATAGTTGTTCCAGTCAAGCTTTTTCCTAGGATGAGAAATATGGTGTCTACATACTTTGAGCCAATATCTGATTCTACTAAAACCAAGTGGGAGTTATGCCATGGCGTTCAGTGTGTCCAGGATTTGGCTATATATGTGTACAGATCAAAAATCCTTTGAACAAACACTGCATCACATTTGCACAGGACACTAATCCACTCCTCTGAACCAAAACATAATTCCATTTGCCTTTTATATTTGTTTGTTTCTCGAGCAACAGCAGCATTACAGAAGTCAACAATGTTATTCTGTTCATAGTAAACATGTTCTATTTTCAGTGAGAATGACGGCAAAAACATCCCGCTGGCATTTTGTCTCTGAACAAGCCAAAACAAAGTTTGAGAGCATCTGACTAAGCAGATGCTTACATCTATTTTAATTTTTTCCTTCCTGCTCATTTTTAGACCAAATATAAGTTGTATTGTATACAAAACCTGGTTGTTGTTTTTATTATTTGTACATAGTTGCAAAACTTGGCATTTATTTCCTTTTTTACTTGAAGTAAATAACATATATCATAATATCACAGCTATGTTTTCTTTTGTTGCTACCCTTTTTTTGAAATAACATAATCTTGAGCAAGCCATTTATCACTTGGAGATTTTTGAATAAAAAATAATAATTTTATATAGGAGCAAAACCAAAGATTTTCAGAAGATTTTCTTCGTTTTTCTTTCATAATAGCTTTATATTATATAATCACACAACAGTCTTATGATATTGCCTGTATAATTGACATTCCTGTACAGTCATATCTTTCAATCAAGTTGCATCTGCAAAAATTCTCAACAGATTTCTTTAGGAGTCACTTTTCACTCTGCAGGCTCTCCAGCATTTTTTGCTCCTTCAGTATGATATTTACTGAGTGCTAAAAATAACTTTTCCTTGCTTTACAAGTATACTGATATGAATTCACTCTATCTCTAACATGCATAAAGTCAAGCCTATATTATGGAATTTACAGGCAATGGCCACAATAAACTAACAGAATTAGTTTATTTCTTTGAGCAGAGTGAATATACGCGTATTAGTCAGTGGTCCCTTTTTCTGAAAGCCTCTTTAGAGCTAGCTAATCACTTTTGGGAGACCTTTGTCTCATTCTCTAGCCAGAATTAAGCAAAAAACCTACTATTATTAGTCTCTACTTTTATGTTTACACATAATTCATCTTAATTCATCTGACTAAGACACTTTTGTAGCAGAAACTGATGTATTAACGATGGTTCACAGTCATGAGCACTTTCATTTATATAACTGAACTCAAATGCTAGAAAACTCATGTAACTCATGTATATGAAGGCATAAACCTATACATTTTTGCTATCATCTGCAATAAAAAAACCTAAAATCACACATTTACTTTAATCACTTCAGCATTGTGTAAGATGTTTATCTATCTATCCCACATCTATTAGGTGCTATTGGCTTCTGTACCTGTTTAGTAGAACAGGTTTATTTGAATAGGAATATAACATAATTATTTGAATTATTTGAATAGGAATATAACATAAATTCACTGTTTTTTAATTATTTTTACAATTTGTATTGTTAGTATCTCAGCTCTAGTAACTTGTAAAATAATGTATGAAATCTAAATCAGAATATCCAATGTATGCTTCTTCTGGTAAGTCTTTTTGCTTTTGCGATACCTAACACATACCTTAACCACTAATATGAATAGAAAAGAGGTTGTCATAGTTAGTTTCCCTAATCGTTATCTTGAAGTGAAAGACTTTTCTGAAAAAGTTATAAATTTTCCACCTTACTCATTCATTCCCACAATCCTAATAGGCCTTGTAGCCTTTCAATGCAAACAGTCCTTCTGTGGAAACAGAGAGATGGGTATTAAAAGAGAGACCAGAAATTTGCCCTGATCCAGAAGAGGAAGATAAAAATGATCCAAGAAGAATTACAGATGTTAGTCCTTGAATTTCAGTGATGAAGGCAAAAACTGGAGGAAAAGTCCTGTTGAGCAAGCATACTTGATGCTGAAATACTTAAAGGGTTTTAAAAAATCAAGCACTGAGCAGTGGTGTTCCCAAAACATGTGTTTCTTCCCTTTGCACTCATTGGAGTACACTCATTGCTGTTGATGGTCTGAAATTGTCAAAGGATTTGCATGTATGATGCATTTTAACCCTTGACTATTATTTACTAAAAAGTCTTTGCATTTATCACACATTTAATGATATAAAAATTGCCCTTTCATAGGTTTTGAGTATGTTTTGCCTTAATCCAAAATGAGTTTTCCTTTTTTAGTGAAAGAAAAAACACATATGTAAAATATTTATTTTGTCCTATGTCCTTTATACATTAAAAAATAAGACCATTTTAACTTCTTGTAAAATAAATTATAAAAAAAATCTTAAAGAAAAAGATTGAGAATTTCTTTAAAGGACTGTAATTGCTCCTCCCCGCCTTTTCTTTCGCTATTCAAATTATCCATTTAATTGGTGTGAGATGAATTACTGAATAGTTCTGATCCTGTCCAAAATCACATTTGGTTCAGTGGTTCTTAACTTAGTGAAGCTTTCTTAGTGAAAGAAATCTATCCAGCTATACAGCGTTGATCTACACTCTTGCTGCTTCATTTATTTATTTATTTATTTATTTATTTTTCCTATGAACTTTTGCGAAATCAAAATCGAGCACTTAATAAAAGTTTTACATTTTGAAAGAGTCTTTGTTGTACATTTTAAATGCAATGTCTAGGTCATATGACATCCAGTTTCCTTAACAAAACCTTTTAAAAATTCTCTAGTTACTGGTACCAAATTAATTAATTTCTTGTTTTTGTTTCTTTTTTTTTGTTTTGTTTTTAATATAATATTATTTCTTAATTCTTACTCTCAGTTGGTGAAATAAATTAATTGTGACAAAATACTCTGCTTTCATTCATTATTGAGAATACAGAGGTAGGTGCAATGCTGCAGCACTGCTCCTACCTTACAGCTCTGCTTGTATTTTATTGCACAAATTCATGTAACTGCATCTCAGGGGAAACACCCTAAGGTCATGCTGCATGGTGATCCTTAAGATCTGCCATGTGGAACTAGGTCAGTGAGACTAGTGTCCCAGCATAAGCGAAGATATCCCAGTATACTCACCTCAAGAGAAGTTGCAGTACGTTTAGTTTGGGGGTGAAACAGTACAGATAGCTTGAATTGCCTGAGACAATTTCATTCATCTGGTATGCTAGAGAATTTTCCTTTGAAATATTAGCCCAACATTAACCCAGACTTGTTTTTATTTTTACCTGGTTACAATGAAATCTCAATGGCAATCTATATGACAGATTCTGGAACAGAGTAGTGAAACTCTGAATAAGATTTTTAACTCTCACTACAGTATTATATAAACTGCTTATCTTAAGAGACTGGGCAGAAATTAAGAGAGCAGAACAATTTAACTGCATATTCTCTTACTCTATCTGCCCTATGAGGAGAGGCTGAGGGAGCTGGGCTTGTTCAGCCTGGAGAAGAGAAGGCTGAGAGGGGACCTGATCTGTGTCTATAAGTGCCTCAAGGGAGGCAATGAGGAAGATGGGGCTGGCCTCTTTTCACTGGTGGTCACTGACAGAACCAGAGGAAATGGCCACAAATTGAAGCATAAAAAGTTCCACGGGAACTTAAGGAAGAACTTCTTGACGGTGAGGGTGACAGAGCACTGGAACAGGCTGCCCAGAGAGGTTGTGGAGTCTCCTTCTCTGGAGATCTTCAAGACCCGCTTGGATGCAGCCCTGTGCCACGTGCTCTAGTTGGCCCTGCGTGTGCAGGGGGGTTGGACGAGATGACCTCTAGAGGTCCCTTCCAACCTTAGGCATTCTATGATTCTATGATTCTATGATTCTATGCTGTATTTCAGAGTATATAGGGATAGTATTTAATGAAAACTTAAATGCAGAAGAAATTTTTTAAAATGTAAATGGTGATTTATAAATCAGAAGTTTAATCTGGGAAACTAAGATGTAATTACCCAAAAGATCACATCAAAAAATGTCACTAATGTGATATCTACTGCAGAATACACACAGGAATCCCTTATCCTTTGTGGATTTTTTTGGTACACATGAGCTAAGGACGGTGAGAATTTGCTGAATTTAATAATTTACAGAAGCAGTTTATCTATCTCAGTTTTTTTTCTATATTTCTTCATTTTACATTAATGCACAAATGTAAGTACCTCTGCTACGTCCTTCCACAGACCTCTGGCTTCTGAGGCAATCCTGAAGTGCAATGCAAAATATACAGTAGAGTATTTTGCATTGTTCTATCTTAGAAGGACCTAGTGTATACAGTTATGTATTAGAACTAGAGGCAGAGTGAAAACTTAGTATTAGGTAGTCTTAAAATGTTTGACCTGAGGTGAAGTAAATCGCTTTCCTTCTTTTGAAAGCTGACAGAAAAGTCTTCAGCTGATGGACTAGTGAGGGTTAGTTTGCTAGACTAAAGATGTTCTTTTGGTCAAATTTACTTAGATGTTAGTAATTTTCAAGCTTCACAACTGTCATTTTATATAAAAAACACTCCCTTACAAAAGGGAGGGTAGCTGATATGCTTATGATATGAGAGTTAGCAAGTCTTCAAAACCCAATCTGTTTTCATATGCAGGGGTCTGTATTTCGGAAGCCCTTAATAGCGACAAAAAACTGTTGCCTTTTATTTATTAATTTATTTATGTATTTATATATTTATAAAAAGGTCATTGTTAAGGGACAAAATCCCATTTCAGAGTCAGGCCAGCAATTTCAAAGTGTTTAAACACACAAAGCATCTTTTGTAAGACATGCTTCACTGAGGTCAAGTAGCTTACTTACTTCTGTGTTAAGATTTCAGCTATGTTTGGCTATGTTAAGACATATGTTTATATGGAGGGGAAGAGAAATGAGGTTGTATGCAGAATATAATAACTCTCACACAGGAAGCATACAAGTTTTATGATAGTTCCTTAGTTGGCCTAAGGTGGCCCAATGAAGGTGGCCTAATCAATTATGTTGAAAGTCTTTTGCATCTGTAAAATAATTAAGTTTTCATGTAGGGTGTTATGCATACATTTTTGTAGAGCCTAAAGCAACATGACTGAAGGTGAAGACCAACCACTAAACAGTTCTACCTGAGATGTTAAAAAGTGTTCTCCATAAAATAGCAAACAAGTCAATCTGGATATTTCATTTCTCTACCTAGATTAATCGTATTATCTGAGATTTGTATCTGAGATTTTTGTGCTGTATTGCACTATGCTGTATAAAGGCACCCAGAGTCAAACGAAACATTCTTGTGTCCCTTCCTGATGCATATGACCTGTTGATCTACTTCTTTGTAGGCTGTGATTGTTTTACTTTGCTAGTAATGTTTTTTTCTGCCAGTTGATAACCCTTGGACCTGAACATCACAAATAAGTTCAGTGCAAGTTCTGGACTAGTATTTGCTCTTGGCTTCCTCTGTGCTGAAGGAAGAAGATCAATGTCTCCAAAGGGCAAATCAGTTCTTGGGTAAGCTTAATTATTCTTTCACTGGGTAGATATTTCTCTAAGCGTAACAGAGCTTACATATGCCTACATACGCCTACAACACAGGCCTCTCAGAGAGCAGGTCATATCATAGGGTGAGGCTTCTTAAGGGATTTAATTGTAGTCATGGTAATGTGAGATGTCAGGCCTCCAGAGGAATTTTCAAGAATGCTGAAAAACTGCTTCACGGGAGACTTTTTTTTCTGTATGATTTATTTTATGACTAATTATGTTTAAAAAATGACCTACTTGCAATAAAAATAATCATTTATTCGTGCTTGTTTCTGGAAGTAGGTGATTTGTCTGTGCAGAGTTGTAAGAACAATTGTAGGAGAGTGTGATCTATTATGAGTATATTGGCTTAACTACTTTCTTGAAATTATATACTTATGGATGGAAAGAGAACATGTTTGAGAAAGATCTGTGATAGTAACGTTATTGATTCTATTATTTCATTTGTACATCAGAGGTCACAAAGGTAAATAATTTGTTTGAAAAGAACTCTGAGTGTTTAATACATCCTCTCTTTGTCTCTCTTGATCTCTCTTTGGGAAGGTGAGGAGAGAAAATGTATTTCTCTTGAATTTTTATATTAAAGTTCCCAAATATTTTGACTGTTTTATCACGTATGTAGCATTCTTTAATGTCTCCTCATAAATGTTTAATTTTTCCCACTGAGATAATTTTTGTAATTGCCCCAAAGCAAGCAAGGCTTTTGGTAGTGAGATCCCTTCTCCTTATTATAAGTATTATAAGTATTTCAGAAAAGCAAGAAGTCTTTTAAACACAGAAGCTGAGTTATATTGGGATATATATGCACAAGATTAATTAGCTTTGTATACATAGAATATTCAAAATTATTAGGTCAATCTTAATATCAGTCAAAATGAGTTTATAACTACCCACTTCTTCGAGATTTCCACATCCAATGAACTTACTGGAGACCTGCATAGGCCCCCTGGTTCCTAAGGCATTTCTTTTTGTCAGACATAGGCTGTGTAGAGAAGGCCCTCTCAATGGGACTACATCAGTAGTACTACATCATTTGTCCTACCAAGCCTTGGTGTGTACAGTCGCTTGGCCCACTCCTCTCAGCAGAAGCCATTCTTTGCCAGAGAAGAAAGAATTTCCCCTATTCCAGCCCCCTCCCTCCTGAAGGATCTGTTTGGCTCTGTCATAATTCTTAAAGGAAGACAACAAGTAAAATATTAACAAACAAGTCATAGTTATTTTAATGATGTTCTTATTTATTAAACCAAATTTTCAATCTCATTTAAATGAAATATCTTGTTTTTTTTTCAAATTTAAATGAAACTTCATATTATTGGATGCAAATAATACAGGTTAATTAAGCATAAAATTTGTCACTAGTATTCTTTTGTCAGTCATTGAGAATAAAACTGCATATTTTAAAAGAAAAAAAAAGAAAAAAGAACAGCAAGAATCCAACAGCAACAACAAAAACAGCATAAAAGCTCTCTTGATTTAGATAAAATGAAATTCTGTAGTTATCACTAATATTAGCAGAAATCCCACTTAGCATGCCAATTTTCTGTCTATATGTAAAGAGTAGTTTTTCCCTTAGTTAAAGTAGATACTGCAAAAGATTTGTCCCTCATTTCTCATTTATTCATTTTATCTTATTCTATGTCTCTTCTGCTGAAGTATGGTGATTAATACAGCTGCAGAAGTTTTGCCAGCATGGTTTCTTAGATCTTCTAATAACCCTCTGAGCCTGAATATGCTTTCCTTCTATATTATATCAGATCCTGAAGTTTTAACAAATGTCTTGGCTTATTCAAAGCATTTTTTTTCTTTCTTTGAATGCTCTATAACAATTTTCTACTAGACCTCCAGAGAGTTGCTCTTTTTTTCCTTGCAGATAGAGAAAAAGTAGCTGATGCATATACCACAAATTCCCCTTATAATCAGTTTCAGAAAATAAACAAAAAACAATCAAAACTCACACACTCACACACACACAAAAACCTGTGTACATCACTTAACTTCTGATACCTACAGTGTTGTTGCCTATACTGTTAATCAATAAGAATTACTATCAGACTATCAATTACTATAACATAATTCATCCTAAACATCTTAAATAGAACATTAACCAGATCAGACAAAAGTGCCCACGTTTCCCCTGAAATATCCTTTGTATGGATTCTTATTTGATTATTTCAGATATAAAATTAGATGATATAAATTTCATTCTCTGCCAACTGCTGCAGAAGTTTCATGCCTGCCTTCCTTTTCAGACCTCCTTTCTTCCTTCAGAGACCCTCTTCTCCTCAACCACTTAGCTTTCCCTGGGTTACCTTTCCTAGGTACTCCTAGTTACCTCTCCAGAGGGGATCAAATTCCTGTTAAAAACCTGGACCTGATTTTTTTCCTGATTCTTCTTTTCCATTTTCTTTGTGTCTTGGAGTATGGAATATGCTTGCTATATTGCTGCCTGAGGCTTCCTTCATCACATCAATCTTCTACTCCTGGCATGTTACAGAGATGTTTTTCCCGAAGGTTTTAGGAATCTTTTCCTAATCAATAGTCCCTCCTTCTTTTCCTTAACCAGATAGCTGCTGTCAACATTATTGACATTATTGAATGTTTTTCAAGTAATCCTATAAAAAAATAAATCACTCTCTACTTCAGCCCTCTGTGTCATTGTTTTTTTATGACTATTTTAAGTTCCGAAACACCAATGCTCTCTCCCAAGTAACCCTGAGATATGCCTGCAACCTTACACAAAACCAAGATATAATAGGATATAATGTCAGCCAACCAAAGATATTTACATACAAACAGCTTATCCAGCTCTTATTGTAGTCAATGGAGAGAAATATTTGTCATCTACTGTAGGATAAAATTAATTGTTTCCTGAGAATTTTTTTTAATTAACTGAAAAAGGAGCTTGAGTGGCCAGTTCAGATACAAGTGCATATACTGCAAAGAGAGTGGTATATATGTGGAATATAGCGAGTTATTTATTTGAATCATCTGACTATTGCCTTCCTTGTGGTGACCGTGGATATCTCCTGCCCTAGCTTGTAAACTTGTCAATGAAATGTAACACATGGGATAGTGTTAGCAGTTTATGATGGTTATCTACATACAATCCATAATTACATTGTAGAGACTAACCGCAGCAAGAAGGTACAGTGCAAGTATTATTACCAATAGAGCAGAAGAGAATGAGGAATTCTGTATTTTTTTAAACTAGAAACTGCTTTTTTATAGTAAGGCTTTTAGAAATGTGTAGATTAAAATATTGAAATGTTGATCAAAATGCAGAAAATAGGCAGCTAATAAAATATTTTGTTTACAACAATATTGCAGAGGTCTGCATTTTAGAATGGAATAAATCACTTTTAATTGCTACTTCATATTTAAAATAGAACAGCAAACATGGGCAAAAGAAATACTTCAAGGTGCCCACTTCCAGATAATTCCACTTTCTCACTTCCACCAGTTATTTCAAGTCGATTCTTAAGTTGTACCTCATCCAACTACAGCCACAGGAGCACTTCCTTTTCTATCCCAGTGTCTCAAATCCTGCTGCTAGCTGTCCATCCTCTCATTTATCCTGAAGAGTTTTGAAAGGTTTCTATGTCTTTTCATGCTAAGAAAAACTCCTAGGAATCCTGTCAGGGTCATCTCTAATTTCAGAGAGTAAGAATCATAGAATCATAGAATGTTTAAGGTTGGAAGTCCAACCTCCCTGCACACACAGGGTCACCTAGAGTATGTGGCACAGGACTGCATGCAGAAAAGGAGACTCCACAACCTCTCTGGGCAGCCTGTTCCAGGGCTCTCTCACCCTCACTGTCAAGAAATTTTTCCTTAAGTTCCTGTGGAACATTTGGTGCTTCAGTTTGTGGCCATTAACCTATAGTTCTGTTGGTGGCCACCACTGAAAAGAGGTCAGCCCCATCCTCCTCACTGCCTCCCTTGAGGTACTTGTACACACTGATCAGGTTCCCTCTCAGCCTTCTCTTCTCCAGGCTGAACAGGCCCAGTCCCCTCGGCCTCTTCTCCTAGGGCAGATGTTCCAGGCCTCTGATCATCCTTGTGGCCCTGCGCTGGACTCTCTCCAGCAGTTCCACATCCCTCTTGTACTGGGGGGCCCAGAACTGGACACAGTACTCCAGATGTGGCCTCACCAGGGCTGAGTAGAGGGGTAAGATCACCTCCCTTGACCTGCTGGAGATGTTCCTCTTAATGCACCCCAGGACCCCATTGGCCTTCTTGGCCATGAGGGCACACTGCTTCCTGTCAGGTCAACCTGTCAACCTGTCATCCACCATGACCCCCAGGTCCTTCTCTGCAGAGCTGCTCTCCAGAAGGTCAGTCCCCAGCCTGTACTGGTGTCTGGGGTTATTTCTCCCCAACTGCAGGACCTTGCACTTGTCTTTGTTGAATTTCATAAGATTTCTCACTGCCCAGTTATCCCGTCTGTCCAGGTCCCTCTGGATGGCAGTGCAGCCCTCTGGGATGTCAGCTACTCCTCCCAGTTTGGTATCATCAGCAAACTTGCTGAGGGAGCACTCTGTGCCTTCATCCAGGTCATGAATTGAACAGGACTGGACCAAGGACTGACCCCTGGGAGACACCGCTAACCACAGGCCTCCAACTAGACTCTGCTCCACTGATCACCACCCTCTGAACTCTGCCATCCAGTCAATTCCCAATCCACCTCACCATCCACTCATCTATCCCACACTTTTGGAGCTGACAAAAAAAATAGGAATAACAGCTATTGAAAGATTTTGTGCATTTGAGACTCTTTTTTCAATATTAAATACAAGTTATAATTAAAAAGAAAGAGCCATTACTACTGAAAGTGATCAAATCCTCATTATTTATACTTAAGTTACACTTAATCTGATTAGTACTTTTCTAAACACTAATAAATTAAGACTGAAGATTTTTTTATCCAAAAGCATGAGGCCTATAGATCATGGAGTGAAATATTAGATTTTCTATAATATGAGCAAATTACTGTAACTGTTAGACACGTTTTCATACAAATAGCTTTCTTTCTCCAGAGCATTATATCTCTAATAAAAGAGGAAAAACTGGTGCATCAAAACATTAATTACAAATGTGTATCCTTTTTGGTTTGTTTGTTTGTTTCATATAACCTAATCATGCAGATACTGAGAAGAAAAGGATGGTGATTTTGAAAGGGAGACTTCAGTTTGTCAATAATCTGTATTTAATGCTGAAACACAGAAATTGTGAAAATAAGCTCAGCAACACATGTGAATACTGTTGCTTCAAAGACTCATCCACATGTTTTTAAAGAATAATAAATGTTCTAAAATCTAGATTCCAGTCATTTCCAAAGAGAGGTTGACAAACAGGAAGGCAAGATGCAGAATAGAATGCTAGATTTTGAAAGTGGAACAAGAAGAAAATTATACAGATGAATCAGCTTATTAAACATTACACTGCTGAATCTAACCATAATCTTCAAGCTATCTAGGATAATCATTTCCTGCTTAATGGATCCAATAAAAGTCCAACAGCTCCGAAATAGGAGAGCTGTGAAAAAGGAAGAAGTCGTTATATTTGACAGAGAACATTGTCTTAGATTGGTTGACTAGAGACTCAGAAGGGAGGGCTCATACCTATCCAAGAGAAAGCAAATAGTCTATTAGTTAATAAATGAACAAAATTATCAGGGAAATATTGCATTCATATTTGATATTATCCAAACATTATCTCCCTTATTTGGCCCTTGTTGAATATGATTATGCTAAATCTGAGTTTTCTTTGTTTTTATAAAACAGATCTTTTTTTTTATCATTTATTTATCATCATTTAATTGTTTGATCTCATCTGTAATGCTCTGTCAGCTCAATTCTGGTGATTGTCTGTTTTATTTTTATATATACACAGACAATTTGTCAGGGAAAAATCAGCAAGTTTTATACGTGGTCTCTGGTTATTTCTCTTTCTGGAGAAAGCATTCTTGTTAACATATAAACCTGGTAGTCTGAGCTTGATAACTGATTGCAGAAAAAACATATGTGTTAAGTAGTTATATGGTGCAATATTTATTCCCTAATTGTGATGCAATAATAAAATCCAGTAAACACTTTCTTATCTGATTTAATCACACCAAGCCTTCTATGGTCGGCTGACAAATATGGGAGCTTTTGATGAACTTTCCCTGGACCTCTTTTAGACAGTCCCAGCACATTAAGGTCCAACATAGCTAAAATAACTTGAATCTTGTCTCTTTGATGTGATCCATCTGGCCATATCTTCCCATTGATTTTAAACTGAACTCAGGCATCTATCACAGTTAGATATCTACATTATGGATGCCTAAATCGGAGGCTCCCCTCTTGATGTCTGGCCTTGTATTTATCTTCATTAATATTACAAAGGAGTAATCTTTTAATTGGAGTTAGCTGTTTCATTGATATTGAAACCTGTCACAAGACCTGCAACGTTAACAAAAACCCTGGATATATTTCAGAGATTCTTATCACCTCTGCTTTGGTTCTGGAGCTTGAGAAAGTGTTGAGGAGCTCAGGTTCCTGGGTTTATCTGTTTTGCTGTTTGAGTTCCTGCTCTGATACAGTCAATAGTTTCTTGGAATCAAGCAGGAGTGGCAATTAAATGATCATGTATGTTGCTATAGCTAATTTATTCCTTGCTTTATCTACTCCTGCAATATTCATACAAAACTTACCAGAAAAGATATTATCTTATTTACCTCATCCATTTCAGAATTATTGATAAAAATATTGACTCAGTTGTTTTTCAAGATGAACATAAGCCAAAAATATGTCTGTGCAGGATCATGCTCTCAAAACGCAATAATTTCCTAATCGATGCATGTGATTTACCATTAAAATAGTTTTATTCATATATATATATATATATGTATATATATATATATATATACACACACTAATTCTAGGCTACATTGATTTTGTGTAATAGTGTTCTTATCAGAATTTTTAGGCTGGACTTAGTAGATGACTTACAGAATTGATTTTACTTTGTCAATATCATTGTGTATGCCAGTTTCCAAATTATGGTGAGAGCTATGGAATACATTACATTACATTTAGTTCATCTACAGTACTGTAGAGCACTGTATCAAGGTTATGTCTGTATGTCTACCAATTGCTGGTCGAGGAACTCCTCAGCCAGTTATCTCCATAGATTAATCAAAGCACTAACCTGAAGCTAGGTGACTGGTTGAAATCCAGGCCACCTTAATAAAAACAGTAATTGATCAACTGGTACAGGTAATCTTCCAGTGGGAATTTTGAACTGTCCAGAAGACTCTACTTAGACAGTTCCTGCTGTGCCTACATGGATCAGTATGCTTCGGGTATTGATTAATAAATTGGATGGCAAACTGGGTGAGTCCCCTCACTTACTGGTTCCTGCTGCAAATTCATCAAATTGTGCATAGATAAAACATTTGTAAACTGTCAGAAGAAACTACAAATTCAGAAGTTGTTCTGTAGGACTGTTTTTTTTTTGTTGTTTATTTGTTTGTTTTATACTTTCCTGAGATTATTAGCAGATGTCTGTTTCTTTGGGTTTTTTTTGTTTTTGTTTTATTAATTTAAGATAATGAACAGTTATGGATCATGCATGATCTGGAGTAGCAGTACTGTGGCCCAGCTGGTCACCAGACTTGAGCAGAAGACTGATAGGAGAAATCTCAACTAATCCAGCTGAAAATGATACAAGGATTCTGACAACAGGAACTCCTGGTACCATACAGGCAGTGACTGATGATCCTGCTTAAGAGATATTTTCCACGTGAGTCTTGACTCATGCCAAGATCCCATTAAATTGGTTATTTAACAAACCCTGTCTAAGCATCTCTGCAAAAACATCATTCTCATAAAAAAGAACAGAATCTCACTTGCTTTTCCAGATTTTAAATAAAATCTATGTGTGCATGCATACATATACACTAACTTAGACATGCATAAACATTAACAGTACATTAACTTACCTTTTACTTATCACTCCTTAATCACTTGCTCGTTCCAGTTCTTAGCCTTTCCTGGCATTTGTCCAGAATTTTTGTTAGAGTAAGTGGCTCACAGTTACCCAGATCAGCCTATTTGTCCTTCTTAAAAATACTCATACAGAACACTTTTTTTTTTTTTTAATTTTGAACTCCCAAGGAATTCCTTGATTTGTAAAATATCATCTTCTAATGGTTCAGAGAGTTCCTCTGATACTGCTTGACTACACAGAACAACATAGAAGCTGTATGCTTAGGTCACACTGTTTCTGTATAAAGTCTATATTCTGTGTATCATGGGGTCAAATGAAAGGTTTCTTTGAGGCTTTCATAAGCACTTTCAGGCATTAAGCCATTTTTTGCTCTATATTTTTGTCATATTTACAAGAATGATTTCCTAGTTGGTATCTGGCTCTTTTTGTGTACAAGTAAGTTACTATTAAAGTAGTTACTATTAAAAAAGTATTCAGCCTTCTAAATTTGAATCTCATTATCCTCAAAGCGATAAGATGCCTCTCTTGAGGCACTAGGAGCAGAAATCTGAATGAGTATCATAGAGCTTAAGAAGCTTAAACCAAAAAAGTAATCCATGCAATTTCAATTCAAATTGGAAAACTCCCTGGAAACTGAGGAATACTTGCTCAGGTTTTGTGTATATATGCAGTTCCCTAAAAAAACTGTATCACGAATGAGAAAACTAGCAAGTAATCCAGATATAGATACACTTCTGAATTCCTTTTCTGCACATTATGTGGGGGAAAAACAGCTGAGAGATGAACCCTCTTTGCATTACTTTGTTCTGTCTAAACGAGAAACACTCTCAAAATCCTTGTGTCATACTGCTACAAAAGGAAGAAAGTGTTAAAGTTTGCAAGTTTTTCACCAAAATTGAATTACTATAATCAATTACAACAATTCGATGCTGAACAATTCTCAGCCCTGAAGAAAATTGTCTCATCAATCTATAGATGTAGTAATGTAAAGTAATAACAGGAATAGGGTAACATTTACTTTGTTGCTCAGAAACTGATAACCACTTTTCATGTTTTCACTGTAATGTAGATCATACTAATTTATCCCAAATCAATGAAGGACAATTTCCACATCATGGAAATTCTTCATGCATCTTTCTCTTTTGTGAATGGACAAATTTATTTAACACATAATCCTAGTTATCTAGTTATTCATTATGGGTTTCAAACTTATATCTCTTTAAAAGAGGATTTCTACATGGAGAAAACCATAGCCACAACAGTTTAATTTGTCTTTGTAAAAAGAAATTCACCTTACCACAGTCCAGAGACAGTGGTATGATGCACAGTGGATGATGTATACAGTGCGGTGGGTTAACATGAGAATTTTAGGTAGATCTAGCTAATATGTCACCATATATATTATTTGCAAATGGATGACTTATTAGAGGATCTTCCAATAAAGTCTTTACTAATAGCTAACTCACAGAGGAAGAATTAGTAATAGAAATTAGAGAAATACATGTACTTATTTCATTGTAAAATGAATTATAGAGATCTGAGGTGTTTATCAGAAGAAATGCATGATGTGTATGGCAGAATTCTAAGAAAATACTAAAACAGGGGTTCATCAGAATTAACCAATAGTTTCTCTCTCCAATATCTGGAATTGTTTTGTGTAACATTTTATTGCTTTTCTGAAAGGAATAGTAAAATTTACACCATTTCGGTATAGTCAGTCACTGTATCTAGGTAACCTGGGAATAGACTACAAAGGAGAACATCTGTAGTCTTTGTGTTTCACTACACCACAAACTCTTCAGCTTTTCCCAAGATCAAGGAGAGCCTTGTACTTCAGCCATTCAGTTCTAAAGAATATTGTATGTCCAAATGCAGTTAGGCAAAATAGATTAACTTCATTATTAATACAGAGATTTTTTTGCCACCTGTCTCTTTTGAAGAACTTGAAATTAGGATGAATTTATTTTAGGTACTTAAAATTGTACAGATAAATATAATTTGTACGAAATTTTATACAAAACCATTTACATTTCCTATAAATATAAAGAAAAATAACATAACATTATGTATTGATAGCAATACTGTATATATGCATAATGGTTGTATTTTTTTTTTGCCTTGCTAATCATTCTTTTGAATATTAGAATTTGAACATGCAAATTCCAAGTAATATGGCCCTAACAGAGTATTTTATACAAAGAAAATACTGAATTTGTCTGAATGCTTACCCCTCACATCAGACAGAAGAAAGCTTCCGTAGTCTGTTCTTCAAACTGATAAAGAAGATTAGATGTTTTTGTAATGCATTCCATTAGCATGTCCTTGGAAAGAAAAGATCATAGTGATCTGAATATTAAAAGAATCTTATTAAAAGAATGACGTGTTAAATATTAGCAAATAAATTAGAGCAGATGATAGGTAACAACCACAATGACCTAGCAGTTCTATGTTACATGCCCTTTACTTTTTAGATAAATTTAGCAAGATCAATTCAGCTTGGTGATTCTTGAAAATCTGAGGCCACAAAGTACATAAGATCTATAGACCTTATATGAAGGTCTATATGACGATATGAAGAAAATTCTGGTGTTATTTATTATTCCAGTGATTTATTTTCATTCTTAAAAACAAGAATTCATTTGCACAAATCAAGCCACTGTCCAATTTCATTAACATTTCACTTGGTCATATATATATCTTCTGAGTATTTTCTGTCTGGACAAGTCTAAGGGTGAAAAAGAGTTAAACAGCAAGATAAAAAGTAGGTCAGTTTTAATAATTAATTAGATTAAGCCTCACTCACCTCATGTCAGAAAGGAAAAAAAAAAAAGAGAGAGTTGCTCGTTGGGAGAAACCACAGCCTCTTGATTTATTCATGGGGAGCTGTGTAATATGATTGTCAGAATGTGGTCAGCCTGCATGGATACTGCTGTCTCTCTGCCAGAAGTAGATCTGCCTTTGGGGGCACCTGTGACAAAGTATAGCTTAAAAATTTAATATTAAAAAACCCCAGCTCCAATAAAATTACTTACCTGCAGGCTAATTGCACAGTCAGCAGTTAATTTAACAGCATTTTGTTTCTGATTCTGAACAGCCTCCATAGAGTGCCTCATCCCAATGCCACATAACTGAATTTCAAGAAGGATGCTTGCAACACAGTGAACCATGCAGTAAATACTGAAATACCGTGAAATCCTCAAATATACTGCAAGGCATTTTCAAGAACAATTCAGTTGATGTTTTCTGAGTGTATTGCTGTAGCAGCTCAAACTTTGACACAATAATAGTAGCAAATGAAAGAAAGAAGTAGGTTTCTAAATTTGTATCATTTTAGCTCCTGCTAGTAAATTTCAACATGCTTTTAAGCTCTTCTATTTGTTCTGCCTGGTTTTGGTTAAATTAAAAAAAAAAAAAAAGCAGAGATTAGAAGGGCTTTTTTTTGCATAAAAGAGATGACAATAAAAAATCATGATAAAACTTGCATAGGAGATAATTAAACATGAAAAACTTGAAAACTGAAAGAAGTGGAGATTATTTTTCTAGGTACCCAAGCTTGAATAGAAGTTTAAGTGTAAGTACACTTGTAACACTAAATCTCTCAACCTTCACTAGATAAGGAGCATCCATATTTACATTTGGTGTTAAAGGGAATATTTGTGTGAATAACTCTTTTCCTACAATCTGTTTTGGTCACACATTTCTCAAGCTGAAGTGTTGACTACAGCAACTGCAATAAGGACTATAGCAGTAGTGCAACTGAAATAACCTGTAGATAAGATCAAGAAAACTGAAAACAAAGACTTCCAAAGATGTATAATAATAATTCTCCCTTTCTTAACTTCATCTTCAGACCAGTCATTTACATGTGATTTCTCCAATCAATAATTCTAGTCCATCTAGATGGCTCAAATTCTGCATAAGAGCTAAGACCTTTCACATTCAGCAAAAGGTTCCTAAAAGTTGGATATGCATAGTTCTGCAAGCGAGAGTTCTCTAGTTTCAATGTGGATATCTGAAGATCCTTGAGCATTAAATAGGGAGAAATTTGTGTCAGACTTCCTTCTTAGAATGAAGCCAAAACTTGCTAGCCCAAAATGTGAAAAGTCATCGACAGTACAAGTTAGGGGACTTTGCAGAACATTTTTACACCTTGAGATATAAAGTAAAGGAAAACAAAATGGATGAGTTGTTTTCTACTTATAGTAGCTTCAAGGTTATAAACTTTACTGAGGAAGCAGAAGATCTCATACACCATCAGAAGAGTCTTGTTGTAACCTCTACTTCTTGAATGTTATAGAACGAACAGGTGAGGAAATATCTTTTTTTTAGAGGAAAGTAATTTTTCGATTTCAACATTAAGCCTGTCAGAACTGATAGACGATCAGAGACTTTGTGTACACAGCTAAACAGAAGACGGCCAAGAAGTAAGCTCAAAGGCTTGGTGCTTTACTGTCTTGGATGCTGAAGTTTCTCCCTGTTTTAGGATGTTCATTTGACTCCTTCCAAGATCATTCACTAATAGATTTCTAAATCAACCCAGGAGCTATTCACAAGCAAGAAAACTGCAGGGTTTGGCTTTCTGTGTTATGCGTTTCTTCAGATCTATCACATAAATCTTCACATTTGCAGCCCACAATGATGCAGTCCACTCCTTCCATGCCTACAAATACACTATTCCTTGTATAAAATAATTTCTCTGATGTATTTGTTGCATTGTAACTGTCATATTCCCATATTACAATCAGAACTGAAAAACATAAAATAATTACTTGGTCTTCATGTCATATATACATCATATGGACTTTCGTGTGAGGTAGTGTGGTTATGCCTGGTCTGCTTTAGATATTGCTGCCTATAAACATTGTCGACATGAACTTAGCATGATGCATGTCACTTAGTCTTCTTTATTTAGTATAAAATGAAAGACATGATGTCCTCGTAAATTCTTTCATTGTAATGTTCCCTGTGTTAAGCTGATAAAAATTCAACAGCGTTATCATTTACTAATTTAGAATTTTTCTTAATAATCCATTAAGAAAACTACACGGTACAAGCAACAGAGCAGCTGAGTGGTCAGCAGAAGTCTCTATCTAAAAACACAGGAATAGAAAGTGAATGTTGTGGAGCAGCAGCAAACAGTGGCTACAGTAAGGGGGGAACGATAAGGAATGCAATATATGACTGGAAGAAATTTAAATTAGACCTTGCAGTTTTGGATGGTTTGTGGAATCCTTAAATCAGTATAAAATGTGGGAATCAAAAGATTGGGCAGACTATTATAAACCAAAGATATGGGCAAGAGCAGCAGAAATGCATAAAAGAGAACAAATGTCTACAAGGAGCAGTCTTCAGAATGAAAGCAGACTATGAAAGCAACAAAATAAGTGACTGAATAAGCTTGGCAAGAAATCACTGGCCTAAGAATTTTCCAGATTTGAGTAAAATTGTTACAATTGAAGAGAAAACCAAACAAAACATGGTAGACCATTTCTGCAACTATCTGAGAAGAAAGAATATATTCACATGGCACAACATTTTCATGAATTACTCATGAAACCATTTAATAAACAACTATAATAGTATCTTAAGCAATAGAGAAAGTCATAATAAGTCAACTACTGCTGGCCATATATAACCATGGTCCTGCAGGAAGATTTAAGAGTCATCAGCCTTTTCACAACCTTATTAGTTAGTTAACCCTTATCATATTTGGCCATAGTCAAAAGTTAGTAATGACCTATATGTTTCTACCCCATTTGGCTGGTTGTATGAACCCTACAAGGATTTTCAGATTGAAATAAAATGAAAAATCCAATATGTAGAGACATCTTACAATGAAGTGTGCTTACTGAGGTGCGAAGTCAAGAAAAAGAATTCAACATTTCTTGGTAAAGGAGTTGTTAATTGATGAGTAAAGTACATTAGAAGATTCTTAGTTTGAATAAGAAGTTTATATATCTCCTGAGAAGTGGCATATATTATAAATATATATTAAATTCAATCAAATTAAAAGATATCCAAGCTTACCTTTGAATAAGCAGCAAATAATAAAAACAAGAAGCATTAGTAAGTAAATCTACTGAGACTTCCTGAAAAGTTCAGCTATGTGAAGCATAGCGAATAGCTATGGAAATCAGCATATTTCGTCAAGAAAGGCCTCTTTCTGATTAATGAAACTAGAGACATAAAGTATCCTGGGTGTGAAATTCTTGCCTAGGTACCTGTTATGAAAACAAGTCTTCAAGCAAACTAGTTGATTTCAGGGAGAGAGGCCTTTCAGATTGAATTTGAGGTAAAAAGACCAATATTTTTTTTTCTGCTTTGTTTTTTATAAGTGTTCAGAACTGTTTCTCAGTTTAGACACAGCAAATATATATTTTTATTTGCTTTTCATCTTGGCTTTAATTGCATTAAGCATAATTTGAAAACAAGTCATTATTTGGTCAAGTGTTTTTAAATAAATAGCTATGGGAGCACTTTAGCAAATGCCCGACTCATCAGTGCATTCCCCAGAATATAGAAATTATGCAGGTTGTGTCTTCCTGCTGTTGCACAGCTAGTAGCAGAAGCACCCTTTATATGTTTATGATCCTCAGTAATAAACACACAAACTCCCTAAAATGCAGGAAAATTGAAAAAAAGCACGCCTCTAAGGGGCCTTAGGCATGTTGTAATAGAAGACTGTTGGTAAATTCATGGTGTAAGTTAGCGGAGAAGAGCTGGATTTATGAGAGACTCATCTAATTGGGAACTTTGTTAGGAATAAAAACTAGAGAGGCAATAATTTGACTTTGAAACAAGCAAATGTTTTTGCTTCTGTCAATTAGGTAAAAGGCAATTCAATCTTTTCATGTGCTAATTTCTTACACTGGAATAGATTTATGCCAGAAGATGAGCAAGCTATGACATGGCTTGTTCTGTTTGCTAAGAATCAGTTTTAGGAAAAATCATAAACTATTTTAAGAATAATTAATAATTAATATTAATTAATTAATATTATTAAAGAAGCATTAAATAATTAATCAATCTATATTAAGAATATTTAAAGACAATCTTGATAAGGTAGGTAAGGTACACAGATCGTGCATGATATGATTTTTCTTAAATATCCAAATAAAGACACACAATTATTGAAAACAAATGTTTGTAACTTTTAGGAAAAGATCAGTTCTCTAGAGATGAGTAGGTTTCTATATACATGAGGTTTTACTGAAGGTCAAGTTACTGTATAAGGACCATGGGTATGAAAATAAGAATATTTAGCAAAGCAAAAAGTATTTGGAATACTGAAAGTTTCCCTTTTTTAGAGTCTTAGAATAAGAAAATATTCACAATCTCAGAGTGTTGCAATAGGAAAACTATATTGTGTTCACATTTAAATGACAAGCTAAAAATACATACAATACATACGTTACCACTATTTTAATAACTTCTAAAAGGTCCAGAAAATTTTCCATATATAATAATTTTTAATTGAAAAAGATAACTAGTATGCCTTTAATGTGTGATTAAATATATCTCGATTATATGCAAATAAATTAAAGAGTATACTTCTCAGAGGCATTCAGAGAATCTCCTAATATTGAATCTGAGATACCTTTCTTGTCAAAGTCAGCGTATCATAACATCTTCATATCTTCACATCTTCATAACATGAAAGGACAAGAACGATTTCTAAATAACATGTGTTTTCCTTACATTTCTTTATGACTGTAGTATTTCCAGTTGAATACTGCTAGGCCTTTTATTTGTATAAAAACTAAAATACACACAATCAAATATGAAAGATAAATTCTGCCATATTTTTTTCTTCTTTTGTGGAAATATTCAAAAATTTGTATCTTAAATTCCTGTCTGAACACTGAACAAATTGAAGATGACTTTTCTTTTTAAAAAAGAAATTATTTTTGAAATTTTTTTCACAGTTCTATTTTTATAGGCTTTAAATGACAATTTCTCTTTTCATATGAAAGGGTTTTTTTTTTAATTTTCTATATCT
Source organism: Crypturellus undulatus (assembly GCA_013389825.1). NCBI lineage: Eukaryota > Metazoa > Chordata > Aves > Tinamiformes > Tinamidae > Crypturellus > Crypturellus undulatus. The sequence continues at coordinate 76,988 of VWPW01015935.1, read as the reverse complement.
ACATATCTGTACCATTTATGTTCTTTATAGCTTTTATTACTAACAAACTGACTTTCCTTGAAATAGTCTAACCACCGTAATATGTTCCCAATATGTCTTTTTTCATATTTCTCGTATTAATTTCCTATTTTAGGCTATAAAGGAAACATGTGGAAGCCAGTTCTGCATCACCATCTTGTGTGTTCCTATGACAGCTGAGTTCAAATCTGGATTTGAGCATGACTGGTACAGATTGGTCTCTGTGCATTTTTAAAATTAAGGCAGAAACGTCATACTTTTTCAGCAAGAATATGCCCAAACTTTGAGACGATGATTTAAGATCTCAGGAGAAAAGAGTAAAGATTATGGTTCTACCATTTAAAGTAGATTTGTCTATTATTCTGACTCCTTGTAAGAGACTGTTCTGAATTGTGCTTTGTCTCAACATTGTTGCTATATCATCTGGGACTTCTTGACCTAGGCACCCCGTCTATCAGCTTGGGGTGTCTCATCTCCATACTCTTTGGCCTTGGCTCTGGAAAGACAGTGATGTTAGCTCCAGGTGCTTTATCTCTCTAAAAGTTACTACTTCTTGACCTTGGCACCCTGCCTCTGGGAAGACTGCAAGATCAGCATGAGGCCTAAAACAATGCCCAACAGTGTCTGTGGAGGGCCACCGGCACCCAAGCTGGGGGAAGAGAAGTACCCGAGCATGCAGAAGCGAAGTGGGGGCAGCCCTTCGAGAACAGGGACATAAAGGGACTGCGTATCCCCCTCACGGCGGCGGCTTCTTCGGAGATGTGTGCAGCTTCTTCCGGGGCGCACGACTTCTTTCCCTGAACATCACCTGCACCGAGATGTGCGGATCACCTGCACCACGGCACTGACGCACCTCTACCTGTACTGCAGTGAAGCCAACAACACTCAGCTGGACTGGTGGTGGTGGTAACTATAATCTTGCTACACCTCTCCTGCTTGCTTGCTTTTCTATCTTTTTCCTCCTCCTCTTCTTTATTTCCCTCTCTGTCCTATTGTGTTAGTATACTTATCAAAATAAAACTTACAAGGTTGTACGGCATTTGACCTCGTTTGTGTCTTAATCTCGCTGGGATCATATCGAAACCTCTCCCGAAATCGGATCGGGACACTCCTGCCTTTTCTAGTCTTCCCAAATCCATTGCTGTCTTATTCCTAAATATGGATGACACAGTAGAATAATGAAATAGCAGCAAATAAATACTCTCTTAGGAGACATCTAATGTCATGGAAATATACACTTTTTTTAAATGTATAAACCACTAAAATTTCAGATATTGTATGACTTAATCTGTCATTACCTAAATTGTTCAAGAACAAACAGCCTCAACGATAAATTTAGAAAATTATCCTAATTACTGCCTTTTGCTCAACTTCAGGAGTTACCACAAATATCTGTATCTTTAGTTTTCACCATATGCAGAGTATGGTTGTTGTGCACATTTATAGTGCAGAACATTATTAGGATATATCACATTATCAGTGTTTCTAATAGCAATAACTATGTAGTGCTGGGTTTTCTACAATTTTCTGTTCCTCTTTAAACTAATATTGCATTGAATCAATGTGGAGGACCACAGATTGAAATTCTTTTATACAGAACATTTCAGAAATATAATATTTGAGTAGACATTCTGGCATTCTTATAAAGAAGTAAAAGAATTATACCTTTCTTTTTATAAGAGGAAATGAAGCTTGAGGACAGACAAAGAAAGAATCAACAGCTGGGTAGTGGTTACGAATTAAGGGTCAGATGCTTTTTGAACTCTTTGCACTACGTTAGAGGAACCATAAAAATTGCAGCTGGAGTCAGGATTTGCTTGATTTGCAGTTGCAGGATTGTTTGCTGAGGAACGTTGTGAGCTACAAGTTTCAGGTCAGAATCAGAGAGGTGCATTGACTGCACATATAGCTAGAAAAGTAATGTTTTTAACGCACTGAGTACCTTGGAAACAGTAGCATAGCTGAAGGTGTACATTTACTGTTAGATGCAGATGACTGTATAGCTGTTCTGCCTCCACTTCAGACTGGATGGTTTTGGTCTGGAGACCAGACCCAGCCTTGTCTACTTAGATCATTCTGTCTCTGACCAAAAGGTGCATATTGATACGGATGTAGTCATGCAAAGAAAATTAAAAAAAAAAAAAAAAAAGGGTGCTGGCTTCTATACAAAGGTGCTGGCTTTTATACAACTCCATTCTTTATGGGTTGGAGTAAACACTATGTTGGCCATGCTCCTGAATAATAATCGGTCTGAGGGGTTTCCTTCTCTCTAAATCACTGTACTGGCCCTTCAGCGTTTTTTCTTGTCTAGGATTTAAACTAGGTTCCCAAATAGACTAAATTGAACATCATTCCTAATCCTGTCTGAGAATGTGACAAAGAACACGGCAGAACAAACAAATCTGCCAAGTTCTGGACATTTGCAGTCACTGAGGTTGGAAGAAGACTTTAATCTTAAACTTTGGGTGCACAAAGTCTCAATTTTTCTGAACTCCCCATTACCATGCATTTCACAGGGCACTTTATTAGTTCGCAGTGCTGGTCAGAGGAACCCACATGAAAAATGTTGCTTAGGATACATTATTTTTTTTTTCCTTTNTTATTCCTAAATATGGATGACACAGTAGAATAATGAAATAGCAGCAAATAAATACTCTCTTAGGAGACATCTAATGTCATGGAAATATACACTTTTTTTAAATGTATAAACCACTAAAATTTCAGATATTGTATGACTTAATCTGTCATTACCTAAATTGTTCAAGAACAAACAGCCTCAACGATAAATTTAGAAAATTATCCTAATTACTGCCTTTTGCTCAACTTCAGGAGTTACCACAAATATCTGTATCTTTAGTTTTCACCATATGCAGAGTATGGTTGTTGTGCACATTTATAGTGCAGAACATTATTAGGATATATCACATTATCAGTGTTTCTAATAGCAATAACTATGTAGTGCTGGGTTTTCTACAATTTTCTGTTCCTCTTTAAACTAATATTGCATTGAATCAATGTGGAGGACCACAGATTGAAATTCTTTTATACAGAACATTTCAGAAATATAATATTTGAGTAGACATTCTGGCATTCTTATAAAGAAGTAAAAGAATTATACCTTTCTTTTTATAAGAGGAAATGAAGCTTGAGGACAGACAAAGAAAGAATCAACAGCTGGGTAGTGGTTACGAATTAAGGGTCAGATGCTTTTTGAACTCTTTGCACTACGTTAGAGGAACCATAAAAATTGCAGCTGGAGTCAGGATTTGCTTGATTTGCAGTTGCAGGATTGTTTGCTGAGGAACGTTGTGAGCTACAAGTTTCAGGTCAGAATCAGAGAGGTGCATTGACTGCACATATAGCTAGAAAAGTAATGTTTTTAACGCACTGAGTACCTTGGAAACAGTAGCATAGCTGAAGGTGTACATTTACTGTTAGATGCAGAGGACTGTATAGCTGTTCTGCCTCCACTTCAGACTGGATGGTTTTGGTCTGGAGACCAGACCCAGCCTTGTCTACTTAGATCATTCTGTCTCTGACCAAAAGGTGCATATTGATACGGATGTAGTCATGCAAAAAAAGTTAAAAAAAAAAAAAAAAAAAGGGTGCTGGCTTCTATACAAAGGTGCTGGCTTTTATACAACTCCATTCTTTATGGGTTGGAGTAAACACTATGTTGGCCATGCTCCTGAATAATAATCGGTCTGAGGGGTTTCCTTCTCTCTAAATCACTGTACTGGCCCTTCAGCGTTTTTTCTTGTCTAGGATTTAAACTAGGTTCCCAAATAGACTAAATTGAACATCATTCCTAATCCTGTCTGAGAATGNAAAAAAAAAAAAAAAAAAGGGTGCTGGCTTCTATACAAAGGTGCTGGCTTTTATACAACTCCATTCTTTATGGGTTGGAGTAAACACTATGTTGGCCATGCTCCTGAATAATAATCGGTCTGAGGGGTTTCCTTCTCTCTAAATCACTGTACTGGCCCTTCAGCGTTTTTTCTTGTCTAGGATTTAAACTAGGTTCCCAAATAGACTAAATTGAACATCATTCCTAATCCTGTCTGAGAATGTGACAAAGAACACGGCAGAACAAACAAATCTGCCAAGTTCTGGACATTTGCAGTCACTGAGGTTGGAAGAAGACTTTAATCTTAAACTTTGGGTGCACAAAGTCTCAATTTTTCTGAACTCCCCATTACCATGCATTTCACAGGGCACTTTATTAGTTCGCAGTGCTGGTCAGAGGAACCCACATGAAAAATGTTGCTTAGGATACATTATTTTTTTTTTCCTTTTTATTAATTTCAGGAGCAGTACCTAACCCAAAGGCTTCATTTTCAAGTTTCCTCTGGCTTTTCATTTCAGTGGCTCTTGTTTAAAATAATGTTCAGTTGAGTACATTTAGGTTTCAAGGCTAGGTTTCCTGGATTTGATTATTGTATATAAAAAAAGAATTTTCTGTGTTTTAAATGGAAGCCATAGAAATTAATTTTTCTCTCCATTAATTCCAAGTCCGTATGCTGGCATCAATTGTGTATTGATTTATAGATGAGATTTCAGTTTTATGTAGTTTTATTTTATTCTTAAGTGCCACTGAGATTTGTGTATGGTTTAGTAGACAAAACACATGCTCTTGTTCTATGTGTTGGTCTCTCTTATTCCTCTGCTAAATATTGAGGGTGGGATGAAAGGAAAGGTAGGAGGTGTGGCACAGAGAAAACATCTGGAACTAGAGAAGAAAAGATTAAAGTACTATTTAAAGGGAAATTTCACAGCAGATTTTTATAGAACTTTTACAGATTTCTGAGCCCATATTTCATATTTTTGCATATGGAAGCGCTTAGGAAATAGCAATAGTAAGTCATTCTCATGGTAGTTCTGTAATATAGAACTCTAATATACTCATTTTGATGTGCACATTTTCAAACATATATCTAGTTCCAGCCTGACCAAATCTGAATTTTGGAGAATTGCAGGTATATGCATCTTAAAAAGTAACTTTTTCTGGTTGGTCTTTAACCCCATTTAAGTTGCACAGAATTGAAACTACTTTCCACTTTCCTGTGACTGCACCATGAGGTACAGTTAACTGTCTTCTCTGGGTGTCACATAGGCACCTGCAATGGAAAGTAGGCACTGTGACATCCAAGAGTAACCTTGTATTCCTAGGTAAAATGCCATTTCCACGCCTGAGGCAGTCTTACTATCTAAAGAAGAAATGCTGGACCTGGCATTGCCATCCTGGGATAGTCATGGATTTTTTCCAACTGCAGATCCTGCAAGTAAAGAACACAATAAATTATCACTCATCCTTCCGTTTTCTGCATTATCATGGATGATCAGATGATCACCTATGCCTGTAGCCTGAGAGATCATATGATATTTTATTGAATGTTTCTTCTGGAAGAGGGTGGTGAAAATTGTAGTCTATATGCCAGCTCTGGCAATTTCATCTGTCTCTAGCTACTACTGGCACTTGTCTGGCCTCCAGCTTTGTCAAAAGATGGAGAATCAAACCAGCTGAAAGACTTTATGAAGCTGACTGCATCTATTGCATCTATTGACAATGTCAATATTGCAGGACATTTCTAACAGCTTTCTACTGTTGGCTGTGTAACCTCATCAGTTAAGCTCTAATAAACCTACCTACTTTTCAAAATAGATACTTGAAAAGTTAACAGAATTTACTCCCTGTCATTTTTAGATATAGTCGAGTGAGGTAATCAAAGGTGTTCAAATAATTAGATAAATTTAGGTGTCTCAGTGCTATGGAAGGGCATGAGTTATTTCCACGCAGAATTTAGCCAACAGTAACACAGGTCTCTGCTGTGCTGTGGTAATGAAATTTATTAAAAATGCCTAAATTTGGTTTTCTCCCTGTCTTAAACATACTTCCCGAGGTGAAAAGGTGGGACAGACAGTTCTAAAAAAACTCTTATGCCTGGGTCAGAGTGTCAGGAGACAACAATTTCATTTAAAACTCCTACACAGTTGGAATAATTTAAAACTCCACACAGTCACTTCATGTCTAATACTTCAGCAAAGCATCCTTTGTCCTGTAAAAGTGCCTTGAGTAAAAATGATGATGTCTCATATACTAAGGCCTGAGCATGTATGAATTTTGCAAAGAAATTGAAGAGTAGCATTTCCTTTTTCTTTCCTTCTGACAATAGTACGACATACACATTTAAAAAAATTAGGCTTGAGCAAAAGTAGGTGGGCCAAGTCTTAAAACTTCTCAGAAAAATCACATTGATTTGTACAATATCAAATGGGGATAAAAACATGAGATTACCCTGAAATCATGACTGTGATTGGCATGGTTAGAAGAAATACCATGGTAAAATACGAGAAGGATTTATTTCTTTTTCTTTGTGGAGAAGGCTGCTATCACTTACCCTAGCAGGATACACCAAAAGCTACCAATGAAAGCAGCAATTTTAGATGTGTATTATAATAACTATAAGAAGTATGTGTTTTCTGAAATTTTGTTAAGCGAATCCTCTCCTTCCAAATAGATGCTTTGATTAAATACAGGTGAGGTATTCTACTCAAGATTCTGTCAAATTAAGTCATGATCATAATGTATTATATTAATATTTTGCATTAAACTTTTGTTTGGGGTTTTTTTATTTTGTTTAGTTTGGTTTGGTTTGGTTTGGTTTGGTTTGGTTTGGTTCTGGGTACAAATAGCAGGAAGGCTAATATTAAAAAAAAAGTCTGATTCAAATTTCATCTCAAATTCATATCATGTTTTATGATTTTCCTATTAATGGTGTGATGGATTTTTTTTCTTTTTAAATGAAAACATGTATTACTAAGATTTTCAGTCTGTCAAATAAACTATTCCATATTTACTCTCAATATGAAGCAAATTATGCACAAAAGCTAAATTTTAGAAAATATCTTTAAAATATTTCAATTGAATTATTTATTTTTCTATTTAGAATTTGTGAATATGATTGATTGGACTCTTCTTCACAGCACTGTATTTATTAACCGTGTCTACATTTCATTTCTTCAGGCTACAGTAATAGTAACATATCTGTTATCTGCCTCAAAGAACCATTCTGAGGATTAATAATTTACTTCTAGATTTCCATCAGGAATCTGCAGTTAGCTTCCAGAATTTATATTCAGGTATTTCCCAGTTGGTCTTCTGATAATATTAGCCAGTTTATTTATTTTTTTTAATAAAAAGTCCTCTGAAAATAGCTTTGCTATTTGGAAAACTTTATGAAGCTTTGAACATTGTGGTTTGTAGACTGATATACATTTGTTACTAACGGCTTACACTGCTAGGAAGAAGAGTAGATATACACTTTCGCATCTTCGGGATGTGCAGAAATACATGTTTCCACAGTATGTACAAAGAAAATCAGAGGCATGTATCTTCGCTTTACCAGTTAGTTAATAAGGACACATGAAAAAGGTGTGTTTCCCATCTGATGAATGAATATTTACCTGCAGAATAAGTTAAGAGTTTACCATGACTTTACATTAATCCAAACAACAACACTTCTCTTCATTTTGTTATTTGAATATGTCTAAAGCTAAAGTCAGTCTTACATATTTTCATATGCAGAAAGTCTGTTTTCATAGAGTAGATCAAAATTCTAAAATACGAGCTAGACACATTTTTTTCAGGTTTAGAGATATTGCCACCTTTGTTCTTGTTGTTGTTGGTAGCTTGACAATCCTCATAAGAATTAGCAGTGTCACAAGTATATTAGTCACTTGCATGAAATCAGTCACTTCATGCATAGACAACCCCCACAACTTAGTCAAAATGTGTGAAAAAAGTGTGTCTTGCCATGAAAAAATCATGTGTTTGAAGAATATTGTATAAAGCAATGTTTCTACACCCTTTACCAGGGATTTTATTTTGCATAAGGTAATGGGAACATACAAATGTGAAAGTTTCAGAGTCAATTCTAAGAAGCAGAAATGGTGCATTGAAGGGATAAAGCTTAAAATGTTTTTATATATCTTAGCCATCCATTTCAAGGAAGAGGGCTAAAAACAGTACTAAGAGAAGATACTGGGCATCTATGATAATGAAATAATTTTGCAAAAAGTGGTAGCCAAAGGCTTTTTTAATTATTGTTTTATATCTTTGAATTTTACCCATTAGTTATCAAATTGTGCCTGATAAATAACCACAAGGCCATCTTTCTGACACTATCCTCCATATTCACCTTTGCCGCATGTTAGATGTAAAAAAACACATTTTTTATTGTGGCACTCAATCACCGAATGAAGAAAGACCTTCTTACTCTGAATAGTGTGACAACTTTATCAGTTAAATAATGGTGTCTTCTTCCAAAGAATACTTGTGCTTGTGCTTGTTACAAGAAGATTTCCTACACAGATAAAAGTACTTCAGTGTGCAGCTACTGCAGCTTGTTTATCACTGATGACAAACCAGGTAAGTACACTCTTCATGAAGATGAAAGCACAGCTAAAATTCAGCTATACATTAACTTGCTTTCACCATTTCTTTCCATCAGACAGGTGAGTATGTAAAAACTTTTTTTTTTATCAATATGAGGAAATTTGTATTGCTGTTATTCTGAGAGGCCGAGGGTTACAAGCTTAACATGTAGATAACAAAAGTACAGACACTCTACTGAACAGATAAACATCAAAACATAAAGCTATAAGCAACAGCTTGAGAAATACATATTTAGGAAGAAAAGAGAATTAAAAAATGAGGCCATATTTAGTCAACAACAACAACAAAAAAGGAAGCAGTTTCAGAACATAGCTCCAAGGTTTTGTGATACTTCTGAACCTGAATAACTGCATGCTACATCTATTAATCCCTTGACAACTATAGTGAAACAATGGTTAATTTGATTTTTTTTACAACAGGAAAAAATATATAAATGCAGTGCTAAAAGCTACAAATGAGGTATACATAAATCTATTTGTAGTTGTGCATTCTCCTAGTAAATAATAATGCATTTAGGATGTTTTACAAGCATAACACCCTAAATTAACTGGTGCGGGCTTACTCACGTAATGCTCTGAGAACACTGTTGCTGTTATCTTCCTAGGATCCCTTCACTGTTTTCTTTGGAAGAAGGTAAATTGTTAATAAAGTTCCCTTTCTTCTTCTGCCTCCAATCACTTGCTCCACTCTCTCCTAATGCCTTTCACTACTGCCTTTCTCCCTGAATAGAGACACCTGTCCTGTAGATGAGATCCCTAAAAATGTATTTATTTTTGTTGTGGTGTGACTGGGGGGGAGGAGGGGACAAATTTGGTAAGAGATGAATCCCCTTGCATTTCAGACAATCCTCAAGAGTTAAAGGGACTGGAGGCGGCTGGACTCATCTCTTAATAGGGATGCCAAGTACTGTATTAGCTATACACCACGACTCTGGCAGTATCGGATTCACCAACAATTTGTCACCTGTAAGTCCAATCGCTTTCAGATCAAGTAGTCAGGTTCACGAATAGCACAATTTCTTTAAATACATTTAAAAAACAGGCTTCGGATGTCCGTATAAGAAATTCTCTACTACAGTGTGAGGTTCTTAGCTAGTGCCTAATGTACAAATGCGCAGTCTGGGTGAGTGCAAATGGTCACTCACCCAGAAGATGTGAGAGGGCTCTTAATCTTGAGGAGTCTCCTCAGACAGTGTCCTGACCCGAGGGGAGGAAAGGGGTTCAGCATGACAACTGATCCAGGAGTTACGATGAAGTCTTTTCTCTCCCTTCTTCCTTAGTTCCTCTGTTCTCACCATCTGATTCTTCCTACCTAGTTCTTACCACCCCATTCTTCCTTCCTACTATATCCCTCCTTAGTTTGCCTTTTATATATTTTCTTTTACACTTAGGTAGAGCTTGGGTGACTCTAGCCATACTTGCTTTCGTTATCCATTGATTTAAAACAAATCTCCCGAGTTAACTGAAAATCTAGAGAGCATGCTCAGTGAGGAGTGGTCGTTCCTTTGAAGCAGGTAACTTCTGGGATGGAGTTGTGTATTGGTATTAAAATGAGATTAGAATGAGGATAAGCTTGAGCAAAATCCATTGGAAGGGATTGATCTGCCACCACTGTTGGCCAAGCACCAGACATCTTATGGTACTATGTGGCTTATCAGCTGTGTGGCAGGACCAGGTTGCCCCCTCTGCAGGGAGTACAACAGAGTTTAAGAGTTTAGCCTCAGTGTCTTCACTCTGCTCCACCCTCTATTCACTTATTGTCTGCACAGCACCATCAGATTACCACCTCCACGGGGAATCCAACAAAGTTTGGCCATGGTGTCTCTATTCTGCTCCACTCTTTGTTTATTCTTGTTAGTGTGTGCTAGGAGGGCAGATTGTGTTGCCTAGAGAATGGTGGAGAAGTAGATTCCTTATATACCAACCAGTGTACCAGGAAGTGGTAACTGTTTCTCACCTCAAGCAAGCCTCTGTAATGCCAGAACCATTAGACCCTAATTTCTCTCTAAGTTCCCCTTTTTCAAGCAATTCTTTCACAACTTTTAAAACTGGGGGACCTGGTTACAGAACATCCCTACAACCAATTGTAAAGGAAGAACTGAGCATGAACATGAGCATTATGAAGTAAGACAGAGTGGCAGAACTGGCAGAACAGAAAACATGTTTATCAAGAAAAAGGGTAATATTCCCTGAAGAGAGAGTGTGTTACATGTTGCCAACATAAAGCCTGTACTTGGCAGTGAGAGCAAGGATACCTATCAAGCTGTCACCAGAGCCTTTCAGCTTTCTAGTCTCTTATGTGCAAAAATTTCCTTTTGCTGGAGCACGAGAATGTTACCCACACAAGCAGGAGTGCCTCTAAATGAGTCAAATCATGACAAGAAAGGGTTTGGGCTGGTGGCTGTGTTAATTAATGAAGCTGTTTTGGTCACAAGGTTTTGCTAGATAGGACTGCTTTGGCCTCACTTGCCCCTTCGTGTTCTGCATGGCCTATGTGAGGCTCCCAGCTGGCACTAGAGAGAGAGGAGAGCAGGAAAGATGCAGGTGCTGAGCATCTCCTGGGAAATTATCATGACAGACTGCATGATACTTAGCATACGGGTCAGGGCAAAGCACTATGCTTTTGTTATATGCTTTCCCCTCTTGAATACAGGGGAATGATCATTTCCCTGGTCCTGCTGGCTACGTTGTTCCTGATACAAGCCAGGAGGCCACTGGCCTTCTTGGCCACCTGGGCACACTGCTAGGTCATGTTCAGCCACCTGTTGACCAACACTCCCAGATCCTTTACTGACACACAGCTCTCCAGCCACTCTGCCCCAAGCCTGCAGTGCTGCATGGGATTGTTGTGACCGAAATGCAGGATGCGGTACTTGGCTTTGCTGAATCATTAATCCAATCTGTCTAGATCCCTCTGTAGAGCCTTCCTACCCTCAAGCAGATCAACATGTTCTCTCTGCTTGGTGTTGTCTGCAAATTTGCTTAGGATGCACTCAATCCTCTCATGCAGATCATCAATAAAGATATTAAAGAGGATCAGCACCTGGGGAACACCACTCATAACCGGTCACCAGCTGGGTTTAATTCCATTCACCACCACTCTCTGGGCCCAGCCATCCAGCCAGTTCTTCATGCAGCAAAGAGAACACCCGTCTAAGCCATGAGCTGCCAGCGTCTTCAGGAGAAGGCAGCGAGAGACTGTGTCAAGGGCCTTACTGAAGTCTGCGTCGACAGGCTTCACAGGCTTTCCCTCAGCCACTAGGCTGGTCACCTGGTCATAGAAAGAGATTTGGTTGGTGAGGCAGGACCTGCCTTTCATGATTCCATGTTGGCTGAGTCTGATCCCCTGGTTGCCCCACACATGCTGTGTGATCACCCTCAGGATGATCTTCTCCATAATTTTTCTTGATACCAAGGTCAGACTGACAGTCCTGTAGTTCGCCAGATGCTCCATCTGACCCTTCCTGTAGAGAGGTGTCATATTGGCAAGTCTCCAGTCATCTGGGACCTCCCCTGTTGACTAGGACCACTGATAGATAATGGAGAATGGCTTGGTGAATTAGTCGTGTAATACAGGAGCACAATGAACTCTGAGCATGGATAGATTCAAGCAAGGAGGATCTGTGAAATAAAAAGGAAAATGGAACTAAACATCCATTAGGTTATGTGGAGTTACACTGTATATTTCTTGATAAAAAGATTTTAAAACATTTTGTTTGTATCTGTCCCGATCCGATTTCGGGAGAGGTTTCGATACGATCCCAAGAGTGAGATTAAGACACAAACGAGGTCAAATGCCGTACAACCTTGTAAGTTTTATTCTGATAAGCACAAATAGGACAGAGAGGGAAATAAAGAAGAGGAAGAGGAAAAAGATAGAAAAGCAAGCAAGCAGGAGAGGTGTAGCAAAATTATAGCTACCACCACCACCAATCCAGCTAAGTGTTGTTGGCTTCACTGCAGTGCAGGTAGACGTGCCTCGGTTTCTCAGTGCAGGTGATGTTCAGGGAAAGAAGCCCTGTGTCCCGGAAGAAGCTGCACACATCTCGGAAGAAACTGCCTCCGCGCTGGAAGGGGGATACGCAGTCCTTTTATGTCCCTGTTCTCGAAGAGTCGCCTGCCAGCTTCTGCATGCTCAGGTGCTCCTCTTCCCCCAACTTGGGTGCTGGTGCCCCTCCACAGACACTGCTGGGCATTGTTTAGGCCTCCTGCTGATCTCGCGGTCTTCCCAGAGGCAGGGTGCCAAGGTCAAGAAGTAGTAACTTGTAGAGAGATAAAGCAGCTGGAGCTGACATCACTGTCTTTCCAGAGCCAAGACCAAGGAGTATGGAGATGAGACACCCCAAGCTGATAGACGGGGTGCCTAGGTCAAGAAGTCCTAGATGATATGGCAACAATGTCGAGACAAAGCACAATTCAGAACAGTCTCTTACAGTATCTCAGAAGAATATTGAGGAGACAGGATCACTGGAATAATTTTCTATTCTGAATATCACTTTTAAAGCTGACTTGAACAAGAGGAAGAGTAGCACGAAAAAAATGTTAATATAGTTTAAAATTAAACTTAAAATACTTTCCAATGCCCGATTTCAGCATGCTTGAAATAGCATTTCCTAGACTGCAGTTGTAATAACAAATAAAATGTGATTATTTCAGTTTTTAAAATATTATTGTAGGAAATTAAGTACAAATTGCATGAATGATTTGTGTGGTCATGCTAATACCATGGAAAATCAGTCAGTACATCCATCAACAGCGAAGTACTGCGATAGTTTTCTTGGGGTTTCTTGTTGTTATTCTAGCATACACTTATTAAAAGGAAAGTAAGTTCAACAATGTCGAGACAAAGTTTTTTTTTTGCACTGGATTTTTTTTTCGCACTGGATTTTTTTTTCCGAATAACTTAGCAATTTTATATTTAGATGTGATTTTTACACTTGGAAAACCTTGAAATCTAATTTGGAAGACTGTGTTCCTCTCAGATAACAGGTGTGCCTACTTTTTATGTGTTTAGTCTATCACAGACAGAGGAAAGTTATTAAGAACTGCAACGTTATCTTCTTGAGAAAAGTATAATCAATAGAGAGAACTGAAAGCAGATGGCTCAGTTCACCGTGATAGGTGTCTAGCTATCTTCAGTCTAATGTTTAAAAACAAATAGGATGTTTTTCCAGTGCCTCTATTCACTAAATATCTAGTTCAGTTAGCCTGCTTCTGGAAATAGACTGTAATGATTTTTTTTTTTTTAAGAAAAAAAAGAAAGAAAGGATGAACAATAGTTTTCTATCTGTGTTTGCAATAAAGACAAGCTAGAAAAACTCTATTATAGGCTTTTTTTCTTTTCCAGATAAACATGCATCTCATAATTGCCAGCAAAGCACAGCACTCTTCCAGGGAAGTACACAGTGTTTCCCCCTCTTCTCTTGTGGAAGTCAAGTCACTGCTAGGACAGGGATGACTGAATCATGAGGCAGTACAGACAGCCTCTCATCCACACCTGAGATTCTTCACCTTGATTTCAGCTGAGTTCCTGCACTTTCTTCTAGACAGTGGCTGAAACAGCCCTAACTAAGGATCACAAACTTCCACATACTTCCCAGCCAAAAGCTGTAATCATCAAGCTGAAGTGAAATGCCCCAATGGCTGGTTACTTTCTGAACTGGTGACTGCCCAGTGCTGAATCTGAAGGGAGAAGCTGGCATGTGCGTTCATGAACAGCATTCCTTACGGTAATGGCGGCTGAGACTTGTGACTTCCTTTCATTTCCTGTGATTTGTCCTACCTGGAATAATGACTCATCTGCTGTTTCTGGGCCAGAGGCTGTAGCTTTTCCAAGCTTTATTCCATAGAGTTAAATCAAAACTTCTTCGATTCTTGATCTTGGTAGAACTGAAGTGTTAGATATGAAATTGGTCCATCTGTCTACATAGCAGGTACTTCAGCACTTCAGGACCGAGAGTCTTGAGAACTTGCAGTCCAATGAGGGAGCAAATTTAAGAACCTACAGGACTAGACAATGCTAGAAAGAGGACAACCTGGATCTAATATTCTTAATATAGAATTTCAGGGATATTTTTGGTTTCATAGTTCCACTTTTGCGGCATGTTTTCTCCCTTGTAGATACCTCCTTAGTCTCATTTGCAAAATAGAGAAGGATACTGACCTCTTTTTTACAGCACTTCTGAAATATTTTGGAGAAAAATGTAATAAAAAATACATGTAGTAATGGCACTTGAGATTACTTTTATGCTAGTTAATGTGCTTCAGATCAAATACCTATTAATCACTGAAGTGAAAATATATAAAGGCTTGTACACTCAAGCGGATATATTATACATGCAATGGCTTCTTGTTGTGCATTGATTTATGGCATCTGAAATGAACCAAAATGGAGGACATAGAATGTATTTTATGGAAATAAGGTGATAAAAAAAGTAATGTGAAGCACAAAAAAATTAAAAATGGAAAAGTGAATATATAGCATCATTGTTAAGTAAACTTTTCAATTATATCTATCTATGGACGCTTATTCAGACTTCACCTGTGTTGAAAAAGAGCTACATAGCATATATATCAATATATATCATACCAAAATATTAACAAGTCCCATCCTCAAATATATGTTATGTTCTGTCCAGCTAAAATGAATAAAAATAGTAACTGGTGAATCAGTTTGAATACAAACAAGAAATGGTGCATTCTATCTTGACCTACAGTGTAAAGTGCATGTAGGGTACAAGGAATTGTGTTCATAGAGTGGATCTGGATGATCTTTGGGAGTTGAACTAACATCAAATAATATTACCAGAGATTTAGTACAGCTATCAGAATAGTATTCCCACTCCTTTTCAAATAATGGAATGCAAAGCTGAGTAAAATCAAACAAGCGAAAAAAAATGGTAAAAGAATAAAAAAGAATAATTAGTGTAAAGTTACAAAATAAAGTTATTTTCAATTTGTTCTTGCTTTTTTTTTTTTCTTTTTACTAAATCAGCTGGCAGTTCTCTAATTTCTGAGTGGGTACTGAATTCCATGAGCATAATAGACATAAACGCTTCATAGGGAGCTGTAAAAATAAAGGCGTTGACTTCAGTTCAAAGCAGAACTTTTTAGAGATGTTTCTAATAGGAATATAATGAAAAGAGAGAGAGAGAAAATAAAACCAATTCCACATGAACTGTTTGAAACACTTTACTCAAATTAAGAAGGAATGGAGGAAGCAGTCCAGCTCCACAGTCACTCCCCTTTCCCTGCACTTAAAAAATAAACAGCTGAAGACCCTAAAACAAGGAACACAAGGTTTTGTGTGGCAAAGTTGGATTCATTGCCACCATCCATCTACAAAGTCAGGCAAACCAATCTATTCAGAAGACATGTTCTCCCTGTTTCCATGACTATTCTCCATTAACATATCATTTACAATCTGCTACTATTAAAATAGGTGCTCATGAAAGATGAGATTACATAATAATTGCATGCTCTAGCCATGCACTGTAACTAAGCATAGCAGACCTCAGGATCTGCTGGAGGCATCCCTTTGACTACATTCCCAAGTTTTCCAGGGAATGCTGCCTCATGCAGCATTTCTGTTTCTTCATCTGTGCAACACCTAATCTTGCCACTTCCGTTTGAAACTGCTGCCTTGAATAACATTTGCACTGCTGTGCCATTCTGTCATTGTTTTTATTCCTAAAAGATAAAGCATTCTATATTGTTATTTCTGATGTAGGATTTATACTGGAAGTGAAATCATCATTTGGGTAGGAAAGACCCTTACCAGGTCCGTAGTCCAAACCCAGCCCTCAAGCCAGGCCAGCTCTGGGGTCAGACAAGGCTCCTCAGCCCTGTGTCCAGTTGAGTATTGAAAACATCCAAGGACAGAGGTGGCGCAAAATTGTGGGATACCTGCTCCATTGCCTCAGGGTCCTCACAGGGAAAAGTTCGTCCTTCTATCCATTTTATTTTCAACTCATCTTCCCACAATGCTCTGTTGCAAGGAACCCAGCTCCATCTCCTCAGAGATGCTTTGTAGGCCCTAAGAGGGCCTCCAAAGCTGTCCCTTTCACAGGCCTCTCCTCATGCGACAAGAGCTCCAGCCCCAACCAGCATGGGAGCCCTCCATGGATCACTCCCCAGTTTGTCCGTATCTTTACAGCACTGAAAAGACCAACTGGACCCAGAACTCTAGATGTGGTCTGACAAGAGCTGTGTAGATGGGGATGATGTGTGCCCTCCATCTATGGGCCGTGCTCCTGATCACCCAGACCAGGTGCTGTTGGCTGCTTTTCTACCAGGACACACTGCTGGTTGTTCTCCAGCTCCTTTCCCAGCTTGACCCATGCAGATCTCCCTAAAGAGCTGATCTCTACCCTCTCCATCCCCAGCCTAGGTTACTGCAGGGGCTCTTGCTTCCCTGGGGCAGGACTTGGCATTTGTCCTTGTTGAACATCATGAAGGTCCTGTGGGTTGCTCCTCCAGCTTGCCTAGGGTGTATTGAGTTACGTTCTGGGTGACTGTTGTTATGAGGAAGAGTAGGAAAATGTAATACTACATGTAATAGTTCCCAGCCTGACCTCACAAATTCATTCCCAAAGCAAAAATCTTATGAATAAACATTAGGAGTTACCACAGTACAGTCAAACTCTTTGCTGTAATAGACTTTTTGTAAAGGGCACTGAGGAATACAGAGAGAATAGTTACTGGTAGGCTTACAAAACTTGAGATAATTTCAAGGTTAGAGATTAGCATACTCCCCCATTACTTCCACAGATCTGATTAAACAGTGTCTTAAAAAGAAAAAAAGGCAAGGGAAGAGTGAATCTAATGTTGTACTCTATTTATTTTAAAGAAAATTACTTTGGGTTCCCTCAGGAAGATAATAATTAAGGGTACAAAAGAAACAAAAAATTATCTGGAGATAGGCATCATCGCTCTTATGTGTGTAAATAAGAGCATCAGAGATTGTAATCCTTTTTGCCCTCCATGATGCATACTTTGAAGGAGAAAGAGACAGAAAGGCTCTTAGTGATGGTATTGTGCAATCCTTCACCACCAAAGATATGCACAAACTACAGGCATTTCTTTGCATAGCTTATCCAAACCCTGTGCTGATAGCTACAGATCTCTGACCAATAGAAGGAAAAATGAAACTATGCAAGAAAGCTCTCTGACTTAACACCTCTGCCAAAAATCAAGCTGTTAATCTGTGGAGTTGCTAAAGAAACAAAATTCCCACACAGATCTAGAAAAACAAGATGGGGGTAGAAAGGCAGAATTCTGCATGCAAATAAGAGAATGAAGGTAAAGGAAGGAGAAAATTGTTTTTCTTATTCATAACTCTTCTAAAAAATGTTTCATTTCAGTTTTGATCTTTTAAATTTTGTTTATAACATAGTTTTCTTTCTGAGTAACTTTAAGTAGTGTATTAAATAATTTATTGATTGTTTTCAAGTAATTCATTCTCTGTGATTTAATTGCTGTGAAATATGTAAAAGAATTTTATAGAGGGTTGGAAAGAGTTACATGACCCATATTAAACATACATATATATATATATATATATGTATATAAGTCAACTTGGTATCGGATGCCAAGCCCTTTTGTGAGCAGTCATTCTCATTTCCAAAATATTCACTTGCAAGATTGGATGAGCATCCATATGTTACAGAAAAATTACACTGAAATAACCTGCAGGGAAGGATTATGGCACTTTTATAAGGGTGTTTCTTATATCTTTAGTAATTTTAAATAGTTTTACTCTTGCTGACTTATAACTGTGAAATGCAATAGTTCTGTGGGCTAAGAAAAGCACTAGACGTATCACGCAATTGATTTTGATGTTCAAACATTTATAATGTCAGATTTGATGGAAAGAGTGCAGAGAAGCCTGGAAAAGAGGTATTTCTGTGGGTATCCTTTCACTTAGAGAAAAATCATAATTTAAACATACACTCAAATTATAGAGTGTCTAGGGAAGGAAAGAGTTTGCATCAGTGAAGGCAGCTGATTTCACAGACCAGAAAACTTGCTACAAACTGGTACGTTTTTATTCTGTTTTACCATTTTCACAATTGCAAACAATTGAACAGAACTGAATAAATCAAAGGCTATTATTACAACAGTGATATATTGCATGCTGTTCTACATTATCAAGAGATAATGCAATAGCATCCTTGTGGATCATTCTTGGCAACTGCAAGCATTCGTCCACAAAACAGCTCATAATCATGGGATGCCATAGCCCACTATATGAAAAGAAATGTCATGCTGTACAGTCATAACTGTTGGAGCTGAAAGGGCAAATTACATTTTATTGAGTGGATTAACAATTTGAAAAGAGTTTACTGCTACAAAAGCTATTTTAATACTGGGTATATTCTGCTAGTTTGTAAGGCAGACAAGGATGAAGACATTAAAGTGGAGCATTACACTAGGAGAAAAGCAGTATACGGCTCCATGGCACTGGAGATGGGACTGCAGCAACATTGCACTGCAAGAAGCAGGTTCACAGTGCAAGTAAAGCTTTGGCAATGCAAACCTTGTTGGGACTGTGGAAGTCACCTCTGACACTACTGAGACAGCTAAGTGCTAGCATCCATGCAAGTAGATTTGAGGCGTGTGGACACAGCCCAGGTAGAAGGCAGGGCAGGGCAGGACATTATCAGACCAGCTGTTAGTGTGTGCTATGGCTATGCCAAGTAGTTGCTATTTGCCTTACTAAAGGCTGGAGTGATATTATAATGGTATTCACAGGATATTTTCATTCTAAATTACTGCTCAGCACATGTTAATGCTTAGACAATAATAATGTTATAAGCTAAGTTAAATACGATTGATATTAGCTGGTGCATTTACTTCCCGCTTTTAAATATCATTAAATTCCTTTATACGACTGGGGATAGCTGAAACATTAATTGTGCCTAAATCCAGATTATACAGGCATCACTGTAAAAGAAAGTAGCATTCTTGAGACTGCTCAGGAATTTTATTTGCGTGGGAAAAGGCAGTTTGCTATCCTATTTCTGCAGCAATGCTGTGTGAAGGCGCTAATCATGTATTACAGAGCCAGATGGGCTGAAGAGCTTATTACATCCAGCTTTCTTCTGTTCTTCTTCCAGAGGCTATCACCACAGAAACTGCATTAGTTCATAACTTGGCATGTTAATTTAAGCCAGCCATCAATTTGCATTTACATGAATATATTCAGTCTTAACTGCAGTAGCTGAGGAAAAGACATGCTGCCTGATGCGGAAGTAGAGCAAATAGCTGGAATCCAAAAGCTCTGCAGCCACTGTAGCTAAATCTAGCAGAAATTGAGGGGCTCTGCCTCGGAAAGGATGGAGGCAAAGTTGTAGAGAGGGAAAGCATAGGAAAGCTGTCCAAGTTCAAGAAGTCCAAGTTCAGTCATAAAAACCATGGTGGCACAGTAGTGAGATGTTTCAGGTTAAGTGTTGTCTAAAAGAGGTTGGATTCATGAGCAAGAAATTTTCCTCCTGTGTCCAAGTAACTGAGAGTCTGCCCATTCTTTAGCAATTTATCTTTCTGAGGAAAATGGGCTACAGAATTCCAAATTTTGCCTTAATTGGTTAAATCAAATAAGAGGGAGAACAATTTATACTGTAAGTGTGAGGTTGACCTGTGTGGAGAAAGACTTCACTGTAAACAATTTTTTTTTTATGGTCCACCGTGGTCAATTTAATAGGAAAATCTTGACTCATGTTCTTACATCAACTTCATGGGAAGAGCGGTGGATAGCATTGTCTACAAGTGAACATGGCATAATCTAGTTTTAAATAATTTTATATCACACTACAATTAAAAGTAAAGAAGTGAAGAGATAAGAAAGAGAGGTATCAAAATTAACCGTGTTTTTACTTCAAAGATTATGAACATGGAAGGATTTCTTCCATGGAACTTCCACCAGTTCTCCATGTTTCTTGTCATTGTTATCTTCTCTTCTGTTAACTTTTGAGTCTTTTCTTCTCTATATGCCAAGAATTAAAAGGAAAGAAAATAAAAAGGTCATGTTATTCGTCATCAGTTTAATCAGTTTATAGATTTTGTACCAAAATTAGATGTGCTTAGTTACCAGTACTGAATAGTTTGTTTGTTTGTTTGTTTGTTGCTATCTCTCTGCAGCACTAAGTCTGAAAAAGTTCCTTAATTTCTAGGTAGATAATGATATAGTAGTAATGATATAATAGTTTTCATTTTCTCATCATAATCTTATGTAATTATTTTAGCATGGCTAATATTAAATCGTCATTCAACTTAGTCCATCTTGATATGCATGAGAATTGTACATTGTTTTGTAGCTTTATAGTGAACTTCCAATGCAAGCAATACCATAAAGACAACACATTTTTAAGCTGGGGAATTAGAAAAAAAAGTCTGACTGCTTAGAGGTTTTGAAAAGATATTTAAAAAGTCATCCTTTGGAGAGTATGAAGCTCTTCTCCATAGTTCCTAAGCATAACCAGAGAGAAAATCACAAGAACAAAAAAAGTCCTATACTGAAAATCACTAGATAATATTGACTGACAGAAAATTCACTCATTTACATGCAAATAGCTTTGAATCTGTACTGATTCTAAAGGTGTAATGGATTATATTTATTAAGGTCATATTCCCCAAAGCCATTCTACTTGAGTGTAGGTTGTATAAGCTACTTATGTACAGGCAGGGTGTCCTGACAGCTATTTTATCTTTACTCTGATGTTTTCTTCTCTTTTCTCACATTTTCTCCATTTTTTCTTAGTCGATGTTTGTCAGTCTCTAATAACAGAAATGAGCTGTGCCCTGAAAGCCTGATGGATCCACACATATCACTTGAAATAACATAGCTAACCTTTAATCAAGGTATAGGTTACTGAATAAGTTGGCAGATTATCTTTGCTACTTTTTTGGTAATTCTCACAAATTTTCTGGTTTTGTCTTTTAAATGCTGGAATTCATTCATTTTGTTTCCTCAGTCTGGAAGAGTTTTGAGGACTGCTGCTTGCTATTATTGCAAGAATCCAAAAGATTAAATGTTTTTAGGCTAAAGTACATCTAGTGATATTTTTTTTTTTTACTTAATACCATTTTTTTCTGATACCATTTTTTTTTTCTAATACCATGCTACACTACTGATAAATTGTGACAGGTAGGTAAATGTTGTACTCAGTGTGACATAGTTTCCACTTTAAAATTGCTCCAAATCTAACACAGTTGATTTCTGTAAAATTAGAATTTCTTTTGTTATGGTACACGGTAACTAATTAATTCCATTAAGCTGAAACATCTTGATAAGACTCACATGCCCTGTTGCAATGAATAAAATCATGTCTTACCTGGTCAGGTTTTGTAAAAGGTATATTTTGAGAAAAAGTATAGCTCTTCTTGAATTAACCTGTGACCTCAAAATCTATAAAAATATGAATCTATTCATACTTTTTTTTTTGCTTTTCAAATAAAAATCTTCCTTCACTAGTAAACACATTTGAATATTTTCACATCATTTTTTTCTCAGGCACCTGTTCTTTGCTCAAGTTAGCTAAATTTTGGCTGTGCCTCAGTTATGGAACAGCGCAGGAAGTCTCTGCGTTACCAAGACTGAGGAGACAACCCTGCTCTATTCTGATATGCAACAAGAATATGACTTTGTAGGCATACCTCCCTTCTTTTCCCACTTCTCTTCCTCTTGCTAGTATCTGTTGAAAGAAAACTTAGGCATCTCTATCTAATAAAAGGTCCACAGAGCCCTTAACAAGTCCCTGCTGAATATCAATTCAGCTTCAGCAGTCTTTTGTCACTCTTCCTGTAAATGCACAAATAGTATCATTAACATGAATTATTTTAGTAAATATATATGTTTTGTCCGATGTTATCTTGGAAAAATTCAGCTGCAGGAGAGTGCCTGAGAAGTAATCTTATATCCCCTCAGCTCAAAAATAAGTCTGGAAAGCAGATATTATGTTTTGCTATCTTTGATGGAATCTAGATTCTGTCTCAGAAAATGTACAAGTTTAGAAAAAATGTTATCACAATCAGTGTAGTTTAGCGGAAGTCAACAGGTTGTACCTATGTTATCACAAACAATGTAGTCAGCGGATTGCACCTATTTATGTTACGACAGTTTGACTCTCTTCTGTGTTTTGACTATTGTGTTTTGATTTCACAACTGTCAGTATGCAGAGAAAATTTTTCCCTTTAGTGAGAGTGTCACAACACCACTGTATAAAGAAGCAAATAATAATTTTACATACTTCAGAAGAAAGACATATCTGGAATGTTAACTGTTTAGATGCTCAGCTGTTCATGGTTAGTTATGCAGTCTTTAAGAATATAACTTAGAAGAAGGGATTCGGTGTATTTAAGACATAGTGGATAAGGATAGGCATAGGAGCTATTGCTACTCTTGCCACAAAATCTGGGATTTGTTAAGAATCTCATAGCTTCTGAAAGATATAGCCTAATCTTATTCAGAGTAGAAAATGATGTGACATCTTCTAAAGAAGCGGCTTCCTAACTTTGCTATCATGCATTAATTTATATGAGACAAATTTAGTGCATAAAAAATATGTGATATTTATGCTTGTATGGCTTGTTAAGTGAAAGACAAAGGAATTTGTATTTATTTTGAATTACTAGCATGTAATAGCAAAAATTTACTTTTTTTTTTCCAATACTGAAGACAGGACCTGACTCCCCGGCTACCATCAGCTTTTGATCTTTGGAAAATACTATCAGAATAGGACAGTGACTACACCTACAATGTTTATACAAGCCTCCTTTCGTAGAAGTGCACTAGTGAACTGTTCACTGGATTTACAGACTATGAAGCCAGGACTCTACCAGTAGAGCACATGGAGATATTTAGTAGCACATATGTTTCTGTGAGGGTGACAGAGCCCTGGAACAGGCTGCCCAGAGAAGTTGTGGAGTCTCCTTCTCTGGAGATCTTCCAAACCCATTTGGATGCGTCCTTGTGCCACGTGCTCTAGGTGTCCCTGCTGGAGCAGCGGGGTTTGGACTAGATGATCCCTAGAAGTCTCTTCCAACCTTAACTATTCTGTGATTCTGTGAAGACTCTAGAGAAACATATAATTCTCTGTTCCTATGCAATAAACTGAATTTTCTTGATGGCCACAACTTAGAAAAGACATTGCTTTCACAGTAATTGCTAAACAATGACATTCTGTTGGATGTTAGCTGTGGTGAAATGTAAATAAAAAACTTTGAAAAGGAAAGAAAACTTTGTTTTCATTAAATTCAATCCATTATTTTTTAATGAGAAGTGAGACAAAACCAGATATTAGTAAAGGTTCATGCTGTGTTAAAAACAGCAATATAGTTGATGAGTGTTCAGACTTCGTACTCGCCCAAATTAGAGGAGTTTACGTATGTTGCTAAACCTATCAAAACTGCACAGAAAAAAGGTTATTAGTCATCTCCTCTAATTTAGCCCTGGAAGAGCTTTTCTCTTTTCACTAGGTAAGCACTGAGGATCCTTGTTTCTTTATGACAAAGTAAGCTTTTGGAAATATTCCTATAATGGATAGTTAGTATTTCCAGTAATCAACTGTACCCTTTGACTTCAATGGTCAAGTATCATTCCAGTGTGTCCTTGGCACCCATTGTCAATTAGAAAAAGATATTCAGAAGATTTTGAGAAGGAAAAAATAATTTTGAGAAATCAGGAATATACCAGATATAGTTTCAATCCATTCAATTCATTTCTGTCCTTACTAAGACATTTAACTTATGATGACCCCAGCGGAAGGTCTATATCAGCTAAAATGGGTGGCAGAAGGAGTGCCACCCTCCTACAGAAAGGTGTGTGAATCCTTTCTGAAAAGCCCAGAACATTCTGAATGATAATTGAAAAGCAGTTTTTTTTTCAAAATATTTTGACTTTTAATTTTATTTTTATTAATGAATTTCTTATTGCCTTCTGATTTTTTTCTTTCTCATGAAGAATTCTAGAGAGCTATGCATACATACTTGCACTTTAAACATGCAGATATTTTACTGAATGAAATGTTCTTGAAATTTTCCTGCATCTGCATTTGCATCACCATTTACTCTCAAGGAAAAGAGTAAAAGAAGAGATTTAAAAGAAAATAGCCTTAAAGCCTGCTTAAGTACTTGCTTGTTTCGTAATGCAATTTGATTTCTGAACCTACAAACTCTGAGTTTAACAATGTTTCTTAGAAGAAGTCCTTAATGAATTAATACTTGATTTGACATAGTATAGATAGTCATCTTAAAATTTTATGGAACTATATTTTGCTTAGTGAGACACTTATCTGAGATACAGTGTTATGGAAGAGTAAATTATATGTGCTGAATTGTTCAAATTGTTCGGTCAAGAACCTACACAGTCAAATAATTATGTCAAATTCTCTAACTGTTGCAACATAATGCTAAAAGGGAATCTACTTCTTCCTCCAAATTCAATTTCTCCCTGTTAATATAGACTACATACGTTAAATATCTCTGTGGAACTCACCAGCATTTTAAATATCTAGTACCAACCAATATACAAGTGATTATTGTTCCTCTAGGCACTTCATATTTGGTGGTTTAATCAATTACATGATTTTGAATAAGATATCTATTTTGAAGAGCATCTAAAAAATGGGTAAACCAAGTCCATTTATGGCATCTTTATGTGATTTATCTGTCTTTCTCTCTATTTAAGGTCTGTGTCAAAAATAAAACAAATGTGAACATTGTAATTTCACAAAACATTTTACTAACAACTAAGCCTTTGGGCCTCAGTTATCTGGTAGACTGAAACATTTCTGGTGAATTCTTTGCCTTTACTCCATGTACCTTGATTCAACAAATCTCTTATTATTCTTTTTTTCCCCTCTTTTTGCAATATAAGCTACATTTCTCAAGGCGTTGATTCCCAAAAATGTACAGTTATTTGAAACACTTGAACAACTGAAGATAATTTAAATTCGTCCAAAATAGAAACACTTTTGCCACTCTTCACTCAAATCTATTGAGAAAAAAGTTTCCACTGCAAGTGTGTGAATAATGCATTATATATATGCATATATATGCAAAGATGATGTATGTATAAATACGTATTGTATAATATATATTCTGTATGTATGTATATATATAAGGATTATTGGACTTTAAAGCAGGACCATATAAAGTGACTGCTATTGAGTACTATTATTATAATTATTATAATTATTATTAATTATTATCATTGCTATTATTATAATATCCTTCAAGGTCTATACTAACAGTTGTATTTGGACAATACCTGACCTTGGAATTACTTGCTATTAACATACTTTGCTTTATCAATTTCTTGCTTTTTTATTGTTATTATATTATATATACTTGCTGAAAAAAGGTCAAGGTATCATTCTAGAATGAAAGAGGGTTTTTTTTTCTTTTTTTAATCAATAATTCTTTATGTTTTGACATACTTACTGGTTTTGTCTCTTCTTTTTTCAGATAGATTCAGAAAAATTATATACAATTCATATTCATGTCATAAAAACTGCTTGATTTTTTACCATGCTGAATCAGTTGATTAATAATGGATGAAAGTCCATCTCCAAACCAAACACTTCAGAACTTTGAGATAACAGGGAACATATTTTCAAATGGAGAACTGAGACCCCTCACCCTATATGAATACTTATTTTCACAGGCATTTGCAGAGTCTGTGAAGACACACTGTTGATACTTAGATGATATTTCAGTTGTTGCAGTATTCACTAAATCTGTAGAAATGCACTGAGATTTTTTATATTAATACATAGGAAGAAGAAAAAAAATGTCATCCTTCCTGCCTCCAGGAATAATAGATGCCTCAAGAAGAGGGTGGACACAGACATGCTCATGAGGGTGTCATTGTTATTCCATAACTTTTATGTACAGACTTTGGACTTGAAAGACCTTAGTGGAAAGAACTTATCATGTACAGATACCAAGCAGCAATCTGACAGTCAAATTTTGTGTATTTCTGAGTAGTAAACTCGTATCAAGACTTTTCCAGCCCCCTAAGAGATGGCCTAGGTTCTGTATTTAGCCATGGTGCTTCACAAATATGATTCTGCCTGCATTTCACACCAGGACAAGAACTTTAATGAAAGTAAATTGGAACAGACCTGCGGAGATCGATGATGATTTATACATGTGGTCTGACTGTTCTTGTATCTCAACTTGACCTCCTTTCTTTGCTGACAGTGACAATAAAGAACATGCTCATTTGTCTTTTTCACTCTATGCCATTCTCATTATTTCCTATTCCAGTTCACTAGGTTGATGTTCTACTCTTTAAACAGCTTTCCATGGGACTTTTACAGCACTCAGGTAAATTTTCCCATCTCGCTCTTCTAGGAAATTTCCACCTCAACTTCTATGACAGATAATTAAATTTTCCAGGTACTGATACAAGTTCATATGATGCATATTTTTACTAGTAAGCAAATAAATAAATTCTTTATCTAAGTAAGTTCCACAGAATTTTTCAAGTGCTGTCATAGTGGAATATTTTGTTGGTTGGATCCAAATTAAACTTACTGTAAAATATGAACATTTTAAATTTTAAAGTTTTCTTTACCTTTAAATATAATCTAAGTTACTGTTATTATCGTTATCATTATCATTATTACTAGAATACTTCCATTACATCTACATATTATTTTGTGTTCATTAAAATTCATAGTCCACAGCTAGAGTGGCACTTTTTCCTTAATCAAATGTGATGTCTTGAACTGTCCAGATAAATACATGACAATATATATTAGATGGGAGGAGTTCTGTACTTTTTAAAAGAAGAGTCTGATTGATTGACTAAAAGTAATAATTCATTTCATTACTTCAAAACACTCTGCAATGCTCTCCAATGTGCTACTCACTACTGCCATGTTAGATATAAGATTTATCTTTTGTCTTTTACGGGAGGGAATCAGTTACTTCATCAGCTTAAGAAAGAAAGATATATAGCAAGAGATAAACATTTTTTATAGTGGTGTTATCTGATGCTATTTAATAGATGAATGAGACTGATTTGAGCAGTAAGTGTCAGAGCTTCAGCTAGTATGGACCAATGAAGACTAAGCAAAGGTGCTGTTTTGAATCCCCTACACCATCTCAGTAAACTGCCTCTAGCTAGAATCTAATTTATTGCCTACAGAAAGTCACAAGGGAAGAAAGGGTATATATATTAATCCTGTTACAACTTGAAAGATGTGTGTTTCAAGGTCATTGAATAGATTAACTTTATCATGTTCACACTGAAAATACTGAGGAGTATTAATCATCCATACCTCCTGGGCAACGTAAACAAATCTGCTTTGTGCTAGAGTGTAGTTTTATAGTCTACTGAATGAACATGCCATTGCCAAAACCACCGAGCTTTGCTTTATAGAGGATGAGATAAGCTCCAGCCCTCTGCGGAGGAGGCACACCGTGCACTCAGTAACAGTAAGAGTAACGAGCTGAACCACCTAACTCCGTTATCTCGAATGGAATTTACGCTGTCCTATCTCTCCATGGCTTGGTAATAGTGTGGGCGCAAAGGACTATACAGAGACACATTTAGTCATTTTCATTTTTTTTGCTAGTGAGAAGTATATGGTACCATGGGAGCTATTGCATTAGACTCTGCAACTGTACGAGCGTTGATCTCTATTGAAAGATCAATACAACAGCCCTCTATTTCTCTTCTAGATAGGAGCCATTGTCACCCAGAATCAAAATGATGCTTTAAAGATACTGAATATGGCTTGCTCTTCTCTTACCCAATGCAACCAGCCTAACACAGACTTATCCAAAGGCCACAAATAGCAGCAGCAATATCCAAATATATTCACACATTCAGATTCAGTAACCCGCAGCAGTAATATTTTTCTTAAAAGAGGAATATTCTCCTCTGTGCCGTTTTCATAGGATTACTTTGGGAAGAAAATGTGAAGGATGAACACTTTCAAGCCTTCTGAAATCTCTCTGTATGCTTAAATGCTTAAATAGTATTTCAAAACTGCAGGGATGGTATAATATGAGTCTTTTTACTTGATGGTTTGCCTGCATAGATTATTGAGTAGGTAAGTTCCAGAGAGTTTTACAGACTTCCATCTGATTTCCAAGGACGATTTACAATTTAAATATACAAAGTTCTCAATAAGTTTAGGACAAGCACCTTAGAAAGCATCTCTACCTTCATTATTTCACAAGACTGTTAGGGCAAGTAGGATGAGCATGAGATTTTCCCAGCACAAAACCTCCCACTACACAGTTTAGCACAGCTAATTGACCTACACGGCCAGAAAGAGCTGAGCATGTTAGAGGCTTCTTCAGAGCTTTGCAACTCAAAATCTGGTGCTTGAAAAATGTCTGCATTTGGCTGATGTAGTTAGCAGCATTTTGAAAGTGATGTTGTTTCTAAAAAATATAGAAAGACTCATCCCTTAAATCTGCATGTTTCAATTAAGGAAATACTCAGCAAAGAGTATAAGCCACAAACAAATAAAATACAGAAAAACTACAGGAATTCAATCAAAATGTTTACGTGGTTTCACTTTTGTTGTTCAAGGTTGAAGGGCACACAAGCTACAGAATCTAACTTTAAAAAATGTACATCTGACATTCTGAAAATAAGGTTAATTTACAATAGCCCGTAAGAAAATATCTAAAACTACTATTCACTTTTGAAGAGAAATCTTGGCCAATTATCTGTTTTTAAGTTTTACTTTGATGGTAAACGTGCCACTTTCAGGTCTTGGACTGATCCCACATTGATAGAGAGAAAATTCCTTTTTATTTAATGAAATAATCTAGCTATTACTGCTTATAAAAACTTGACTTTACAACCTCTTCCAGTCTTTGTGTTTCCCAGGCACTGTGCCTTGAAATTACGGTTCCTTTTTTTCCAGTTTCGCCCACACATGAGTTTGGTGTAATTAAAAAAAAACTTAAATGTTGGTTAATTAAAAATTACACCAATCTTAAATGTTTTCTAAATAATCTCAGTGTTCTCACAAGACTGAAAACAGTGGAATTTAATCAGCACATTTCACTTGCATTAGTAATATAGTAATAGCTCTCTAGAATTTGAGTGCTCCATGAATAATCACCTGCCACAGAAACTTTATCTTTATCTGGCTTTTTTGTTTAAAAATAGATCAGATGATTAGCTTTCGGAAATATGCTATTACACTTACAGGAGGGACCTGCCAAATAATACTGATTATCATGCATGATTCAGTTTATATGTTACTTATCAAGTAGATGCTATAGACATACCTAAAGGTTGAAAGAGCTCTACTGCAGGGATTCCACCATTCAGATTTCAGCTTCTATTTCTGTAGCAATAATCCCTTTATTGATGTAATCAGTTGATTACCTTCTTTGGATCCCAAATATGGCAGAAGATCATCTCAAGATAAATATGAGTACTACATTTTGAGATAAATATAATTATATATAGACATATAACATATATAGACATATATAGACATAAAATTGAATATTATTTTTGCTAGCTCTAACCTATCAATGATTTTCCTATCATGTGCACTTTCACACTATATGCACTTCAGAGAGCTTTCACTGGGGATAGACCTAGTGCTGTCCAATAGAAGTATTTCTTTATTTCAAGACTGCCCTGTTACAGGAGCCAAAACATAGTAAATGGGGACAAACAGGAGATTTACTTCAAAAGCTCAGCTTTGGCCTAATCTAACGCAGAGATTGGGCTTCAGTTCTGTCCCTGCAGTGAGGAGTAAAGTTGGTTTGTCTCACCTTCCTTAAGAACATGAGACTGACTGTTGTGGGGATGAAGAAGTATCCTGCAACTCACATTGTAGCTCTACCAAACCACATTAAAAAATCCATGGAATTCCATGTCCAGGGAATAGGAGTGTGACTGTGGACACTCGATAATGAGGAAGACAATGAACAGAGGTTTCCTGTTCTTGTTCCTGTATTGTTTGTGTTTTTTTTATTCATAAACCTTTGGATAAAATATATAGGCAATCCTAAAAATGAAAATCAGAGTTCCCTGAATTGAGTAGGAGAGCAGATAGAAGAGAATATCATATTTTTCACTTCCATGTTACAAGGGAGGATTAATACTGAAGAGTCATATCACCTATTTCCAGAAAGAAGTTTCCAGCCATGTAAAGAATAACCTCTGGATGCCATTTATTAGGGCACGGAGCAACCAAGAGGCTGAGGCTTTTTCTCCCCTCAAAATAGCAGTTTTGCGCTATTTCTTGGGCCTAACTCTTAATGTATCACACAATCCTGTGTTTTCTAGGTTACTATATTAAAAAAAAGGTGTTGCAAAACCCAGGGTCTCAGTGCCCCATTGTTGGATTTCTAAAGGCCGGTGGCCCTGTTGTGAGTGAACCAGACCTGGATGAGAGAGCAGGGTGAGATTGCTAACTAAGGGTTAAGAACCCAATGAAAAAATAAAGGGTCTGTTCATCTTCACTGAATGAACAAAAAAGCTCCTCATCCTTAATGAAGGAGCAGTGGGACTGAGGAGCAACCAGTTGGATGCATCTTTATGATCAGACAATAATTGCTAGCAAGCTACATAGTTAATGAACAGGTGTTATTAGGTAATGCTTTGCTATCTAGTAAAATAGTAAGCTACATGGTTAACGAGGTTAGGTAATGCTATTGTTATCAGATAATATTACTGGATAAATATACGCTATTCAGGCAATAAAATGAGACTTGCTGTTCAACCATATTGGCTGCGTGTCTTGTCTCTATACGCCTTGGGGAAAACCCTCGGCACCCCATGATTTCTGGAGCTCCATCAGAAGCTTGGAATTTACAGAGAAGAACAGAATATAAGTCCTGTGCTAGAATTTGCTTTGCTGAAGAGGTTGTCATCCTGACACTCTAAAATTCACTCAGAAATATGTACCTATCTCTCTGTGAACCCATTGAAAATTCTAGTGTATAAAAATAAACACCTATCAAATATCACATCACTAGAGACATATTCATAAGAGCTCAAGGAATTGACAGTCAATTGCCCCTCAGTAAAACACTCTAATGGGCCTTACACCCCAAACATTAAATAGAACTCACTTTAACCCTGGGTCAAAAAGACTTGTGAAAACAGTCTTAACTCAAAGTTAGGATTCACTTTTTTAAGTCAAAGTGACTCTACTGTGCAAAAAAACTTTACTAACATTTAAATTAACACTTAAAATTAAAGAGATGCTTTCTGATTTTGATTGATGCTATCACTGGTATCCTCAAGAAGCAGCAGCTGAACCCTCCAGAATTAAATTAGTGCATTTTGAGAGTTTTTTTTTTTTTTTTTTGAGGGGAGAGGGTACCCCTTCAAATCATCCCTGATTGATTGTTAAAACAAATCACCGCATTACATACAGCATATAAAAGAGACTTCAGACTTAGAGGGGAAGAAATCAAGGCAAGCTGATTGTGACATTCATACTGCTTAGTACAAGTGCTATACAAACAACTGGAGAAGAAACCAGTGATGGTGCTGCTAGGGAAACTGCTCAGCACTGCAGATATTTTGCTGTGATATGACACTTATAATATTCCATCTTAATGGAAATTTGGTGTATTGTGAATGTTCTTTTTGACACAGACAGCTGAGATACTCTTGTGGAAAAGCTGGCATTTTATTGGACACTCAGGACAAGTTTGGCTTTTTTTAGAAAATATACATATTACTATAAAATATGTATATATTTCCTTTTCGTCTTCTTAACTTCTTTTTATGTTTAAATTTAAAGTAAAAGGTCAGCAAGACTTTATGAAAAATAAGCAGCAGCAAAAAGGCTTAACTTTCAGATAACATGATGCTTTTAAGAGTGAGATTTCACCAGGCCATTGAACTGTAGAAAAAAATAAAATGTTATGTATATATGCACATATACATATAAATATATATAAAGATTGTAGAAATGCTGGGATAATTTTCAGACAGCAAGATTAAGACACATTGTATTTCACTGGGTTATTTCACAAGTAGTATTTTTAAATCTATTTTCTTATAATTGTTAGAGATTCTGTATTCTCCTTTTTTTTTTCTTTTGTTTTGGGCATTTTTGTTTGTTTTCTGCACTGAATATTTTAGCTCCAGCAGAGAAAATCTTATTAGCTTATGTCTCACCAAACATATTAAAATCACAAATCATATTTTGGGACCAGATGTACAGGCAGATTGAACATACTGGGAAATCATGTATTTCTGCAATCTACATGAAGAGTATTTGCATCCTGGGTGTTTTGTCTTATATTGTCTTTTTTACCACCACCATATCAACTTTTTTTCCCCCAATGGACAGAAAACCTTTCCCCCCCCCCCCCATTTTAACAACAGATTACATTTCTTCATTTGCAAAATTCTATGCAGATAGCTATATCTTAAACTAGTCCTATTTCAGTTCACAGTTCACAGTCTGTGTTATCCAGAAGTCTGCATCCATCTGGTTCAAGCTGTAGGTGCTCTATGCTGTCTGGAGCACAGTTAGCTAGTGAGTAAGAAAGAGACCTGCTAGGAAGAGAAGGGCTACATTTGTTTCTGATTATACTTCAATAACATTGAGTTGTTACATCAACTGGATTGAAAATTCTGGTCTCAGAAATCCAGTTCATATCTGATATTATTTACCTACTGACAATCTAAGAGACATTAACTATAGTTAGTCTCTCTTTCACTTTGACTCTTCCAGAATTGAAGATGAATATAAATGGTGGAATGCAACTGATTCCTGAATCTACTTCTGGTGTTTGACACATATGACCACATATGCTGCCCTCACTTACTGTTCCGCTGTTAAGTGGATATGTTTGGAAAAAAAAATCACAAGAGTAATAGAGAAAAGAAATATATATACATATATACATATATATAAGTGTTATAGTATATATAGTTATATAAAAATATATACTTTATATATTTATATTTTACATATAGTTTATGTACATATTTTATGTAATATATCCATAAAACATATACAGACTTCCCTCTATTATAAATATGTGATTTATTAATGCACAGTAAAATCTAGATTATATTGATCAGTCTTGACAGTAAATCCTCCTGTTTTACTTTCTGTCATATCATAAATATATATGACAATATTTATGAAGGAGATGATAGTGTAAACTGAGGTGAATTCCTCCAAGCAATATAGACATATAGAATCACAGAATCATGGTTGGAAAAGACATCCAGGATTATCGAGTCCAACCATAAGCCCCTCAACACCCTGCCTGCTAAACCATGTCCCTAAGCGCCTCATCTACACATTTGTTGAACACTGTCAGGGTCAGCGACTCCACCACTTCCCTGGGAAGCCTGTTCCAATGCTTCCCCACTCTTTCCATGTGGAAATTCTTCCTAACATCTAACCTGAGCCTCCCCTGGCACAACTTGAAGCCACTTCCTCTTATCCTATCAGCAGTTCTTTTGAAGAAGAGACTGACCTCCTACAGCCTCCTTTCAGGTAGTTGCAGAGAGCAATAAGGTCTCCCCTGAACCTCCTCTTCTCCAGACTAAATAACCCAGCTCCCTCAGCTGCTTCTCAGTGCTCCAGCCCCTTCACCAGCTTCATTGTCCTTCTTTGGACATGCTCCAGCAATGTCCTTCTTGTAGTGACAGGCTCAAAACACAGTACTTGAGGTGAGGCTTCATCAGCACTGGGTACAGGGGGACGATCACTTCCCTGGTCCTGCAAGCTACTCTGCTCCTGATACAAGACAGGATGCCATTGCATTATACACACTTAAATATATATTTTCATATATATATGTAAAAATTTCCTTTAAGAAAGAGAAATTTAGAAAACAACAACAATCAAATAAATCTTTTAGTTTCACAAATCACCTCCTCACTTTGTACCTTAGACCTGTTTCAATGACGAGAGGAACAAAAGTACTAACCCGTCCTGACTACCTCAAAGAACTGCTATGTATCACAATTTTTCCCCATGCATGTAACATTAATTATTGCTCATTTTCCTGTCCTCCGAACTGAATTGAAAGACTCCCTATGTGAGAAAAGGCAAATCTCAAAGGCTTAAGATAACATAGATCAGATGATGTATTTTTGCATGTGAAAACAAATTAGGCATTAGAAAACTCCAGACTGTGAGAGAAGTGGAAGAGCTTTGCCTTCCACTCAGCACACAAGCCAGGTCCACATCCTTGAATATTTGCGCTCAAGTCTTCTTCACAGTCTGATCAAAGAAGAATTGTCTGTCTCTCTCACATGATTCCCACAATAACACCTAGGAGTATGCACTATTGTTTTCCCTGTAGAATTTATGAAATACGGGAAATATTACTAATTATAATCTGGGTTTTAGAAAGCCACTGTGAGTGTATCTCTGATACCAGTCATCTGAGCACAGCCTTCTTGAGATACGTTCTGAGCTGAACCTCTCAGTACCTTTGGTACTTCAAAAAACTACAATACATAAGTCTGAATAGAAAGACAGTTTCATCTTAAATTAAAAAATAGTTTTGATTTAATTGCTTAGTATTTTTTTCACTACCTTTAGCAGACAAGGAAAGAGAGAAAGCCAGAGATAGAGGACATACCTGACTACTCTTCATGCAGTCATGCAGTAGAATAGTGACAGAGGTAATTTTCACTTGATGGTGCTGTGGCTCCATCGCTGCCTTTCTGCAGCTCCTCCACATTACGACATTCAGGACACAGAGTGGAAATCTTCCCTCACAAACACAGATTTCAAAAATTCAAATAAAGATCATGATACCAAGAATGCCTTTAGCATGGAGCCACGCAATCACAACGCACACAAACCCAAGGAAAAGATATGCTTGTTTGTTACTGTGTGATACAGTACTTGAGGGACTACCTGATGAATTAAGAGTTAGGATTCAAGTATTAAACATTAAGAAGAAACAGAAAAAGATGATGCTACAAGTCGTCTGAAACCACAATCTGAAACTTGACTATATCAAGAATTTCAGCTTGTTTTTTCATACTGTTTTTTTTTTTTTTTCATGGATTTTTGCATTGTCTTTGACTGCCAGTTGTAACTTGATATAGCTGGACAGACTGAGCTCTAAAAGTGAATGGAAAAGCTCACTCTTAGGAAAACATAGCTGTTAAAAATTTACATTTATAGAGAAAATATATAGAATAAGTATACATTGGATGTTGGACTTAATAATTAGGTTAATGAGAATAGCTCAAACAGTTAGGGTTTTGGAGGCATTTTGGAAGGAAGACTGAAGTTTTCCATATGAAGATGGATCAGTTTTATCTAAAATAATGCTAAGATGCCAGTACACAGGTTTTCACTGACTTCTCCATCCAAAGAAGTTTCCAAACCATTTTTTTTTTTACCAAAATCAACTTTCTTTGGTTATTTTACATTGAGATAGAAAAAAAAAAGGAGGCAGCTGGGCAAAATAAATATAGAATGCCTAATTAGTAACGTTGCCCATCACTTCCATTTTTAAGATCCAGATTTACTTTGTTTATAAGTTTGCCAAACTTCAGCCATCTGGACTGAAATTTCCCAGTATGCAGACTGACTAAAAAAATAAATAAATAAATAAGTGGAAAAAAAACTCACTAGGCACATTTATGGATTGGAATATTAGAATACAGTAAAACACTTTGTTACAGCATGGTGAAAAGAAAAAAAAAAAGAAAATTCTAGTCTTTTTTTTTCTGCTTTAGTGGAAGAACCATCAAATATAGTTGGGGAAGAAATGTGAGTCTTCTCTTCTGTATTGGAGATGGAAATTTCTATGATCTGTAGAGTCATAAAAAATCTCCTGTGAGAAGCAGAGGCCAGACCTTGAGAGAGAAGGTGTCTGCCTGCCCAGGCTGAGTGATAAGGAGCACGGATGGAGCTGCTCAGTCCGGTTCACAGGCAGCCCCCTCTGAAAACCTGTTGAAGGCGGCCGCTCGACCGGGCTTGTAGCCAATTTAACCGCAGACGTCCTCCAAACTAGCTGTGGAGGTCAAACACTGGGAAATGAGGAAGAGGAGGAGGAAGGCAGGACCCTCGAATTGAGGGCTGGGACCCCCGACTGGCACGTGCGCCTGCGCACCCAGGGGGGAGAGTTGCGCAGCTGAAGGCAGCGTTTGTCCGCCCCCTAGCCTGCCTGCTGGGTCGTGCTGACCCTACCTGCCAGCATGCACTGGGCATAGAGAGGACAACGGTGAGGAGAGATGAGCGGGAAGGAGAAAATCCTAAACCTGAGTCCTGTGCTGTCTGCAGGAGAGGGTCAGCAACTCTCTCCCTCTGATCTGCCACCTTGAGAGGATGTTTGGGTCCCATGTCCCGCCGGCAGGTATCACCTCGTGAGTAGTTATCCACACTTTGCTGCTTTTATGTGCTTTCACCTGAATAAATGCTCAATGTAGTCACCTCGTTCTGGTGTGATCATTACCGAATTCCGAGCCTATCCAGAACAACTTCCCCAAATCTGCACAAATAGGTCAAATTTAAAGGGTTTTAAAAACATTGTATTTCACCCATGTTTTCTGGAAAATTCTTTCTTTTAAATACCTAAAATCTTCAAAGAGCTCATCACCGCAGATTATGCTTTAATTTGAGTGCAGAGAGTGCTTGAATCCACAGTTGATCCCCTTTGGGCCACACAAAATGCCTATATTGGTCACACAGAAATCATAACATTTCTCAGAGGAACCAAGTATAAGGAAATTAGATCAAAG
Source organism: Crypturellus undulatus (assembly GCA_013389825.1). Lineage (NCBI taxonomy): Eukaryota > Metazoa > Chordata > Aves > Tinamiformes > Tinamidae > Crypturellus > Crypturellus undulatus. Next base: position 39,838 of record VWPW01015935.1, on the reverse strand, counting down.
ATGGTAAGAAGAAACTGTAACAAAGAAAAGAATTAATAAACTGGAGCTTGGAATGACTAAAAAAAAAAAAAGATACAATAAGAAAGAAACAGATAGTAGACTTGAGAAGGAAGGAGTAGAGCAAGTAAAGCTGTCAAGAAAGGCAGAGATGACTCTACATTTTTCCATCACATCAGACTTCTGCTGTCAGTATGCAACATCAGGAGTCATGAACTTTTTTCAGAAGAATAATTTTGAAGCTGTATGCCAAAGACGTGCCATTTTCTGCATGTTTCTGTGAATGGTAGAATTAGAGTCTGTTCTGATATTTTTAATATATATTCATTTAAAAACAAAACTAAAAAAAAGCATTCTGTTTTCATGTGTTACGGTACTTCTGATTCATCTCAGAATTTTTTCCACAGGGACCATGATATAAAGCGTTTTCTTTGTGTGTGAGATGATTTGAGGATTGTAGGTTGACTAGGTCTCACTGAATTTTGTTTCTGCTATAATCTGTGAAGCTGATCAGGGTATTTAAGTACTTAAGCAAATATATATATCTAAAATGTATTTGATTTCAGTATGTACATCACTTTTCCCAGGTTTTCCTAGGGTATCTTTTTTCTTTTTCTTTTTGTTTTTTTTTAGTTGCTGATTATTTAGATTGTAGGAATATCTCACTTCCTTGATGTACATCACTGTCAAGCATTTATAAAACTTTCTGTATAAAAACACACATTTAATGCCTTAAGCATGCATTTAAAATCTTACACAGTAGGCTAAACATTCAACATTTTGCATAAAAATAGTTGTCACAAGACACCCGATGAGGTTTTACTGAATATCAGAAGAACACACGAAAGATAAACTGCGGAGAACAGATAGATATATTTCAGAATATTTATTGTGAGACACACAGAATTGATGGCAGATACTTATAGAAGTAATCAAACAGCATAATCAAGGAGACAAGTCTAGTAGTATTAGATTTATGTGAATTCTGATGACTATAATGAATAAAAGGCAGAGGACACCCTTGATATATAATGAAGAATATAAACAAAAAAGAAGAAAAATGCTTATAATGTGAATTTTCAAGCAGAGGCATAGCAAAATTAAGGATATAAAAAACCTGCTGGAAGATGGCAGTTCAGAAGGGAAGAGATATTAACCTCAGGGTATTTTCCATCTGTTACTGCTAACTAATCTGAACCAGATGAAGTCAGGCACTGTAATGGGAGTGCATGCATAATAGATGAACTTGTAACTTTAAATCCTTTACAACTGCATCATGTATTAATACCATAGGTTCATTTCACCTAGGAGAAAAAATAAGTATTATATTTCTTTTCCTTGGATGCTTTCTTTTATCTTCTATGTTAATATCTACATATTTCCAATAACTATGTATAGGAACAAATAGGAATTTAACGCCCCAGTGAACTTAAATTACAGGTGCAGTGAATGATAACTAACAAGCAGTCTATCGCAGTCAGCTAGACTACGATTCTAATCTCGGGTGTGGGCTCTAAATGTTCCTACATAACAAACTAGTGTCATGACCCATCTCAAACCTTAAAAAAAAAAAAAAAGAAAAAAAAAAAAGATCGTGGCTTTTAGCATGGTTAGTCTTATTTTTATTCTTCTTTATTTTACTCCTGATTTTATTTTCTGTTGTTCAGTAAACAGAAAGAGAGACGAGACTTCCTGCCTTTCAGAAAATGAACAGTAACAAATGCATGGTGCCTTACTGTTATGTAAAGGTCATGGTAAATCTATGCTAAGAGCAAGAAACTGCATCTTGTATTCCAAGCTTAGCCCATCCATCCCCATACCCCCACTGCCCTGCTTCTGGGAGTGGGTCCACCATTTATTTTATAAAAGAAAGCTTCATCTCTAAGCTTTAAAGAAACAATATTGCTATTTCTGGGCGCCCACACTGACTTACATGGAACTTTATTTTTGTAGCTTTAAAAACATATGCATTTAATATAGCTACATTAAAAGTGCTTTATCCATGTTAACAGTTCTTTACAAAAAATTTTGAAAAATGAAGATTTTTTTTTCTATAAATTGATGTAGCTAAAAATGATTTCAATTTCATCTACATTCAGTTGCATACCTACTGCTTCCTGTATGCCTATAGAATAACCAGGGTGTTTTTAATTTATTTTAAAATAATAAATCCAAAAGACTTTGTTTGCCAGAAACTTTTGTGTATACTTATACAGAATATGTTACAAAACCCAAATGTATTGTTTAATGAATCTAAACTATAAAGATTTAAAGTCATTGCAACATTTTTCTTTCCACACAAAAGCAGGACAGGTGAAAATGCCACAGATACTAACAACTATCCCATTTGTCATTTTGGTGTATTTGCTGTGGAGAGTACTGCCATTCTGAGGACAAAACAGAGGAGTGACACATGCACACATTTGGCTCAGAGTGCTAAGGGCTTTCTAATACAGCATTTGTTCCATGTTTTATAGCAATAAGCTCACAATCTTCATTTGAAGGTGGTTGTACACACATTCATACGTAGAAGACAACAGGAAAACAGTTAAGCAGTCAGAAAGGTTTATGATACGTTGATTGCCCCACAAAAACCAGCGGTAAACGGCTCTTTCTTCCAGAGCTGCTTTTTGAACCATCTTGACAGAATTTAGAAGAAACTACAATTGCAGTTACCATCAGAAGTCATATCTGACTAATGAATGTAATGGGGATACTATAGCACAGCAACCTCTCCATGTCATTTGTATGATCTTCTGCATCTACGCTGTTGTGTTGGTTATGATTTATGCTTACCTACCATAACCAGACGTAGTATTTGTTTTGTTGGGCTGCAAGGCTACGGCAAAAAGTTGCAGGAAACAAGCTCCATCGAGAGATGCATGAACCTAGGAACCCAGAATAAACAAAAGCAGTGTGATAAATCATATACCTCCTATAACTCCTCTAAAGTACAAACAGTTGACACTAATGTGTTCCAATATATTTACTGGAAGGGGAGGGGTGATGTAACTGTCAAGCAACAAACATAGTCCTAGAAAAAAAAAATAGAATATACTACCTCTTTTGGGAGCATGATCCTGACAGCCAGTTCTAACTCCAAAACTTCTGAGTACTTGAACCCACGCTTAACAACAAACACTAGATTGCTTCACATGAAAAAACACGAGCTCCCAAGGCAGAAATTTGCAGCAATAAGAACAAACAGTCTCCAAAAACAATGCTGTTCAAGTACAAGCTGTTACTGACCAAGGGAAATTCTGGTATTCTGCCAAAAATGTTTGTTAAATCTTCATTAGCTGTTTACAATCCATTGTATAATTGCAATAGCTGGATAGAAAAACAAAAAGCAGTATGTCCAACAAGGAAGGGCATACTTAGGAATTCCATACTAAGGAATTCCTTATTCCTTTCTTTTCTTCCTTTTCACTTTCTCAAGCATAATATATATTTCTCAAGCAAAATATATGTTTCTGGCTAAGCAGAATTGCTGAGGGTATAGCAAATGACAGAAGGCTGACAGGACACTGGGCTGTATTAGCAACAACACAGTCTGCAGGTTGAGGTAGAAGATTATTCATCTCTAACTGGCACTTGTGAGGCTCTACTTGAAGTACTATGTCTTGGGCCACCTCAGCCTCCAGAGGTGTAACAGAGTGGAGTGTGTCCAACCAAGGGGCATATAGCTGACTGGGGGACCAGAGCATAAAGTGTCATGAGAAGGAGGGTTCATTCAGCCAGCAGAAGAGTGGTAACTATACAGTTCCTTCCGGCAATGGAGAGTCACACTGAAAATTTCCAATAACCTTAGTTTTGCGGTGACTGGAAGGTTGTTTGTTTGCTTTGTTGTAGCAGAGAAAACACCATTACATTACAGGCAGCAGAAGCTGCCTGTAGAAGTTAGAATATACTCACACTGAAGCCAAACTTGGTGGATGCAAAAGACCTTCCTAAAAATCTACTGAACACCATCAGGTAGATGATGGAAGGATTGAAATGGAAGACTTTTTTCTCATTTCTTGAGGTTTGACAGTCTTTTGAAGCTGCTTAGGTAGTATGGAAAGTGATAAGTAAGTTGTAAATTAATCTGTTTGGCAGGGATTAATCTATTTCGTACATTTTTTTAATATGGAAGAAATTTAGCCAGGTGGGAATCACTCCAGATTTATCATTTATGCTGCACAACCCAACTGCAAGATCTGATCATCATTGTTCATTCACAAATGAAGTCCCAATACTAGATTCCACTTAATGATACCTATGCACTTTAGGCAGCTTCGTAAGAATGAATATGAAATGGTTTCTTTAAAGACAATTACAGAGAAGAAACAGAAGGAAAATGCTAAAAATTAGGAGAGTAAAAACATAATTTTTCAGATTGTCTACTGGGCTTTTTCTAAGTGAAATTAGGCTAATCGTACTTTCAATCTCTTATTCACCCTGTCACATTGTTTTGCAAGTTTATAAGGTAGGCAAGCATCCATGTTGCCATTGCCATCTACAAATTTCTAAATGATCACAGTTTACCTTTAAGATGATGCTTCAGTGAATAAATACCCAATAATACTTTCTTCATGCACTGCGCTGATTTAATGTTCTTTCTATTAGAGTGATTTCAGTACAGAGTGGAAATGATCATTGTGTCGGCTCTAATGACATATAATATGATATAAAACCAATATGATTTAAGTGGTATTAGAGGTTTTATATTCACTATGGATAACTAATTAGTACTACCTCAGTATGCCCAATGTGGTGAAATGAAGGAGCAATAAATAACTCCAGTGGTCTGTATTCACATCTCAAGCTGTATTTATTCCAAAGGCCAGTCTTTCATCTTGCTTGAGCTGGATAGCTGAAGATGGCCAGGTATAATTTGAATGTTGCTCTCTCAGGCAAAACCAATGGTAAAAATAGATAGGTCTTTTCCATGGTAGACCAGGAAAGATGGGAGAGAGAACTTTGGTCTTGACCGATTACTCAGGATTTTCAAGTGATATTACAATAGTATTCCCTAGCAAAGTAAATAAAATATATTAGTGATGATAATATCTTTTGGAAAAAAAAACTTAGAGTCATTAGTATAGAACCCAGTAATAGTTATTTTTCAGCTTTGATATAAGAACGTTTTTCTAGACCAAAACACTGATGACTAGTTTTAGTCATCGAGTCCCCTCCCAACCAAATCCCAATCCAAATAACACAAATCAAATTTTATCTACTATTATTAGCAAAAATCCAAAACCGTCATAATATTACTATAGTGGGAAAGTATGGAAATATATAACAGATTAATATTCTCATGTTCCTGTTCTTCTCTTCCTTCATAAATGTTATGACAGACAAACAAAGAAGTTATGCTTATTTTTAATAGGGCATGCATGTATTTCACTTCTTTGACAGTTTTCCATTTGTACAACAAAAGGAAAGTTCTATTAAATTTTCCTTTTTAGGTATCTGTATTTCAAAGCATTGTTTCAGGATTGTATTTAGTAACAAACCATGGATAATAATAATAATAATGATAATAATAATACCCCACTTAACAGCTACCTGAAAAAGAAATTGGAAACTGCTGTGAGACTATATCTCCTGCAACAACTCTCCATGCATTCTAGCCACAGATCTGAGTATTAGATTGGCACATTTGCTCTTTTGTCTCTTTAAATTGCTATAAGCACAGCAAGAAGTAGCCTCAGAGTTTGCTCTGAGGCATAAATCACTGTGAAAAAAATGTCTTTTTCTGATAAATGATTTTAGCCCGTGAAACTTCCTTAGGTATCTTGTGTACCTTTTGTTTAATTGCATTCTGGTTTCTCTTTAGATAAGAGAATTTTAGGTAGTAACATAAAAGTTACCTAGATGTGCTATTAATCTTCTCTGTTGGTGACCAGAGGTAACCTAGTTACTCCTGGAAACTGTAGTGAGGAAAGACAGAAAGGCCAGAGATGCTATGCAACACAGTAATATTTACTGTGTTGCATGCTATAAACAAGCAAACAACATAAAGCAAACAAATAAATAATCATAAAAAACACAATTGAAGGACTTAAGATCATCTCAGGTTTTCCAAGATTTTCCCAAAAGTGTGTTGTTTCTCATAAATAGCTATCAAAATCGGCATGTGGCTCACAGACTATGTAGATATAAATATATGCAGATGCAGGCAGTGTGTGTATGTGTATGTATATATAATGAGGTATAGATCCAGTGCTGTGCGTCTAATCTTTTATAGCAGACAATACTTTGAAAAAGTGCTTTTCCAAGTGGCATCTGACGTGCATGATATGTTCTGTTCTTTCCACAATTAAGCTGCAGTGTTACCATCCTGTCAAGTGAAGTATAGAGGATAAAATATTTTTCCTTATAAGTGATATTAAGGTCTCCTTACTTAAGACAATTCCCAGTAATTATTGGACTGGAACTTGAGACACAAGATTTTGCCTTCTTTCAGTACTTCATTTGCTGAAGCTAACATGTAAAGTAGAAATTCACACAATTTTCCATATGAATATTTGTATTAAAAACAACAACAACAACAAAAACCCCTTAATTTAATACAGTTATAATTGGCCTGAAAGTACATATTGTCTTTTGGCTCCAGTTGGTGCATAAAAGGAGTTGATCAGTCCTAGACCATCACCTGGCAGCTTGTCCTTGACAGTGAATGGTAAAGGATGACCAAATACTCAAATCTGCCAGCTGATAATACTCATTTGATTGCTCCCTTACCTATTTTAGGGTTAGTTTAAAACATTTTAATAGGTCTACTGCCACAGTATTAATTTTGATTGAAAGTTTATGGAGCAGATCAGTTGGCAGATTGGAGATGCCACAACCTCCGGAAAATGGGAAGTGGCAAGATGATTGTGACCAGGGTTAATAAATTCTCCAGGAGCACGCTGGAACTTGAAGAGGATGGATATTCATTTTGTTAATTAGAGTAAATTTTTAGGTTTTATTTCTTGATGGGATACATTTATTTGGAATCCCTGTTATGAATAGACCTCAGGACTCTCTCTCCTTCAATTTACTGGAGTTACTGATTTCCATATTTGCATGATAGAATTTACCCACTATTCCTTGGGGCAAGGAGGGAAGATTTCTATTTTCCAGGTGATGAAGGAGCAGTATCATTGCTATTTCTTCAGCATTTTTTTTTCTCCCTGAGGACTCGGTGAGAATACATTAGTAGTCTCCACAGCAGGAAGAACAGAATATTTTTCAGCTGAGTAACCATACCCCTTTCATCATAGTTCTCTTTTTTCAGTTGCTCAGCTGGTAGCAGAGCATTAACAGCAATTTACATTTCATCTCATCATTGATCGATCCCATTCACCCGGTTAACACCTCTGTCACAGAACAATGGAGGTGTTCTCTAAAATATTGTTCTTGGCTCAGCAGGATCGATTAAACATAAATGCTTGTTACTGTTCTCTATTGGGATGTCTGGCTAGCTGCTAGCTTTCAAGCTGTCTGAAATTCTACTGTGCACAATCATCTTTTTTCTTTTCCCCTTTTATGTGAAAGCAAAAGGATGGGAAACCAAAATAAGAAACAGGATTTACTTTGGTAACAAGGAGTTGATGTTACAAGGCTTATTTTAATAAGTAAGTGTTATGAATTTGGGGGATCCATAATGGTATTATTCAAGAACACTTTGATTGTAAGCAAACAGAAGCTTGACAGGGGTTTTCCGTTCTCCTTGTCTATCAATCAGAAACCAGCCAACCTGAACAGCATGAATAACAGGCACTTTATCTCTCTCTTTTTTTTTTTTTTCTGTAGGCTACTTATAAGTTACTGATATGTTATTTTGCTTCCCTAAAAATGGATGCAGAATTAGATATTTATGTCTGGGAGGAGGGGCAGGTTATGAAGCTGAGATAACAATCATTTGAGTACTACTCAGAAGGAACTGTTCAGTGTTAGAAACCTATTCCTTTCAATTGTCATATGGCAAAATCAGCAGATAGTATGCCTTCAAGAAGCCTTGGTCTATTGGTTTAACCACCAGTCCATGTGAGAGTGAGCTGAGCCTTGATCTTATTATTCATTTGGCATTTTAAAGGCAGAGGCTCTCTGACATTGCTATACTTGGACTACAGATTGGAGACCAGCACCCAAGGTATGCTTCTGTCTCCCCTTTATTTTTCAGTGCATGTGGACAACTGGTAACTGCAGAAGGACAACCTGCAGGAACCATGCAGAAGCTGAACTCTCGGTTTTTAGGATACTTAAGTAGAAGTTTCCCTAGGGAGAGGCAACAGTTGAGTAGTTGATCACGTTTGGCTTTTTTTTTTGTATATCTCGATTTTGAATATAAGGTAACATTTGCCTAAGTCTTGAACTTAGTTCTTCATGTCTCTGGCAATCTCACAGCAAAAGTCCACAAAATCTTGCTCAGCAACCTTCTAACATTGTAACAGTGCAAAATCTTCAGGCAGATACACTTACAACAATAAAATAGAACCTAAAGGCATGTTCAATGTTGCTTAATTGATGACTGCTGTATCTGTGCTCGGATACATCCTAGGAGCCATAGATTAGATGCCTACTCATCTGCCCTACTTTAACTGTAAGATAATAGAGATCTTGCAGTTGTGAAAACATCGCTGTCGGATAGTGCTTAGAACGAAATAGTTAGAGGATATGCAGCTGATTTTATATTCAGTAGCCTAGTGTACATATATACGATATTTAAGTCCGATTCCATTGTTTGACAATGAAGGAGAAACTCTGTTTTGTTTCCCAAACAAGGATTTGACTGGAGTACTCTCTGCTTTCCCCTCTTTCCACACATACTGTACAGAAAGCATTTACCGTGTTCACCAACAAGTTCCANAATTATAAAAAAAAGATTTTACCTTGTTCAACAAAAAATTCCAAAAAAAAAAAAAAAAAAAAAAAAAAAAAAAAAGAAAAAGTTTTTTTGTTTGGCTTCTAGTTAGTAGATTAGAAACAAAATTTTACAAGCAGAATGTATGCAAAAATAATCCTAGCAGAATCGAGATAATTTCTCAGATTTATGTAGGAGTATGAGTGGATGATGGAAATACTGAATTAAAATCCAAGGATACACCTTGGTTGATGTCCAGTTACAAATGCTTGCTGATCACTATAAAGCAATTGGTACCTGAAAAACAGATGGTGAAGGATAATCACCCTTTCCCTGCAGTTTTAACAGTTTAAGCAGTTCTCTCAAAGTCTGCTAGATCTCCTTCCAGCCCTTCCATGACATAACCAGAAAGAGGTGACTCCATGTTCAAGGCTGCCTCAGGTGTGAGTCACACCATAGGCTGCATTCTTCCTTCCTTCCTTCCTTCCTTCCTTCCTTCCTTCCTTCCTTCCTTCCTTCTTTAATTTTGGACCTTTCTCATCAGGTACAGATTCAGCAAAGACTTCCATTTATGTACCTGGGATTTGGGGTGGTTATACCTGGCACTGATGCATCTGCTCACAGTTGAGCCTCTTGCATTCAGCAAATGTTCTAATTCTTGTATTTTTAATCAGCTTGTAGACTATGTCCTCTCCACTCCAGCTGGAGTAGCTAATACAACCATAACAGACATAGACAAACCATTCTGTTAATGATCCTTTGAAAGTCAGATTTTAATAGCTTTCTATAGGAAGTTCATAACATAATAAGGCAGTTCATGACATAATAAGACAGATGGCACACACATTAACAAGTAACTTTAGTAATCTCTGAGGAAATTTTGCCTTTTTCTGAATATTAACATTGGTAGGGCATTTGTGTCACACATTGATTTGAAAAGGTTTCATGAAGGAGAATGCTTAATTTTTTGATACATTTTGATATTGTTTATAGTTTCATGTTCAGTTTAATTTTATAGAAACAGAATTTGGCCAAAAAAATATCCAGATGCTGTATTTTAATGACATAACTGTTAAAAGGATATGGATTCCAAAGCCTCCCTTGTTGATTTTTCTTAATACTCTAATAATGATTTTCTCTAATACTAGCTGTAAAATAGGCAATATTTATTTATCCAATTTTTAAGTTTTGTGTTATGTTTAGAAGAAATGGTTCATACAATAATGGCCATTAAGCAATAGTATTACACACCTCCCATTTCAGAAAGTCACAGTAAAGACAGAAAGACAGGTCTAACCATGGCTGATTTTCTATTTTGGTATGATAATTCTCTTTAAAATGGTATACTGTTGCAAAAATGAAATAATATAGAAGTGAACAGTAAAGAGAATCCAAAATACCATCCTTTTTTGATTTTTCACCATTCATGCTCTTAGAATAATATGTATTTTCATCTGCTAGACATCCTGGTTTGGAAGATCCCATTTTTGGTCTTGTGTTTGTATTCTGCATAGTCTTTAGCACAACTGGGGCTTTGACCTAATCTGAGGTCTATAAACAATGTTATAAAGCAAATAATTCTATTAGACAGCCATAACAAGGAGAACTTAATGAGATATTTTCACAGCAAGTAAAACATGCACAGTCCAAAAAATACACTGGCCAAGAATTTTTTATGCTCAGGATGTTTTCTTTTTACAAGATGCAGAAGTGCAATTTTTGTAGTTCTATACTCAGGAATTTGCTAGCATAATTACTGCAAACTGTTTTGGACTTACATGTAACAAAATATTTGTGTGTGTCTTCCTCTGCTCAGAACCACAGTCTTCACTTTCCCTGGATTCCTACCCAGACTTTATTGAATGAAGATTTAGCTTTCACTCCCTCCAAATGCAAATGCTTAAAAAAAAAGCTATGAAAAAAATTCTCCCTTCTTATTGTAAATTGAGTAACCAATACTGTTCAAACAGTGAAGAAAAGCATATAAAAATAAATTTAAATTCAAAAACAGATCTTGATCAGCTAATTTGTTTTTAAATCCTCCCATCTGTGCAACCAATAATCACAACTGGTATAATTATCCAATCAATGTTTAGCATGTAGCACTCCTATTACTGTAAACAAAACACTGTGTTAACATTAATTGCTTTTTAATGATGCCTTTTGTGCAACAGCTACAATACATTTATAATAAAATTAACAACTTGGAAATTGATGTTCTGTATGCCTTATATCCACTTCCACCTGGCAGATAGGGAAGTTGGTCTTTCAGTCATTTTTCACAATATTTTAAAACCTTTGTCTCTCTGCAGTTTCCACTCCTTATGAACTGCTGGAAATATGCTATCTCATCACTCTTCAAATTTGTTTATTTTATCTCTACTATACCATTGCTATTTCAGCCATTTTTTATTCTTCCATTGGATATTCATATATCAATAAATCATTCACATTTGTATTCTATCTCTGATTAAGACTTTGTTATCATGGTCACATTGGATGTTCTGCCATGGCAAGCAAAACATTTAAAGCCATGATTTTCTCTCCTACTGAGTATCTTCTGTACATTATTCTGTGTTTCCAGTTCCTTGCCTTTTATCCTTTTTTTTTTCTTTTGCTTAAGCTCATTAAAATAACAAATAGGAAGGGAACTCTAAACAGGAAACCAAATAGATAAATAGATAAATGGTCTCATTTCTTATTAGCTGTTCATTTCCATTGCATAGAGAAAAACAGTGAATACAAGACTCTGAAAAGTGCTTATTCAAGTTGGTAATTTAGAGGTACTTTGTCAGTTTATGGACCGTGGAAAATTTCTACTTAAATAAAAATTTGTTTCAAGGATCATCTTAGAGATGGTATATTTCCTTTAAAAACAAAAAACAAAATGCAGAAGTAAAAGTGAAGACTGGAGGTGATAGAATTAGCTATAGAAATCAAAGCAAGCTGAAAGTAGGTACTTGCTTCATGTATCAAAAATATTTCTTTCACCTTAGCATAGACAAGTTTTCTGGGCATAAGAGTTTGGATATGTTTGACTTGCATCAATTTTAAAATAAGAAAATAAGAAAATCATTTTTGCAATTGTTTGAACGTTATATTAGGAAAAGGATTTGCTTCCTGCTAGTTGTAACGTTACCAGTTAGCCACGTAATTCTTTGCTGTTGTTCAAATGCACATACACTTATCCACCAGGATTCCCTGAGAAGTTTAATAAAGGTGATATAATGTTAAAATTTTCCAAGTCTATTTAATTATGTATGCATCTCACTAGATTAAACAGAAAACACACATCACTAATTTCAGTCCAGGTTCGATCTTCAATAATATGCCCTTAACAACATTAAGCTATGCCACTTACTTACACTACAAGCCTGAACCTGAGGTTCATTTCATAAATATTGAAGAAAAGATGTGGGATTTAGACCTATCAGCATAACTATACATAGGGATATGGTTTTATCCCCAAATGTTTTTGCCCAAATGACTCAGCCATGAGTCTCAATCCCAAATGATTGACCAGTTTGGCCTCTGGTAGACAAAAAAAAAGTCAAGCAAACCACAAACACATTTAATATTATGATTGCTATATAGTTAGTCAGACAGAGTAAGGAAAAGAATATTACTTTTCTTCAGAAAAGTCCATAAATTTAAAACTTAATTTTCCTTTAAAAATTAACTTGAGTATAGAGGAAATTTCCCAACCTTCTCTAGTGAATAGAGACAGATGGGCTCCTTTTGAAGGTGATACAAAGAATCACTGCCAGAAAATTTATTTATACCCCCAGTAATTGTACAAAGAAGACAGTTAGGCTCATTTCCCCAATTTGAAAATATTCCTGTTAATCTCATTCTTTTGATGGCTGAAAATATTAATTGTGACTTTTCTGGTAAAGTTGAAATGGTAATTTTGATCTTCTTTTGATTTTTATATAATTATAAAATAATAGAATAGAATAGAATCTAGATAGAATCAAAGTGACAAGTGATATATTTCATCCTTATTGATTTTTTTAATAAATTGCATTTTCATTATATTTAATAATTTTTTAATGCAATATATGCATCCTTGTGGAATATTTCAATTCCTTTTAGTTGACATTTTCCCAGTTTTCCAGATTTTCTGGAAAATTTTCAGCTCATTCTACTGATTACATTGTCCTGTGTATGTCTGAAACCTTGTCAAAGATAAAATACTGATACTGCCTTTGAAATGTACTCCAGTGCAGTTCTAAAGTTCACCTCTACGGCACAGTTAGTTGACTTCATGTCTGGGATTGCTGGACAAAACTGATATTTACTTTGAACCAAGTGCTGAAGTAAAACAACACTTTTATGTCACAAAGACAGCAACAATGTTTATCAATGGTAATTTTATACTATTTCTAACTCAGAATTCTAAACAGAAAACAAAATTAAGACAGAAGTCAATCCTGTTTTGAAATTACTTTTATTTAAGGAGATTTAGATGAAAACTGGTGAGTCTTTAAATTTTCAACCTATAATTCTCTGTATAAAGATATATAAACTTGTACCACAACACAGGATATCAAGTAAATGAAAATTTAAATTACAAATCTTCTGAAATAACAACAACAAAATGATGACCAAGCTTCTGAAGAGAGAACTACTTCACTTCTTGTGGAAAGGGAAAGAATTTATTTGTAAAATTAAGCAACATGATATATACAGTGCTCAACTTGGTATTATTTTTGATCACAGATTATACTGTGGAGCAAAAACAAAAAAAAAAGTATGAAAAGTATTGTCTTCTTTATGTTACCCTTCTGTTTGGTCAGGCAAAGTTATACAGTGTGTTTGACTCTGGAATAATATAACATATTCCTTATACACAGTGACACATTGATAGCAGTTTTTTGCTGGGTTTGGTTACTCTTTTAGTGCAAAGGACACACTTAAGCAATAACCATTCTATATAACAGAGGAATAATGCAATAAACCACCATTTTGTCCTTAAACGAAATACCGTTTTGTTTAGTGAATACTGATGAAAAGAACACAACACATTGAGGTTTTTTTGGATTTTAAAATTAGGTGGAAAATTGCTATTAGTCATCTAATATTTACTATTGAATATTGGGTTTTACTACACAACATTTTGATTAAAATAGTTAGCCTTTTTCAAAATCAATGTAGTACATTGGATGATAAAGTGATACATGATAGATATCAAAATTTAATCAGTAAAAGGAAATCACAGAATGAATATATAATCTCAAGAATTAAACCTTGATCCAATAAGACTCATATCTCTACCTTTGTGAAGAAAATAATATAACAATTCTCCACAAAGACTGGTGAAGTAGTAAATAACATCATGGGGTCATTCTTAGAGTCAGCCAAATAATTTCTAAGAAGAGCAGAGACAAAGAGAAAAAATTATCATCTCCCTCATTTCTCCTAAGGTTAAATGAAAAGACATAAATATGGAGGGACAAACAGTTACTGAATGGAAACCAAATCCTGAGAAGAAACAACGAGCTTGACAAAGATCTAGTGTTTGAGCACACTGCAGAATCACCTGACTATGAATTTTCAAAAGCATTAAAAAATCCAAGGGCTAAAATTGAAGGTAGACACAAATTCAAAAGAGAAAAAGATATATGTTTTTTTGCCGTGATTAACCTTTCAAAAAACTTCCCTGGAGAAGTAGTAGAGGCTCTTTCATAAAAGTCTTTTAGCTAAAACTATTTTTCTAAAATCTTGTTCATCTGAAAAATATTGGAGTCAAAGAAGGCATTGCAAGGTGAAATTTTATAGATGATATTATACAGGATCTTCAAATAGAAGTACATTAAGGTTCCTTTTAGCTTTAAAATTGGTGAAAAAGGAAAGAAAAAAAAAAAAGAAATATGGACCCATATTACAATCAGGACATTTCGGAACTTTTATTGTTGCTGCTTGTCAAAAGATCAACCTTTAGATCATGCAAGTTGTTAATTTTTTTTTTTTTCCAAAAAAAAAGAATTCATTTTACAAGCTTTCTTGAAGAAAAATATAAAATACAATTTTATGTTATTTTAGAGGAATATTATGTTATTCTTTTCTGAAGACAAACTGTTTTCAGTATAGGAAACATTCTCGCGGCTGTGTTCAAGTCTGCTCTAAGAAAGTCACCAAAGGAAATTATATACTGAAGTTGCAGTGAAAACACCACTGCA
Organism: Crypturellus undulatus; assembly: GCA_013389825.1. Lineage (NCBI taxonomy): Eukaryota > Metazoa > Chordata > Aves > Tinamiformes > Tinamidae > Crypturellus > Crypturellus undulatus. The sequence continues at coordinate 24,820 of VWPW01015935.1, read as the reverse complement.
GAGGAAAAAACATAATAGGAAAATAAAGCAAAGAGAATGATAATATAATCAATGATATCTAATGAGTAGATTGCACTATCAGTGCTTCCTCTAGTGCATTTCCCCATTTCTCACTGAGTCATATTCATGCTAGAGAACAGTAAGTGGCAACATAACAAGGCACTCTGGCTGTTTATTGAGCCAATATTGCAGAAAGTCTTACTATTCAATAATACGACTTTTCAGAATATGGTTTGTGAATATGAGTTAATAAATGGGTTAGACATGTAAACCCATGCATGTTAACCCAGGCATGTTAACCGCAGACAAAAGGAATAGAGGAACAGCAGCAGCTTCTTCCTTCCCCTTTTGTTGTTCATTTTTATTCAATTCTTTTTGACGGTACTGGTTAAGTACAAACATTCACTTTTTTTCCCTCACTGGGACCTTTGGATTTACACAGAATCCATTTTAGAACCCTGATTTAATTAGGTATTGCTTAATCAATCCTTACAGCACCTATATAACTAATCCCTTGTTAACAAGTCTCTATGAAAAAACATGCATACTTTTGTTACATATATTTTACATTCTTTTATTTTTCCATAGAAGTAGCAAAAAACACCAAAATCTTGTAAGTTCAAAAAAGCAAATGAGTTTTCAGGAAAAACATCAGATATTAGTATTACAATACCTTGTGTGAAACCTGGGCCATATCAAAGTCACTGTACGCTTGCTACTGATTTAGTGGAGCCAGGGTTCCAATAACTTTCAGAGCGACTTATTACTCAATTTCTGCATTTTTTTTTATTTTGAGCTGATAAATTAGTTTTAGAGAATATGTGTGAGTTTAGAGGATATATATATATGTGAAGAACATCAGATTTATAAGAGAATGTAGTTTCTGAATTTTGTGTGTATCTCTCTCTTGTCCTCACTCTGCAGTATTCTGTGAAGTAGCCCGATTTTTTATTCATAAATAGGAAAAAAGAACTGATGACAGTTTAAGGGATGTAAAGTATTTAATATTATGTACATTATGAATAGAATTGAAAATGGAATGTCTGTATATACAATGATGAGCTTTATTCTTAATCAAATAACTATGTTGATAAGACTACTTAGACTACTAATGCAGCATGCAGAGTCATGTGTCCTAGTAGAAAATCTTAGGTAACTCAGTGAGCATGTTTATTGCTATGTTATAAAAGTATATTATTTATACTTATGTCTGAATGATATTGTCATCTTTCCACATGAGTAGAATATAAGGATGTGCCAGGTACATACAGTACTAGACAAATAAAATTTCTTCTTTCTTTTGAAATTTTTTTCTAGGCAAACAATAATTTAAAAAAAGATCCAATATGGCAGGATTTACAGCTGTTGTAGCAAATGGAATAACAATTCATAAATCAGAAATAAAACACTGTTAAGAACTAACATGTGAAAGAACTTGCCTCAGATGACAAATAACTTAGCCTTGATTCTTAATTTTATGCAGTGCTAATGTAGTTGAAGGATAATGGGAGTATACAAGGAGACAAGAGAAATCTTTCTCAAAATAGGTAAATAAAATAATTAAGCAACTAAATGATAATATCACATACATATGAATTTGGCTACCCAAATGACTTACTTATATGTAATTTTTACATCTTGATATAATATTACTGAAAGATTTAAGACCATGAATGTTACATTGAAGCAAGGGAGTTTCCTGAATGATGACATTAGTCCAAACCATAATGAAAAACAGTATAATAGTGATTGGGGTTGGTCAATCACTGCTAGGCAGAGGTTACATAGGAAATAGGAGTCTAGAGTGCATCGTCGCAGAGGGCAATGAAAAGAGAAAAAATGCAGTATTTTGCCCAGCAGTTTTCCCAGAAGAATGCAAAGAGGCCATCCTCTGCAGCCATAGTACTGCAAACTTCCTGAGTATGGTTATGACATGTCATAACTTTCATGACCGTGCTTTCTCTAGCAGCTGTTGGAGTCATTGCATCTGTTGTGTTGAAGGCCTCCAACCAGATCGAGCTTCCTACAGTGGTTGCAGCTCTGCCAGTCTCAGGCTGGAGTGTTTCAGACTGGTGCTGCTGTTGATGAATTACGTTGCCAGATAGAGGAGTTAGGGGAGGAGGTTAGCAGGCTGTATAGCATCTGAGAAGATAAGCAAGAGATAGATAGGATATTCTCAGAGACTCTACAGAACCAAGAGTCTCAACCACTCATAGCAATGGAGATGCAGTCAGGCTCCGTGCTATGTGGAACAGTAAGTCATAACTTTGTAGAAGATTAAGGTTGGAAACTGGTCACTTCTCACGTAAAGATAAAGGCTCTTGCTGCTTCTGAAACCTTGAAGTTGATGAACAGGTGCAGTGCCCCCTAAACTGGATATCTGAGCTGATGCCACACAGGAACACTCAGAAGAAAAAGCAAGTGATTTTTATCAGTGACTCTATGCTGAAGGGACAGAGGGATCTACCTGCCAACCTGACCCCTTGTCTAGAAAGGTTTGTTGCCTGCTGTGGTCCAAATCCAAGATCCATAATCAAGCTTGACAAGTCTCACCAGCCACCTGACTATTGCCTCCAGTTGCTCTTTTACATGGACATCCATCTTTAGAGAGAATAGACATGTACTGTCTGTTTTTGTTGCCATTGCTGTTGTTTGTCTGCATGCTTCAAAAGACAAAAGGCTTTTGTTTTACACAAGCTGTATTTTCCTGAATGAGACTATTCTGTTAATAGATACCATACTTGTACCACAGAAAGAACAGATTCACAGCATCAGAGTTAAGGCGGAACAACTTAGCTACAGGACAGACTGCCAGTATCTCCCTGGCATCTCATGTTCAGGAGATCAATCTACAGAGCTGAAGACTACATACAGCTCAACCTTCCTTCAAAACCAAGACCACAATAGTGCAGCTCATAGTTGAAGTTCATCAAGAAAATGATTAAATACATGTTTCCAAGACAGCACAGACATTCATGTCAAATTTATATGATACGTCCAGTTACACCAGTCTTCAGGTAACAATGTTTTTTTGAGCAAGATTGCATAATCAAGTAACGTATTTTCCAAAGATTTTATCTTAAGTATTTTTCCTATGTTCATTAAAAAGCTATCACTAGAAAAGCATATGCTAACTAAGCTATTTAGCAATTTGAAAAAGTAACTGGAGTACCATCCTTTGATTAAGGACAATAGATTCTTTAGATAATTGCCTATGTAAGGTGCATCTGTATTTTGTAAGCATTATGGATGTTATGCAGTTAATGCGTTCCTTTGCTTTGATTTAGTGCTCATCTTGGAGCCAGCCAAGTCTATTTCAAGAGAGAGTATCTTGTGAACAATGATCAAAGTGTAAATTTATGCAAATTCAATGCTTCACCTTAATTACCTTGATGGCGCTTGTCAGCAGCCTTTTCTATGGTTTCTCTGATTAGCAAGCTATCACAAATAATTATTATTTCATCTGCAATTACAATGATGCTCTGCATTGGCTTATTGCCCAGGCACTGGATTGCATCCTGCCCCTCAGCCTGCTCTTCTGGAGTTATGCCATGCTGCATATCATGTATCAGGAATCCTATTTTCTTCAATCAATCACCATAAACTCCTGAACTTTATGATCCCATAAGGCAGGTTCTCTCTAAACTTCTACTAGTAGGATTACTATGTAAAAATGCTAAATATGGTCTTGGGTAGAGTGCAAGGGCTAAAAGGGACCATCTCTGCATGTTCATTTTACATCAGCACCACTTCCTCTTAGGAAAAGCCTTCTATTCTACCTTTCCTTTTATTTCTTATAGTAATTTATTTCAGCAAATCATATCCAGCAAAGTTTTAGCAAAATTATATTACACTATTATTGGCAACTGTAATTTTAGAGGTTATTCTAATAAGGTTTCATGTCTGTTAGTGAGATATGAAGACTAAGTCACCAAATTACTTCCAGACTGCCCAAGTTTGTAGCTGCAAAGAGAGCTCTACTGAAAGGGGAGGATTCAGTCCTATTGCTTTCAAAGCTTTGCATAAACCCCAATATCAAGTGCTAACAAGGAACAACCCAGGAAGGAAACAAATGCTTATTTTTTATTTTCGCAGTTCAGTGACAAAGTGGAAAAACTAATATAACTTAGTCCTGTCCCTGTTTCCAACTGTTTACTTACTCCCACACTGGCTACTGAGAAGAATGAAGAATGTACATGAAGAATGAAGAACTACATGAAGAATGTAGTTAAGAGAATGACTGGCTAGGTTTCTTTGTTCATCCCACACTTAACCTTAAATCACTAGCAATATCAAGTAAAAAGAAAGCTAACAAAACTAACAACAAATGCCAAAATATGCTATCTTTTAAAGAAAGGATACAAAAGAAAAAGATGGTAGAGAAGACCAAAGCAACTAAAAAACCTAAAACTAAAAAAAGAAAACAAGGTCAGAAGGAAAATATCTGAAACATAATAAATGTTGCATTTAGATAAATTGTTTTTAAGAGAAGGAAAGTGAGGATGATACAGAGAAATTGTCCTGAGTAGCAGCCATCAGCCCTACAATCATAATTGGTCATTACCAACCAATAGGACCAAATTCCATAAATGTAGAGATCAGATTTATAAGTTGTGTCTGAAAAACAAAACACACAATTCAAGCAGCATATTGGAATTTCTAACTTTGTAATGGTCAGAAGAAAAGAAAGAACTTTAATTAAACCTACTGTAAATTAGAATGAATAGATTCCAACTTAAGCCAGAAACAACTGCTAGATAATAAAACACACTGTTTACTACTAAACCTTCTGAAACTACAAATCAATTTCCCATCTGAAACCTGGAGGACAAATAAGGGTTGCAAAACTTCCCTGTTAAGAGCAAAAGAGTACCACTTTCTGATAACATCTCAACTCTGGTAACTTGACCCCAATCCTGTGGGTCAAGAGGTGACCAAATATATACAGAAGCACAAGGAACTGTCCAATGACTTAACTGATGAGATTTCTGATGGGGATAATGGGAGGTTCTAGTACACATACAGACAGCTAGACTGGAATTCAGCTGCCTACACATAAGACTCCAGAGCTAGCCATGAAATCTGCACTATCTAGCAGAATCAGCCCTGGAGACCTACAGGGCCTACAGGAGACCAATACGTTCTGTTTTGGTAGGCCAGATTGGATTGTCCATGTGATCTAAAATAAACACCTGGTGTCTATCTCAGCTTACGTAACTGACTCCCACCTCAGTATTGTCGTTACTTAACTACCAAAAACCACAATTGCATGTTGAATCCCTTCTCCAATGTCTTTTGGATTAAGTCAAAACTTGTAATAAGCCCAATTCTAATGCATGGCTCTGTGTACTTGCCGCTACTGCAAGCCAGTTGGGTGAATAGCTCCAAGCAGTGACAAATTTTCAAATATAAACTTAAATTATCAATAGAAGCAGGAAAACACAAGATCCTATGTATACAATCCTCTGTAAGGAATGACTGTGTGAACATGAAAGCCCAGACATGGTTGGCAGAAAGGGAAACACTGTACTCCAATATTTAAAAATCCTTCTATGTGGCAGTGATATCATTTCAAATTAACAACTTTCAGGAAACAGCCAACCATTCCATGCATATACTCAGAAGAAAATAAAAGCTAAAGGCAACAAAGTTAACTTTGTATTAGCAAACTGTTGCCACATTATTTAATGAGAGTAGTAATAAATAAAGATTGCCATCTCAAATGTGTTTTTATTGCCTCATCATTCTGAAACCATGTCCAATTATTATTTGAAGGGCTTTCTTTTCCGTGTTGGAAACACTTACGTTGGAGTCATGCCAGAAAGTATTTATGGAACTGCAGAAAAAAAGGAAAAAGAAAAAAAAAATTCATTTCCTTTTCTGCCTGTGGGCTAAATTGATGGGGTTTGCCTTTTATTGATAGGCAGTTGAATCTGTTCTATTATTAAAGTGCTCCTGAATTAGCAAGCTCAATTAGAATGTGCTGGTATTTAAGATTTGTTTTGTCTAGTGTAAAATGCATCTCTGTGGATTGTGAAGGGCTTTACAGAAAGATCAGTAATTTTATTTCCAGTCCTAGAACTGTGAAGTTTAGAAATAGAAAGCAATTCTATAACCTAATTAAGCTGTTTCATAAGCTTTGTCTAGCATACATTAACTAGGGCTGTGGTCAGCCTACCTTCATAAGAATTATTTGTTGAGTTAGAAAATATTCTATAAGCTGGGAGGATACAGGCAGGAAGGTTTTCTGGCTATTTTTGTCTGCATCATATCATCTAATTTCTTTGCTTTCATGCCCCATTGACAGCCATGAACTAAAACATGAAGGTGGAATATTACTGTAATGCTGTCAGTACATGTTGCATACATTACTGAAACTTTGCCATCACTGTTGGCAAAACAAAATGTTTGCAGCTCAAGTGTTGTACGCTGGTGGTCTTACATGGCATGGGTTGAGAAGTATGCTGCTAAACAGCTTTGCCCGGCTAGACTTGATTTGTAAATCCTCACTACTGATTGATGCTCTTTACAATGGGTAGCAGCACAGTAGTAGAGAATTTTAATTAACAAAACCATTTAGATTAATGATTGGTACTAAGCATATTGATGATATAACAATTTGTACAAAATAAACATGATTGAGTGTTTGCTAGTGGAATATCTTATGTTACTGCTTGAAAAGTACTACTGAGTAAATCTTGTTGAAATAAATCTGTTCATTAAATCTCCTTTTGCCTTTCATTTTCTCAGCATCCAAGAGCAGAAACCCTATCATTAAAAACCTAACAGTTAATGTACCCTCCCTGTGATATATTTATACTGATGGATTTTATATTTGGAGCATTGGTTCATCTGTAAGTCAACTTGCAATAGGTTTTATATTCTGTAGGCCTCAACTTTACTGAAGGCTACAATAGCATTATGTGTGAATTTACTATTACATTTATCCTTAACCTATTGTCTTTACCTTTCCTCGTCATCTGAAGTGATAATTCAGCACTTTCCTTCTGATTAACTTCCATTTTAATCATACAAGTCTAATTCAATTCACTCTGTTTCAAATAATAATAATAATATTAATAATAACTAACATAAAAATATAAATTAGATAAACAACCTGACCTATAACACTGGTGCAAACAGATTAAAACAAGAAACCTGAAGACAGCATTGGGAAGCAATGCCTTCAGAGACATTCAAGGATTTTTATTAAATAATCCCTCTTCCTGACTGGCTTTAAAAAAATTCATTATGATTATAATATTTGACTCGTGTAGTTTCTTAAGCACTTAATATTTTCTCTGTATCCCATATACAAGCTACAAGGCTGCATCTGTTCAGCCACTTTATCTTGGACTTGGCCAAGTCCTGGCCCACTGACCACTTGAACCACCTATATGTATCTCCCAACCTGGACCCACAATGAATTAAGCAAACAGAAGCAGAAAGTTCACCGATGATTGTGCACCTGATGCCTGAGGCAGGGCCTGCTCCAGCCATGTGTTGCTCTACCCACAAGCCCGAGTTCAAGCACAGGTGTGAAACATAGCCCACATCAGCCCTTGGTCCTGGAAAAAGTGGTAACTTGGAAAGTGGTAACTTCCATTTCAAATGTGCAAGTCACAGTCTTAGACGAGCTCTTCTTCCTCACAGTCAGACTGTAGGTGATATTGTCTGGGCAGATTCTCCATGTTTGTCCAGTGAGCTGTTTGCCTAGAACCATAGATAATATTTATCTGTACAGCTAGTGAAAAGAAATTCAAACAAAATAATACAGATTTATAACACAGATATCCAGAAACAGCCATCTGTCAGAGACAGCTCCTGGCAGCTATATGAACGAATTTAAACCTGAGTATCTGCTATCCCTTCATTTTGATGTACTATCAAAAAGACATCCTCTAACACAGGTGCTTTGTGATGCTAGCCATAGACATTGGGAAGCCAAAATGTTTAAAGTGGCCCCTAAGAAAATCCAGAGACATGGCCAGGTGCTTTCTACTGAATACTAAATCTGTTCTGAGAATATTTTTATGAAATTATATCAGAACAAATGTCTTCTCTTTTAATGATATAAACATTTGGAGTCCTCCAGGATCTCTTTTTAGAGAGACTTTCCTGATATTCAGGAAAATAAATTAAAGAGGAAAAAAACAAAAGGTTTACAAAATTTCTTGTGATAATTCAGCAAAATATAACCTAGGATGATCTTGCTGATTGATTCACAATAGTATACTTGGATGTCTTCACAAATAATAATTCTACCATAGATTACACGAAACACAGAACACAATACATTGTTTTTTACAAGAAATACAATGGTCAAATACAATAAAATACAAAAGAGTTAAAACAGAAGGAAGCACAGCTCTTGGGCTTTGTGTAGGTATTGTGCTTTAGAATCAGAAGAGCAACATAAACTAGTCTTAATCTTACACACTCTCTGAGGTTGTCTTCTCAGAAGCAAAAGAAGTAAATAATTTCACGTAATGCTCGAAATAAGTCCTCACTTTCCATACAGTGTCCATACAGTTCCACTCTCCATACAATGTCTTCAAATAATTATAGGAACATATGGGTAGAAGAAAATATGTTCTTCTTCTTCATTCTACTTAATCTACAGTTAACAGTTGAATGCTAAAATTTGTACTTGTACTTACAAAACTTGCAATTAAAAAAAATCCATCTGGCAAGAAAAGCTTTTTAGCTCCCCAAAACAATTTTGAGCAAGTGTTATCTGTCATCAAGTTGAAAGCATTTCACTAAGCCTATTCATATTCAGTAAACTCCCAGGAGTTTGGTGGCAAAAATTTCTGAATTTTAAAAGTCTCTGGACCATGTTTGTATTTCTATTTCAAAGGTGGACTGAAAAGACAGCAATTTTCCCCCTTCCATTTGAATGAAAGACTCTGAGTAACAGAAGTCCTTCTCTTCCTTCCTTTATAATAAAAAAGTTCCAGTTCAGATGCAGTTGGAAAACTGTGTTGGAAAAAAATTTAGAAGAAATACCACAGGTCAAAGTCCTGGACTCTGTCAGAATTCCACCTTTTATTTTCTGTTCCAAGTTACATGACCATTGTTATTGTGCTAAGGAAAAGTCTAAAATTTTGAATTAAAAAGAATATGCTGTGCTGGTTGTCTGGACAGCTCCATCTTTGCAGGATCTTTGTGCTGGAGAGAGAAGGGGAGTACATTCTGAGGACAGGCTCCCCTAGGAAACACAAATAAGCCAGTGACTCATTTATATATTTAATTTTCTTGTTTATACAAGCATCTGTCATTCTGACAGATAAATGTTCTAATTACAGAAAATTAAAACACAAAACAAGATCCAAGCAAAAATAGTTAATCAAAAGATAAACTATTCTATTTTATTGCCACTTGCTTACTAGCTAACAAAGCTGTTCTTAGCAATTTTAAAATTTCAAGTTCTCCCTCTTGGCAATGGGGTGCAGTAGGCAATGAAAAGTAATTTTCAAAGTACCATTATCTCTACTAATTTATTAAAGGTACTTTTGAATAGGCACTTTTATTTCCCTTTCTTTTTTTTAGCCAGCTTTCCTAAAAGAATAAGGCTTGTGTAATTAGAAGTTTGTGTTTTGGGGGAGATGGGAGAAAATTAATGTGTCTTTGGGTAGGCCAGATATTGAACCTAGTAGTTTCCAGATAAATTTAACATCATCTTCACATTGAGAAATACACTGAGAACTTATCTGGGTCTGAGAGAGACTGCTGTGGAAACTCATATGTTGCTAAGTAAGTCAATGAGCTCACATAGACAGAAGATCTTATGCCTCAGAGATAGGAAAAGATTTAATCAAAGTTCACAATTCCAGCACAAAAGTCTGTAGCTAAATTCATTCATTCTAATACTCACAAAACACTTTATTCATTGCTGTTCTGCTGTTTCACAGAATCACAGAATGGTTCAGAACTGCTGGAGGCCAATCCCTTACTCAAAATCAGGTCAAAGCTGTTCCTTGTGAGTAATCTACAGAAGAAATTGGGCTGCAGTTTAAGACATACACCTCTTGAAACATGATAAATGGGGTTAGAGCTGAAATTCACCTGAAGTTTAGAATGAAAAATATGTTCTGTATGTAAAAAGGAAAGCCAGAAAGTTCTGGTGTAGCATGTTGCAATTTGAAAATAAACACTGATAACCAGTTTTGAAAATTTCACCATGAAATGTATTTGTATGCTTATTAAATATACTGCTGAGGCAATCTGTGTTGAACATAAATTCATAGCATGCTAACTGTTACAACTACCATTAAAATAACATTAAAATATAAGGCATCTGTAGTACATTTCTGTTAACAGAACAAACAATTAAAAATCTGTCTCATGCAGCTTAACATTCGTGAATTGATAATGAACAGTGTGTTATAAACTAGCAAATTCTGAAACTGCAGTAAAAACATTTAAATATCAGTAACAACTGGAACACTTTGCATTATAACATTTTATTAGGAAAAAAATATCAATAGATAATGATCAACAGGTAAAGTAGACGACGCTAAATTTTTCTTTACTGACATAGATCTCTTTAAAGGTTAGTACAAATGTAAAAAAATTCAAACTTCTTAAACAGATCTGCCATTAAAATGATCTTCTGTAACACAGAGATCACCTTTATTTTCATCCCCTGAATGTATTAACATGCTTGAATCATTATAACATTCATATTTTAGTCTACTGGGGCCATAATTCTTACCTTCCAAGATTTTATATAAATAATTTCCTAAATTCCAAAATCAATGTATATATCTTATAAGAAAGTCTGAAAATTAGCACACATTCCATAACCTATACAAATATATTAGCATAAATGGATTACCCTTCTTTTATATCAAAATAGAAATAGTACTTTTTCTATTTCTTCCTTGGATTTAAAATGGCTTTAGTCTTCAGACATCTCATATTTGGAGTTTACCATGTAATCTTGGAAAGATTTTGTGGATAAATTAATTAAAATAAAATGGACTCCATGTAGGGAAACTAAAAGAAATCTCACAATATCAGACCATAATACAATAAAGGTTCTACTACCTAGATTTGTCCTCAAATGCATTGAGGTGTTTTATTTTCTACTTATTAGTTTAGACTCTTTGAATAGAAAATAAGCCCATGTGACTCTATTTTATTCAAAGTAGTTGCACAAGCAAGAGTGAGAGAAGAATTTAAAAATAATGGGATTGAATAGCTGATCTATAACTTGAATTTAACTAACAAATCTATCAATATTGTTCATCTGTTATAGCAGATAGATTTATTGTTTGTTTTTTTTGTTTAACCAATCAAGAGCTAGGTCCTGAAAATACTCATATTTAGTATATCACTAGCATGGTCTGTTTTATTTCTCTGTCTTTCTCTCTTAACTCTCTTTCTCTCTTTTCCTCATATATGCTGTCATCTACAAGACCTATTTGCACAAATACACCATTGACAGTGTAATTCAAGAGACACATACTGTCTCTTGAATGTAAAATAATGTCATCTCTGTTTAAAGAATGAGTGTTTTCCTGTAGCACTCTCACTTTCTGCTTATTTCTCTCTTATAAAATAGGCTCAGGCAGGATGGGGAAATAGTTGCATTTTTACCAGTTGAGGGTATGTCCCATAAAGTTGTTGTAGACTGTAATACTTTGTAAAGACTTATTATCTCTCTCTCTCTCTTTTTTTTCTTTTAATATAGATATTAGTTTTCTCCTCTTTATAGCAAACAAAAATGAACAGAAAAACACAGACCGCTCAAATTACTGTGAATATTGACAGGAAAGAGGGAAGTGGTGCATTTTTCACTTGGTGCTTAGGTAGGTTTAACACAGTGACAGTCAGAAATTCATGGTGCTTGAGCTGATTCACTTAAAAGGATTTCTGTGCAGTCATAGCTGGTCATGGCTCTGAAATTATCTGTCCTAATTTCACTGATTTGCAAGTGGTGGAGAGTCAACTCTGCAACAGCACTGCAAGTGGAGGGGAGAGCTGTAGTGAGGCAGGCTTGAGTTGCCCCTACAACTCTGTAGCAAGGAAGCCCAGTGCTGCAAGCCAAGCCAACCAGAGGGACAGTCAGTAAGCGGGTAAACCCAGTTCATAACTTTTTGTAGCTCTGTACCTTCAGACAGCAGAATTCATGACTAAGAAGAGATTTTCTCACAGACACTGTGGAGACAGTAAGCGTCTTGTGACTAGCCTTGAGCTGCACATTAGCTGCTAAATGCTGTTTGCTTATAAAGAGTAATGACAGCTTTTTTTGCATGATGGTTTTGTTCTGTTGCGTAGCCTGTTACCCATAGCTTAAGTTGTCTTCTGGGCACACACTGTCCCTGGTATATCTCAGTGTCTTCTCAGAGCTGACACCACTTAAGAAAATAATTCACACTGGTAAGTCATTTTGCACTAGAAAGTAGGTTGTACATTAGAAAAAAACAGTATATTAAAACTCATTGATACAGAAAAACTGAATTGTAGCAACTGTAAATTATATATCAAATACTTTTCAGCCAATCATGTGCTATTTCAGTATTTTTTTCTTTCTTTTAATCTTTTTAAAGTGTACACGTCTTGATTATCTACCCTATATTGTAGATTAAGAATGCCAACAATTCAAGACCTCCAAAACAATCATATCATTTATTTTATCACTTCAAGGGAAAATAGTAAAGGTAGATGTGTTTTCTATTACATATCACAATATATCTTCTCTTGCACAGCAAAAAAAAAGACAGGGACTGAGATTTTTTACCATTTACAAACAATAGTATCCAGTTTCTGTTATTAAAGGGAAAGGATAAAACGAGATGTTTTTCAGCTTGTCAGCCTGAGGGTAGCAAATATGAAAGGGCAACACTGAAATCACTTTCTTATAAAAAAGTGGTACAATACTCCATAAGAATGGAAATCAGCAAAGGCCAGAAGAATGATTCCATCCCAGTGGTTTCCCTGAATATGTAACAGTGTCTGTATTAAAGAATTAAATCTTCAGTGAGTTTATTAAATGGCTCCTGTTGTTTATTTAGCTAGGAACACAGTCTGGAAGGTGCTGTTCTAAGACAGAGTGAAGTACTCTGTGATCTGCGGCAACTGGATCCTACGATGGCTCCCTCACGTGCCTCAGACCACGAAGTATCTCACCCTCCAGGAATAAACCAAAGCCCTGTCACATGAGAGCAAAACCCAACACTGAAATGTGCCCTAGAAAGGGGCTAGGAGAGGCTAAAAGCCATCAGCTTCACATCAAGATCCTTCGAGGACCATAGGAGCTATATTGCTGCAAGGACAGCAATACAACTTATGATGATTAAGGGACTGGAGCATCTGTCATATGAGGAAAGACTGCGGGAGCTGGGACTGTTCAGCTTGGAAAAAATAAGAGTGAGGAGGAATCTTATCAATGTGCATAGGTAGCTAAAGGGAGGATGTAAAGAGGATGGTGCCAGACTATTTTCAGTAATACCCAGCAACCAGAGAAGAGGTAACAGGCACAAACGAAAACACAGGCAGTTCTTCTGAGCGTAAGGAGGAACTTCTTTCCTGTGAGTTGACTGAGCGCTAGAACAGATTGCCCAGGGAGATGGCGGAGTCTCCTTTCTTGGAGATATTCAAAACCCGCCTGGACACAATCCTGGACAACATGGTGGCCTAGGTGACATGCTTGGTGTTTGGACCAGATAATTTCCAGAGGTCCCTTCCAAACTCCACCATTCTGCGGTTCTGGGAAAGGTTTCTTTTAAAAAGCAGTAGTACATTATCAGTGCAACAGTGTACTCCAGATTGTGGTCAGACTCTTCAGAAGCATAAAAATAGTGTTCAAAAGCTGTGTTAGGGTTAAACTACTTCTCAGCACTCTTCAGGTTTATTTCTGTAAATGTTCTTAAATTTAAAATCAGGGATTGAATCTTTGAGTGGTGAAATTTCTAAAAGCAAGAAACAGCTGAAACTATTAAATAAGAGCAATTACTTTCAGAAGGCTATTTCATGCTCCATGTTGAAATGCATAGAACTCAGTCTGTTTTCTAATCTTTCAATTTTTCACACCAGAAAATAAATAAAAAATAAAAGCAAATGTTATAACAGTTTGTGTTTGTTAATAATTTGGTTGGCTTTCTCAGCAGAAAAGGACAAGATGATTGAATAGAGATGGCGAATAATTTTTTTTAATCCTTCATAGGTTCTCATCAGCGAAAATGATGACAGTAGGTCAGCAGGGAGAATCTTAATTGCTCTTATTAGTTATAGACTTTTCTTTTGAAGCCCCATGTGTTCTATGTGGCAGCTGCCACAGAGAACAAAATTTATTTTAAAAACAATCAGGAAGAAGAAGAAGAGTGATTTAGATCTCCATAAAAATGGCACAATGGCAGGTCTCAGAAAATTATGAAGAACAAAGATAATATGAATTTATCTCTGTCAGGAAACTGTACCACTTATTTATGGCCTTAATATCCTAGTTTGACTTAAGGTTGCTACTTAAAGAATTCTTGAGTGAGGTAATCAAGTAGTATTTGTTAACAAGGAGATTTACACTGTTGACACAGGCTTAAACAGAAAAACTATCCTTTATTTTGTCGCACCAAACATAAAAGAGAAAAAGAAAGGAGTCAAACACTTTCATATGAATCTTACAGGAAAGTTAATGAACTGAGAGAGTTTAAATGGTGATGTCTGTACAGATACTGCATCAGACTAAAACCAAAACCATTTATTGACTTTATTGACTTCTGTGCTATCATTCTTAGAAAAGCCACTGTTACTGTGTCCAGAGTAGGATGCCACAAATGAAGAAAATGTACCTTCATTCACATTACACATATTCATGCACAAAGCCATAGCTTCATCTTTAAGTGCAGTATGAATATAATGAAAGTCTTCCTTCATTGTCTAAGCAATTTCTTCTTCATCTGTCTTGTCAGTGCTTTTGAGACCATGCATTAGTGCCTTGAGTGCATTCAGTACAAAAATGCTGTGGTGCTTGAATCAGCATTTTTTGTCTCAACAGAGAAAAAGTGAGAGAAGTGTTGCTCCTTGTTCTGAATGCTGGCTTGCCAGTTTCATGAATCATTGATTTCTTTTCATTGCACCTAGGAAACCTTGATATAATGTTGGTTTATACAAGGAATACATGGTATCTGGAGGAATGCTTCATACATGTTTGTTTAATTTTTTACCAGTCCACTGGGATGACTTGCAACTGTTTTCTATTACCATTCATGAAAGTCAAATTTCCTTTTAATCTTAAAAAAGGTCAGTTGAATATATTCTAATAGCTACAACTGCAGTACACAGGCAGTTTTCCTATAAAGAGATTGCTAACTTGTTTTCAACCTAAAAGCTTAATTTAATAGCAAAGAGTCATAAAAAAGTATCTTTAGTTTTTACCAGGCTAACCTTTACATAATGCACAGGCATCCAGACTCTGCAAACTGAATATATTTTTGGAACAACTGACAAGCACTGTACCTCTTTGTTCTTACAGCATTCTCTGGTATTCTGAGCCTATAAAACAGAATAAGTTGTAAAGCAGAAGTAGTACTCTGAATCCTAAATCAACCAACAATATTATTGTTATCTTACAAATAAGTCATTAAAGTAAACTCAGCAAGTTGTTAGAGATTTTAATATTATTGATAATTATATTTTTTCAGGGAAAACTTTGTGAGATGTAGGTTGTGAATATTTATGAGACCAGAAAATGTTTTGCAATGCAAATTGTAGAGTCTGGAAAGGGAAAAGTCAGGTAATATATTAATTCGATCAATTGCTTAAACTGCACACCCTAAACACAAACTGAGGAATATTGAATATATATTAACATGTTGAAAAATCTTTGTATAATTCAAATCTAGACAGGTTTGAAAAACTTTTAACTTGTATTCTCATGAACACCAGATGTAATCAAAAAAGCTGTGTGATGAAACTGAAACTTTGTTTTATGAACAATAATAAAGGATATTTTCAGTAAAACATTGACTAAAAGGGGACAATATTGAAAACAGTCTCTACATCTTTTTTCCTTTTCCCTGTTTGCTTAGCTTAAAAAAAAAAAAAAGAAGGGATTTAGGATATTAATAAACAAATGGCGGTAGATATGTAGCAGATAGACCAGAAGCAGAATATTAAATATTGGCATCGTGGTAATATCCTTTCAGGTTCCCCACCAAAAGGGAAAAAAGACATCTTGCAGAAATACAAGAGGAAGTTTTAATCTAGCTAATCAATAGCACCTTGAATAATGCCAGATTACAGTGAAAAGTGATTATAAAAAGATATGGGAAGCTAAAGGGAAGTGTTTTAAAATAAACAAATTAGTGCAATAAAGATCTTTTTGATACTCCTTTTCTCACATTATCTGATCTTCAGGTCATCTCAGTGTAAAGAAATACCTGTATCCTAGTAAAGCTCCACAAAGCTTTTCTTCTAAAGCATTCATATTCCTTTATAATCTCCCTTTATTTGCAGAGCAAATTGATAATCCAACATGAATTTCTACAAGAGATTTTTCTCATGTATGTAGAACAGCAGTAAAGGCCTTGAGGTCTTGGGACAGATGATAGCATGCATATTTCATTTACTTGTTCTTAGGGTTTCTTTGCACAGTGCTCTTTGTGTTTGGAATCATCTTCAGTCATCTTCAGATGCCAGTTTCTTGGGGCTGACAGTCCAAAAGATGCAAAGTGAATGGAAATGTGCCTAGTGTTAGAGGATTTTTGATGAAGGAAGGGTTTCTAACAGTGGAGTTTTAAACCGTGGTGCAATATCATAACCTACAGCTAGCTTCTTGCAGTAAGGCAGACTCCAAAATTATAGCTGCTTGTGAATGCTGTTACCATTTCAAATGATGATGGTGCTTTAAGGTATCACAGACACATTAAAATTTCCCTTTGTTTCCTTTTTTTTTTTTTTGTAAATACTTGTATTTATTGGAAGGGTTTATTTCAACTTCAACATCTAATGATAAAATTTGTATGGATAAATTAACAAAGAAAATGCTGTTGAGAATTCAGGTAACAATGTATTTTAATGATCTAATACTTTTAATTTTCTCAGACAGATACTATTTTCCCATAACATAACAGTAGAAATTCAACTACATAAATAAGCAGATCTTTCTGTTTTTTAATGATGGTTGTTTTGATTCTCAGAGAAAAAAAAATATCTAAGCCATAGTAATTTTTTACTTTGCTGGCTACATTAGCTATTAGCTGTGGATACTGTATGGCACTTGAGAAAGCAAAAGTATCTAGTAATAATAGGATGATCCCATCCTGGCTGGCTTCCAGAAAAGGTGGGATAGCTGGCAGCAGTGATGGATGGCCTAGTAATGAAGATGAAGAAGTCTCAGCAGCAGAGAGCAGAGAGAGAGAACAAAACATGGGAAAGAAGAAAAAGGAACGGAAAGGAAAGGAAAGGAAAAGAAAAGAAAAGAAAAGAAAAGGAAAGAAAAGAAAAGAAAAGGAAAGAAAAGAAAAGAAAAGGAAAGAAAAGAAAAGAAAAGGAAAGAAAAGAAAAGAAAAGGAAAGAAAAGAAAAGAAAAGGAAAGAAAAGAAAAGAAAAGGAAAGAAAAGAAAAGAAAAGGAAAGAAAAGAAAAGAAAAGAAAGGAAAGGAAAGGAAAGAAGAAAAAGAGAAAAAAGGGGGAGAATTCATCTGAATGGGTAGGAGGACAATATTCATAGGAGTATGTGAAAAAATAAGATTTCATTCACAAATCAAAGGATAGAGGAGAGAAATGTACTCTTAGGAAATTGTTATGGATTTTAATTAGTTTCACTGAGAAAAAAATAAAGACTATAATCAGGGAATTTAAATTAGCAATTGCAGACAATCCTCTAATGAAGGAATAGAAGTAGGGTTCATGAATCATAGATCATGTCTTACAGACAAATACTCATTCTTTTGATAGCCCTAAAAATAAAAAAAAAAAAGATGTATACCAAGCATATATACGTTTGGAAGATACTGCAACTAACTTTGTCATGAAAGCTACTCTGGTACAGGAAGCCGTAAAGTTGTATTAGATCAGCATTTTGCCCCAGGCTTACTTCCCCCAAGAGAAGGTTTGTATATGCAGCATGGTGTAAAAGGAGTCAAGGAATTTCATTGTGTCTCCCAGCTCCTATCCCCTGACTGATGCATCACAGTGTTTATATCACATCGTTCTGTCTTTACCATGTTTTTGCTTGCCCCTGTATATGAGAATGGGGTCCACCTCTGAGTCACTATTATAAACTGCATTATCATAAACATTCTGTGTGTATACTACAGTCTTGTTTTCTCCACACTCATCACCACTGAGCACATTTCATCTGTAGGCTGAATGAGTTGTAAAATATCGCAAGCTTTGCCCTTGCTTTATTTTTCGTAGTACTTTTCCACTAGAGCCAAAACTGGTGTCTTCCTGGATGCAGAAGGTCTTTCCTGTGACATGGTGGAATGATGGATGGATGAAGCTGCCATTCCACTCTGCAACTCCAGACAGCAGCGAGGGTGAGCATGCGTCCACAGAGACAGATATGCACAGTTCGCACAATACACACAGGACACTACACAGCTGACAGCACAGGCGCTTTTACGTGAGCACCAGCAGCACTCACCTGGGCAGGGACGCAGTCAGCTGAGAGCCCTGTATTTGGTCACCATTTCTGACCTTGGGCCTTTCCTTTCACTCACTAGCTGTCCCAGCATGAATTTCACTATTTAGTTGCACCTGCACACACAAAACATGCACACACATGCGACTGAAGTAAAACTGCAAGCTCACTCCAGCTGGCCCACGGACCTATGGGCTGCTCTAGACTCCATTTTCTATCTCTGAAGAAGGGGCTTTTCCCCAAACTTGAAATTAAAAGGCAAGAAAGAAAGATGTATTGAGCTATAGTTATATATTCCGTACTCTCAACTGTAACTTCTTACAATACAGCAAGAGAGGTGACTGTATTGCTTTGTACTAAAATCTTCTGTATTATCTCATTCTTATGTCTTTCAGAGTCAGATACTTTGCCTTAGTCCAGCCTAGTGTGAAAATGTTGCAGTTTGAAAGCCATAGTGATGACGCGAATCAAGTTCCCAAATAGTATGATCAACTATAAGCTTGACTCTGGCAATACCAGATTCACGAATAGTCTGAGAACCGTAGGTCCGATCACCTTCCTAGGAGTGAATCGAATTCCCAAATAGTATAATCTACTATAAGCTCGACTCCGGCAGTATCAGATTCACGAACAGTCTGTCAACTGCAGGTCCGATCGCCCCCCCAAACAAGTAGTCAAGTTCAAAAATAGGATTTATTCAAGTGCAACATTTCCAAAGTAGGTTTTGGATGTCAGTATAGGAAATTCTCTACTACAGCGTGGGGTTTTAGCTAGCTCTGATGTACAAATGTGCAATCATCACTCACCCCAGAAGGTGGGAGAGGGCTGTCAGTCTCGAGTCTCCTCAGGCAGCGTCCCGACCCGTGGGGAGGAAAGAGGGGGATCAGCTCATCGGCTGACCCAGAAGTTACGATGGAGTCTTCCCTCTTCTGCTGCTGCTTCTTCCCTTCTGCTTCCCTTCTGCTTCCTGTCCCTCTTACTAGTTTGCCTTTTGTATAGTTTCTTGTACATTCACGTGGAGTTTGAGTGACTCTAGTCATATTTGCTTTCGTTATTCATTGATTTAAAAAAGTCTCCCAAGTTAATCTAGACAGCATGCCCAGTGGAATGGGGTTGTGTATTGGTATTATAATGAGATTAGAAGGAGGAGAAGTTTGAGCAAAGTCTATCGGAAGGGACTGATCTGCTACGGTTGTTGGCCCAGCACCAGACATCACACTATGTGGCTCATCAGCTGTGTGGTACCACCAGGCTGCCACCTCTGCAGGGAGCACAACAGAGTTTGGCCGCGGTGTCTTCACTCCACTCCACCCTCCATTCACTCGTGTCTGCACGGCACCATCAGATTATCCACTCCGCAAGGAAGCAAGCAAAGTTTGGCTGTGGTATCTCCATTCTGCTTCACTCTTCGTTTGCTTTTATCAATGTGTGCTAGGAGGGCAGATTGTGTTGCCAAGGGAATCGTGGAGAGGTAGATTCCGCACATATCAGCCATCCTGGATATCACCCCAAGCAAGCTTCTGTAAGGCCAAAACTTCTGTTAGGCCCTATGTTTTCTCTAAGTTTCCCCTTTTCCAGGCCATTCTTCCACACCTAGGACTAAGCAATGAGAGCTTCAGTAAGTACTGTTTCTTTCCATATTACCTGAGAATCATATCAGTTCAGAGACAAGGATTATTTATGCACTTGGAATGCAAAGATTTTCTTCATGGTATATTTTCTGTAGTTTGCCAAGGCCTCATTACATGACATTCCTCTTACTCTTGACTGTCCATACATTTCATTTCATTTCAGATCGCTTTTCTTTTTTATCTCTGCATTGTATTTTTGCCTGGTGAGATCACTCTCTGAGACTGTGCTCATTGTTTGGATAAGAGTGTGAAAGCTTTTGGAAAATAAGATTAGTGGGGCTCTGTGGGAGACAAGAGTGTGCTTGAACATGCTGTATTATTTAGAAGTCTCATTTTTAGATACATCCTGTCTCATCAGTTCTGTAACAGAAGAGTCTACAGATGTATCAGCTTTTGAAAACTGAAAGGTAATAAAAAATCCCTATACATTTTCTTGCACTATGTACTGTACAGATGAGAAAAATAATCCTTTCAATTTTTTTTTAATCAATAAACAGTATGATGAAGCAGTATAATTTCAGCATATTTTTTCCTCCACAGGTAGCATAAAATATAGTATAACTGGACAATAAAAGGAAATAATTTTTATAATGACTTATAAAGATAGTATTATTTATCCATTTATTTATTTAATTAATTATTTTTGGGCCTTCACTAAGAAGTCAGCCTAGCCTAGCTGCCTAAATAGTACGCTGAGAAACTACAGAAACTTGTAGTGAAAAGTGATTCTTGCCTAATAAGATCTATACCTTAAAATGAGCTTGAATGGGATCACATTTCTGCTTCTCCAGACTTGTAGGAAG
Source organism: Crypturellus undulatus (assembly GCA_013389825.1). Classification (NCBI taxonomy): domain Eukaryota; kingdom Metazoa; phylum Chordata; class Aves; order Tinamiformes; family Tinamidae; genus Crypturellus; species Crypturellus undulatus. The sequence goes on along the minus strand of VWPW01015935.1, from coordinate 3,795 downwards.
ACCAGGAAATTATGTTGAGCAATGCAAACTATGGAAAATTGTAGAGATTTTCAGTCAAGTACCTTATTAAGCTCTGTCAATGTACCTGTTAAGATGAGATGGAGATGAGGTTGCTTAAACATGGCCATGTGTTATTTTCCTTTTCCTTCAGTGAATACACACAGTGAATCCTCTGTTACAAAAACAGTATTACGTGGTGGAAAAGATGTTGATTGTAGAATTGTTTGTTGCTGAATTTAGAAAGAATGTACTGAGTGACTAATGTCATTGCAAGAAGAGAGAAAAGGTCACGCTAGTCAAAGTAAATGAATGATTCTCTGGAAAATTCCTATGTCGAGTCATTTAATCTATACTTTTCACAGACGGTCATTAGTATGTGCTTCCCATTTTTTGAATGCTCAGCTTGATGAGCTGGTATCTAATTGATGGACATGCAACTTAGTCACAGTAACTAATGGGAATGACTGGGAGCTAAGTTTTGGACATAAAAAGCATTCTGAAAATAGCAGGTGCTAGAAATCTCAAATTGAGGAGCTAATCTTGCAGATTAGCTTTTCTGTTCTTATCTTCTAGTGACAAAATGGAGGCCCTTTCCTGACAGGAAAAATATCATGACACATTAAAGGTTTTAATTTTCAAATACAATAGTGATGAATGATGAAAAAAAGTCCAGAAGACAATTATTTAAGTAGAATTGAAGAAAGGAGAGAGCAGAAAGCATGGCCATGTTCCTTTAAATACATCATATGATCATATAATCAATTATTTTTCTTGGTGCATAAGCATCCCTATATAAATACTATCTAGCTTTTTTATCATTAGCTAAGTTGGTTTAAAAAGTTTAATCTAGGCACTAGGGGCTGATTTTTATGTACAATATATTTTGAAGTGAGAAGATGAAATTTTGAAATGTAATCTGACAAAAAAAGTTATCTAGATTCCTAAATATTTGGTCAGAAGAGCCATTAAATCTCATTGGATTGCACAGAGTGAATGCTTAAGTTCTTGAAAACGAAGACACATAACAGGCAGAACATGTGTTTTGCATTCTCACTTTAAGATCTTGTAGTAGACCTCAATCATCATAGGTAAATATACAAAAAAAAACTTTCAAAATTCCACATCTATGCTTGCACCTCATTTTTGCAATCTTCTGCAATTATTTCAAAACCAATTATGTCTTGAACACAAATACTTCAGTTATTTTATGTATTGTATGATGATATGTATTTCCATGAATTAGACAAAATGAGATAAAAGAGTGCCTAATTCTCCTCATCTTCACCTTCTCACACAGCAAGTCAAAGGCACTAGACAATGATCTGATACTAACATTTACGAGTGATATTTCACAGACAGAAATGTTGACATGAAGTTAACAGTTAAATGTAATCCCCTCACTATTTCTCTGTCTCTGCCTCTGTTTCTATATATACATATTATCCATCTCTTCACACACAGTGTATGTATATATATAACATATATATAACAGAATCACAGGAATTCCACAGGGGTTGAGGTTGGAAGAAACATCTAGAGATCATCTAGACCAAGCCCCCTGCTCAAGCAGGGACACTTAGAGCACATGGCACAGGGTGGCATCCAGGCAGGTTTTGAAGATCTCCAGAGAAGGAGACTCAACAACCTCTCTGGGCAGCCTCTTCCAGGGCTCTGTCACCCTCACAGGAAAGAAGGTCTTCCTCACATGGAGATGGAACTTCCTGGGTTTAAATTTATACCCATTACCCCTTGTCTAGTCACTAGCCTCCACGGAGATGAGTTTGGCCCAAACTTCTACATTCTCCCCTCAGGTAGTTATACATGTTGATCTGATCCCCTCTCAGCCTTATCTTCTCCAGACTAAACAGGTCCAGATTGCTTAGTCTTTCCTCAAATAATCAATGTTTGAGTCCCTTAATCATCTTCATTGCTCTATGCTGGACTCTCTCTGGATGTTCCCAGTCCCTCTTGTACTGGGGAGTTCAGACCTGCACACAAACCTCCAGGTACAACTTTGACAGAACTGAGCAGAGAGACAGGAACCCCTCCCTTGACCTGCTGGCAACGCTCCTCCTGAGGCAGGGCAGGACCCCATTGGCCTTGTTGGCCACAAGGACACATTACTGCCTCCTGGTTAATTTGCTGTCAATCAGTGCTGGAAACTTCTTGCCGGCCCAAGGAATCGGAAGGGGATCAAAGATGCAGACTCCATGTGAATTAGATCCTGATCTGTTTATTTATCCCAATTAGCGTACTTATATACACAAGCAGAAGCAAGCTCTCTATACGCGTACAGCTACTATTGGTCACAGGCTACTATCCATGCATTTCTACCGCATTCAGTTGGTCGTGGATAATGGCGTGTATTCATACCATAGGTCTGTGCACCAGTCCTTCTTTCTTACTGACAAGCTTAATCAAGGTTCTGTCTCGCCCAACTTTCTCATGCCTGCTGTTCAAGGACTACTGTTCACATTCCTTTAATTCAGGGAGTATCCCCTATCTTCTTTAAGCTCAGCTCCCTGCAGCCACTTCCCATGGGAAGGTCTCCGTCCCCTAGATATGTAGATATGTTCCTACATTTCCCCCTTTTTGTTTTATAATTTTTTTTTTTTTGCGTTTC